>BOPN01000093.1:377500-402500 GCA_017312705.2 Penaeus japonicus
GAGAAGGTAAAGGTGATGGAGGTGGAAGAGGAAGAGGAGGAAGAGAAGGAGGAGGAGGAGTAGGAGAAGGGGGAGGAAGAGGAGATGGAGGAGGAAAAAGAGGAGATGGAAAAGGAGGAAATGAAAGAGGAAGAGGAAGAGGAAGAGGAAGAGGAAGAGGAGGAGGAGGAGACGAAGGAGGTGAAGGCGTAGGTAAGAGGAGTAAGCGGGAAGGGGGAAAAAGGAGGAGGTGGCGGAAGGCTGGGAGACAAGGGGGAGGGGAAGGGGAAGGGGAGGGGGAGGGCCACCCAAGGGGACCGCGGGACATATTACCTGACACTCAAAGTGGCTAGATTTATGACAAGATTCAGCCAAGCGGAAGCAGTGGGAAACAGATCTGCGCTTGAAAGACGGAGAGATACTTGTTGCCCGCGGCGGGAGGGGGGAGGGGGAGGAGGAAGAAGGGGAGGAGGAACAGGAGGGGGAAGGGAGGGGGAGAAGGAGAGGAGATGAGAGGAGGGGAAGGGAGAAAGGAGAAGAAGAGAGGAGGAGAGAAAGAGGGAGAGGAGAGGAGGGAAGAAAGGAGGAGAGGAGAGGAAGGGAAAAAGAAGGAAAGGAGGGAATTGGAAGAAAGGAGAGGTGGGAAGAAAAAAGGAGAGGGGAGGAGAGGAGAGGATAGGAGAAAGGAGAAGAGGGGAGAAAGGAGAAGTTACGGAGAAAGGAGAAAAGAGGAGGGGAGGGAAGAGATACAGAGAGAGAGGTGGAAGGGAAGGGGGAGAAGGATAAGAGAGAAAAGGACGGAGAAGGAAGAGGAGAAGCGAAGGGGAAGAGGCAAAGGAGAGAATAATGTTTTAGGAAATTTAATAAGATAACATACCAATGTGCATGTTTTGACAATTATGTTCAGTAAACCGACAGAAGAATAACGAACTGAAGAGAATATTTACGGTCGATTATTTCATGAACGATATTACTCAACTCGCGGATGCCTTTTCGGAATATGGGAAAGGAGGTGAATGTAAATATAAATATCAGTGATAATGATAATAATCATGATAATACAATGATAACAATAATAATTAAAGAAAATTATAACAAAAATAATAGTAACAACAATAATGATAATCAAAATAACAATAGCAATAACTGAAAGCAAGGCCAACAAGGCAACGCCGCGTCAGAAGGGGCACAAAGTCACACGTCATCATCTTATTCTAAGACGATCTAAAAATCGCGAATCAAAATTCAGCGAATGGAAACAGATAAGAGACGAGGGGATAAGAGGACGGACGACTAAAAACACGAAAAGGCTGCGAGGGAAGACACCGGGGGGGATAGGGGGGAGGGCGGATATGACAAAAAAAATGGAGAAATGTGACAAGTGGGAGAGAAAGTTGGCAACGTGGGAACTGAAGGGGGAGGGGGGGTATTGGGATGGGTGTGGTATGGTGAGATAAAACTTATTTTTTTACAGACATATAAATATGAGAGAGAGGTTGGGAGGCAGGTAACGAGAGAGAGAGAAAGAGAGAAAGAGAGAGAGAGAGAGAGAGAGAGAGAGAGAGAGAGAGAGAGAGAGAGAGAGAGAGAGAGAGAGAGAGAACGAGAGCGTGAAATCGCCACAAGAGCCAAACGCACAGACACACAGAGCGCCCCCGAGCCACAGCAAGGCCACGAGCCAGAGAGCGCCACAGAGCGCCTGACACCGCGGCGCACGAGCAGAGCAGCCCTCCCCGGCCGCCCATCCATCACCGCCCAAATAACAGCGCAACTTGTTGATACGCCCGGCGGGAGAAGGGCGTCCCCGGGGCCAGATCAAGTTCTTCCCGGGAGTTCTCCGCCGGGGTAAATATACCCTGGGGGAGGGGTGAGAGAACATAGGGCACAGAAGGGGGGGGGGGAGAGGGGGCTAGAGGGGAAAGAACAGAGGGGAAAAGGATAGGAAAGAGGGGTGAAGGGCGAGAGAATAGAAGGGAGAGGGATAGGAGAGAGTACCAAGAACGGTGGAGAGCTGAGGTAAGGACTTGGTGGGGACGAGGGAAGGGCATGGGACGAGAAGGGTGAGAGAGGACAGAAAAGAGGGGAGACAGAATAAAGGTGAAAGAGGGGAGAACAAAGGGGAGAGAACAGACGGGGGGAGGAAGAGAAAGTAAGAAGAGTGAGAGGGGAGAAGACAGAGAAGCTAGGGGGACGAGGGGGGTTGGGTGAGAGAAGAGAGGGGAGTGGGCAAGGGTCGATGGGGAGATGCCGAGAGAAGGCTGAGAGGTGTGAGCTTGAGAGAGTCGAGAGGGAGGAGTGAGAGATGAGTGGGAGAGAGAGAGACGAGAGGGAGGAGTGAGAGATGAGTGGGAGAGAGAGAGACAAGAGGGAGGAAAGAAAAGAAGAGAGAAGGAAAGAGAGAACGCAGGGTCGGAGCACAGCCGGGGAAGCGGAGGGGGAAGGGGAGGATCGGGGCGGAAGAATGGAAGGAGGAAATTTATAGGAAATAAATATCGCAGGAGATGAATCCCTCTTTTATAGCGTAATGGGACGTTTATGAGGGCGTTGCTACATTTGCATAGTGATTTACTCGGACCAATAAAACGGGAGATGTTCAGACGAATGATCTC
Organism: Penaeus japonicus; assembly: GCA_017312705.2. Taxonomy (NCBI): domain Eukaryota; kingdom Metazoa; phylum Arthropoda; class Malacostraca; order Decapoda; family Penaeidae; genus Penaeus; species Penaeus japonicus. The sequence continues at coordinate 380,089 of BOPN01000093.1, forward strand.
CCGAGATGGGGGAGTCTGTGTGGGTCTGCGGATGCTCCGGGCAGCGGGAAGGAGCGGAAAGAAAATCAAACAAAACTGAATTACTTTCCTCTCTTTCTTACCTGCCAAGTGCATAAAGCAAGGTGGTTGTTCGTAAAGGCATATAAACATATTTTTCTTTTTCTTTTCTTTGGTAAGTTCATAAAAAACATGTTTCTTTTTTTTTCTTTTTTTCTTTCTTTCCTTCTTTTCTTGGCTTTTTCTCTTTACTCCACCCACCAGATAAATCAAAAGCGACAGGAGAATTATATCCCCTTCACTTTTAAAAGACTTCCCTGACTTACTCACCATCTTTTTTTAAACCCCGAGCAATCACGCCTGACAAATTGTTATTCTTTTCGGCACCCGACGCATTTTCCGCCCCGATACGCCCTCGGACCTATTAGGGGCATCGCGGCCCGAGAAGAAGTTGAAGTCATTACGGACAAAGGTGAAGATCGCCGTCTGGGCATAAAAAAGGCGAGTCGCACGCAGGCCATTTACAGCGTGCCCGACCCGCGCCGCCCTCGCCCGTCACAGCTGACCATTTGTTTACACGGCCACCTCCGTTGATTCCGAAGCGGCGCGGGTATCTGATCTTCTGTTTGTTTATCCCTCCAAAACAGTCCAACGACGCGATGTACACGGGTCTAAACTCCCCATCCATCACGCGAGGGGCAAAAATGAGCTAAACAACGAGTCATAAGCTCCGCCACGCGCTCCTTCCCCTCTCGTCCTCCAGCTCATTCATCCCCGCCATACCCAGCGGCAGCGCGCGACGAGAATAGCTCGCGGCCGACACCTGGATGGTCACGGCCGCGCTCTCAAGGCCAACCGCCGCCGTCACGCCTACCGCGACCGCCTCCACGCGTGTCCAACTGCCGCTGCACCTGACGCGACAACCGCCACTCCGATCATAAGCAACACCACGCCATGACACAACCACCAAACGCCGCCACGTCTCTCTCTGTCTCTGTTTCTGTTTCTTTCTCTCTCTCTTACTTTCCTACTTCCTGTCTCTCACACGTACACACGTACGCGCGCGCGCGCGCACACACACACACACACACACACACACACACACACACACACACACACACACACACACACACACACACACACACACACACACACACGCACGCACGCACACACATATATCATATATATATATATAAATATATATATATATATATATATATATATATACATACATATATTTACAAGTCAATAACAAGCAAAATAACAAGTACAAAGTAAGGAAAAAGGCCCCAAGATCATACGGTGAGTTCCTAAACTCCTTAAAGAATGTCAAGTCAAATCTAAATTCAAATTCAAATACTCTCTCTTGCATTTGTTGCAATGGTTATTCCTTGAGGGGTGCGTGAAAACGGTGTCAAGAGATACCACCACGCAACAAATTGGCACTAGAAGACCGGAGACAAAAGGCCACAGAGAAACAAAGCAATGGGCATCAGAACACGCAAGGGTACTGGACGATGAAACCCAGCGATGAGAGGAGAGATAAAAGCAGGAAGAAGCAGGGCACTGGAGTCAGAAGACCAAGGACCAAGAAACAAACACGGGACTCTCGAAACGGATACAGACACTGCGAAATAGAAGAAAGGAAAGGAGGAAGAGAGGAAGGGAGGAAGGAAGAAAGGAAGGAAAACAGAGAGAGAGAGCCGGATAAAAATATGAGATTTAAGAGACAGGGAAATGCGCTAATAAGAGACACAGGAACATAGCTGACGCCAGAGACGGAGAAAAAAGATAAGAATTATGAGAGACAAAGACACCAATAAACAGACAAGGGGAATAGGATGAAGTCAGCCATAAAGAGGCAAAACAGTCGACTACGATGCCAATTAACAGAGATAGGAACAGGGATACGTATGGTGTCATAAAACAAAGACACGCACTAGACATGCCTCTAGGCAGACGCAGATACTAGGGCACGGGACACTGTTTTTACCATATAAGAAACAGGAGAAAGACACAAGCACTGGGACAAAACCAGAACAAAAAAAAGAGGAAAATACGAAGATATTCAAAGACGGTAACGAACAGAAAGAGAGAACTGGGACACAAAAATAATTAGGAGACGTAAGGAGACATAAGGTGTCAAAACCCAAACAAATAAAAAATAATCCAGACAAAAAAAAGTGAACTCTGTGACATACAAAGACGGCAATAAACAGACACAGGAACTGGAGCAGAGGCCGAGCCAGCGCCAGGAGGAACCTTGTCCCCGGGTTACAGTGTAAGCAATAAGAACGAGCAGCCGACCGGAGTTGATTCGCCCGCAAGCCACAAGGATCCTCAATGATCTCTACAGCATGAACTTTCGGATCCTTTTCTCCGTCTATTTACGTGTTTTATCGTGTCAGGGTGGATGAAAAAGAGGAGGAAGAGGAGGTGGAAGAAGAAGAAGGAGGAGGAGGAGAAGGAGGAGGAAATAGAGGAGGAGAAAGAATGGAAGCAAGGGGAGGTGGAAATGGACTGAGAAGAGGAGGAGGAGAAAGGTGTAGGAAGAGGAGGAGGAGGAGGAGATGAAGAAGGAAGAGGAGGAGACGAAAAAAAGGATGTGGAAAAAAGAAGAAAAAGACGAAGAAAAGCAAGAAGGGGGGAGGATGAGGAGGAAGAGGAGGGAGGAAGAGAAGACGAAGAGTAAAAAGAATACGACGACGACGACGAAGACAATGATGATGATGATGATGATAACACGATGAAAAAAGAAAAAGAAAAAAAAGAAAATAAGAGAAAGAGGAAAAAAAGAGGAGGTGACTCAAGTCTCCAGAACTGATAAGGTGTGCGGGTCGAGGGAGGGCCAGGGAGCTACAAGTGCGTCTCTCAAGTGTTACCACACGAACTCTTTCCCTCTTAACCCTTTGAAGCTTTCAGGTTCAGGGTTGTGAATTCCTTTTCATCTTTTCCAATTACGACTTAATGATAGCGAAGTGGTTATTTGGGCAAAAAAGAGGTCTTGCGCTGGTTAATACGTAATGAACCACATTTATAAAGTAGATTTGTTAAATTGGTGCGAATGACTTACGTGTGACCTTTTTTGAGCCAGTACGCCTTGACCTTTGTATTCATGTAATAAGGCGTAACTGCGGTGCACTTCCACAAGCATACATATACGCGTATATGCTTTGCATATAAATATGTAGATTGTACGTACATACACACATGTAAATTCCTACACGCGGACACACATAAACACACAAGGGTGGGGGAGGGGGAGGGGACAAAGCCTATAGGGAAGGGATGGAGAGGTAGGAGAAGAGGGAGAGGAGGTATGATGAAAGAAGCAGAGAGGAGAGAGGGAAGAGAAAAGGGGGAAGGGGGAAGGGGGGAAAGGGGTAAATGCCAGAGGGAAGGGACAGAAAGGGAGGAGAGGAGGGTGAGGGGGGTAGGAGGAGAGAAGTAGAGGTGAGGGGGGAAGGGGGGAGAGGGGGGGATGGGGAAGGGGAGGAGGAGGAAAGGCAGAAAGGGGAAAAGTGTAAATCCTTAGGGAAGAAATGGAGAGGGAAGGGAGGAGGAGAGAGGGAGGGGAGGAGGAGAGGGGGTAAGAGGAAAGAAGTAGAGAGAAGGGGGGATACGGGAGAGAAGGAGGGAGGATATAATAAGTAGGAGGCAAGGGGGAGGAGGAGAGTTAAATTAATGAAGGGGGGAGGGGGGAGAAAGGGGAAAAGGGCAGGAGGGAGAAGGGAGAGAAAAGAGAGAAGAGAAGAGAGTACAGCATACCTGCGTTTAAAGTAATTTTAAAACGACATTAGTTTCTGAACTTCATTTAATAAACCTCTGCCACCTGTTCGCCATGATGGTATTACTTCCCGAGGTTTTAATGATGGCTCAAGTTTGCTCTTTTAATAATACAACGAAAGGCGGGAGGGGAGGAGGAGGAGGAGGAGGAGGAGGAGGAGGAGGAGGAGGAGGAGGAGGGGGAGGAGGGGGAGGAGGAGGGGTGGGGGAGGGAGAAGGAGAGTATGGGTAGGAGAAAGGGGGAGAGGGAGAGAGAGAGGAAGAGAAAGACGAAGAGGGAGGGAGAGTTGAAGAAGAAGAGTGAGGGGGATTAGGGAGGGGGAAGGAGGGATAAGGGGGAATGGGGAGGGGGAGGGGGGAGGGGGAAGTGGGAAGGAAGGAGGGGAAGGGGGAGGTGGAAGGGGTAGTAGACAGACAGACAAGCGAGACAAACGTGGCATTCCACCCAGAGCGGAAATCGCAAAAGAAGAAAAAATCAAAGAGCGAGAGAAACCGCGCGCCCGCAGGAGGCGAGAGGCGCTAATGAAACCTCGCCCTTGTCCTTAGGTCGCCATCCATCACCGACCTCCTAATTTCAATCACATATGTAATAAAAGCCGCACTTTATCGCTAAACGACATAGAATGAAAAGGACACGAGAAAGACATACGCCCGTGCGATTCTACTTTCTTGCTCATAAACAATCCTTCTAAACAGGGTACCGCGCCAAAGTAAAAACTAGCGCCTCGCAAGAGTGGACGTCAGGACGCCCACGATGTACCACACGCATTCTCTCCTCTTCTCTTCTCTTCTCTTTCTTATATTCATATTCAAGCAGGAGGAGGAAGGGGAGGAGGAAGAGGAAAAGAAGGGTAAGAATAAGAATGATAATAATAAGAAAAATAAGAATGATAATAAGCAGCTGCAGCAGAGGAGTATAAAAAAAAACAAAGAAGATAAAAATACTTGAAGCCTTCTACGCGTCAACAGCTAAGGCTATTAGTCGCACATTGTTGTGCACTCTTTCGTGTGTTGGTCAAACAAAATTACTTAAAATAAGACGACTATTTTGCATAAAAACAATAAAAGGCAATACAAGAATACCAAGAGGAAGAAGAACAAATAAATCACAAAAAATATAATAATAATATCAATAATTATAATAATAATAATGATAATAACAATAGTAATGGTGGTAATAAAGGTATTATCATTAACAATTATGATAATTAAAAAAAAACAATAATAATAACAATAATAATAATAATGAGAAGAAGAAGAAGAAGAAAAGTAAGTTAACGAAAGAAAGAGAAAAGCGGAAAAAAGGAGAGAAGACGAAAGATCAACTGGAAGAAACAGAAAAAGGAGAAAAGATGGAAGGGTCATAAAAAAGAAAAAAAAATCCCAAAGACGAAAGGAGGAGAGCAAGCAGAGGAGCAAGAGAGCGCGGTGGCGTGTGCGGAGGGACAGGCGCGACACGCAGGCTGTCCGACACTAAGTTTACGACCGCCGCAAACTAACCATAAACTCATGAGGACACAGCTCTATGCCCGGGACTCGTATCAAAACCCCGACGGAACTTCCTTTGAACCTTTTTACATATTCATAATCCTCACAGCCCTCCCCCCACACCCCGCCGCCATTACTCTCCCCACCTCCCCCGCCTCGTTTCCATCGACGCCCTTACCCCTAAAACTAATCCTTTCTTTAAACCCTACTCTTTCTTTTTATTATTATTTTTTAATCACTCGTTTCCTACCTTCCTCACGCTCTCCATTCCTCCCTCCTACTCTCCCTGTCCTTCCTTCATTCCCTCCCTCACCCTCTCAATCCCTCCCTCCCACTTTCCTTCTCATTCCCTTTCCCTCTGTCTCCCTCTTCTTCCCCTTAACTCCCTCTTACTCTCTCTCTCCTTCCTTCCCTCTCTCTCTCCTTCCCTCCCATTCTCTCTCTCCCCTTCCCTCTCTCTCTCTCTCCTTCCCTCCCTCTCTCTCTCCTTCCTTCCCTCTCTCTCTCCTTCCCTCCCTCCCCATCCCTGCCTTCCACTCTTTCTCCTTTCCTCCCTTCCACTCCCACTCCTTTTCCGTTTCCACTCCGCCTCTCTCCTCATCGGAGCTCGACGCAGGATGTATTTCAAAATAAAAACGCCCTGTAGATAAGTGAAAAGCTAAACCAACGAAATTGAATGTTTGGCAATGCTTTGTTTTGCAATGAAATCTGCGAAATCTTTATGTGATATGTACAACCACTACCAATAAATTTCAAATGAAAATGAAAGTTTTCAAAACCGAAAGGACAACATTTTGACTGTAAAGAAATAAAACATGATATACTCTGATAAAATGATACGCAAGCATGATTTCGAGAGAAAAAAATATAGATATATACACACACTGACGTTTTCCGTTCAAAATTTAGCCACGGTTAAGCAAACAAAAATGCTAATAAGTCAAGTAAACCGAAATATGAAATACAACTCGGCAATTATAAAATGTTAATCCAATTTGTACATAATTATAATGTTTTTTTTACATTTTCATTACCCACCTCAGAGCTTTTTTTATAGCATATCTTCAAGTCAATAGTACGTACTTCTCAGAGAAAGGAAAAACAATATGTTAATAGTAACAACAATTATAAAATGATAATCAAAGTAATAATCAGTATCATTATTATCATCATTATCCTTATTACAATAGTAAGAATCACACAAAAGAGAATTCCAGTCAAACTCATTTTGCGGGGTCAGCCGAGGTCATCCATCAACCTCATAATTCCAACGTGAAACGGCATTCTCTTTGTGCCACGAGTAAATCCCTTCGGCACATACAAGTCGCATGTTGGGGTCATACTTGCTTACACAAAGAGAGAAATACTGAGATCCAGGACCGGCAGAATAAGGGCCTTTGATACACGCAGTTACATGTCACATTTGGAGCGTAAGTACACGAGAACGACCCGCGGTTGCATTCAAAATTCTTGACTTTGAAAAACAGGCAAGGTTTTCTTTGTGCAAGTCGCATTGAATAAATGCCCGAGAAATGAAAGCAATGCTTAAATAAATATAAAGTAAGAAATAAAAACCGCAAAAAGAAAACTGAGATGGAAGGAAATATATGACAAATAAAGTTATTTTTTCCCTTAGCCTCGCATTATTTTTAACTGCCCTTAAAGCCCGCTGAGAAGGCTTACGGGGTGGGCGTGGAAGTGGGATGGGGGTGGGGGTAGGCGTGGGGTTGCAGAGGGAGTGGGTATGTAGGCAGGGGTGGATGTAAGAGTGGGGGGTTGGGGTAGGGGTGGAAATGAGGGGTAGGGGTAAGGGGATGTAGGCCTAAGCTGTAGCGGCAGAATACGACAAGGCGTAGTGGAGTTGTCACACCCACTAATACACAACCCTGATGGGCGCCAGCTGGATCCTTCAGAGAAACGGCAGAGAGACACTCCCGGGAAAAGTAAGGAGGGCAAAGTTAAGGCGAAAGCTCGAGGGAATTGCGAAAGGAAAGGGGAGGGAAAGAGACGAGAGATGAGAGAGGAAGGCGAGCGAAAGAGATAAGAGGTGGGAGAGGGAAGGAACGACGGAACGAAGGAACAAAGGAAAGAAGGGGGAAGAGAAGAAAATATGGAGGGATGGAGGGAGGAAAAGAAAAGATGGAAGGAAGGAAGAAAAGTAGGGAGGAGGACGGGAGGGAAGAATGGAATGAAGGATGAAGAGGAGTAGGAGGAATGAGTGTTTGTGAAGAGATTAGAGAGAATGATATAAATGGCGGGGGTGGAAGGGAGGAGCAAAGGAAGAATCTTAGTAGATTTTCAAAGGCGGGGCGAGGAAATGGAGCAGCTAATATTGAGCGACAGCCGACGAGAGATGGCAGGAAAGGTTCTGCATAATATACGGGAGAAAGAAAAAATCTCGAAGACGAGACTCAAGAATCATGTTTTGGAATTATTATTCGGATATAAAGAACGGCAAAAATAATCTGAAAAGGAGTTTCTGTAACACTGAAAGGCACATAACAATAAACATTCACACGGATTACGGTTTAACCTCGCAACGCGCATTAGCAAAACCTAATGCAACACACTATAAACACTACGACCACCTACGAACACCGATCTCATAAGACGGAAGGCTTGACACCAGAAGTTCGTATTCGCTTCCATCATGTAACAGCATGGAGTGGGAGTGGGAGAGGGAGAGGGGGAGGGAGAAGGGGAGGGGGGCAGAGTTATGAGGGTGTGGTGAGATACCTGTCTTTCTTTCCCCGACGGGTTATTTGGCGAAGGATCCTGTGGCGTCCTAGAGCCTCGCGCAGGATGGATGATCCACAGGACTCCTCATTATCTCTGAGTTATGAGACCTCTTCAGAACCCGCAGTTATTAATCACCGCGTTGAGGTGTGTCCGTTTTCCTTCACCGCTTGTTTACATCCTTCTCCATCGGCTGTCTGAAGCAGGCCATTTTCAGAATCGCTTAGTGTGCTCTGTGTATTTATCCTTTACATATCAGGTAAAAAAGCAAGGGTCGATTTTTTCCTCTAGAAACAAGGAACAAAATACGTCTTGTTTTTATACGTTGCTTTTTTCATTGTGAATAAAATTCGAATGATTTTGAAACAAATCGGACGTTCGATATATGAACCTAACCATAGATACACTATTCAATCATCGGAAACAAATATATAAATTTTATTTATTTTCCCTTATTATGAACATTTTGGAACAATCGACATAGCAGCAGGATTTCCTCGACTAATGATATATCAAGAACCTAAACATAGATACACTGTGCAAACATCGCCTTCACCTGACCATTAGATTACGACAGTGACGTCATCTAATCTCATCAAACGCGAATTTATCCGCAAACACACGCCGCATTCTAATCAGCAGATCCGAGCGCAAACACTGTCGGTATTTCCGCTGACTAACTTCGCGCAGGATACTCGTTACGAGCTATTTGTGGCATTGCATAATAAATTAATCCTCGTGATCATCGAGACAAAGTCTATAGACAAAAAAGATGATGATGATGATCATGATAATCAACATCACTATTATTATCATTACTATTATCATTATCATCAAACATAAAGGACGAGTAAGAGGGAGGGGGAGAAGAAGAGGTGATAAAGGAGGAGAGGGAGAAAGGAGTAGGAGAATGGGCAAGCTCGACGACAGCCAGTGACGCGCGCGAGAGAAAACGGAACAGCGGAACGGAACCAATCGCTGCCACCGAAACGCTGCCGTCGGAAACACGATTCCGGAGGAGCACGTTTGTTGCGGCGTCCAACGAGCGCAACTACGACAGCGGAAGCGCATCGCCGAACGGAACAAGCGCGACGGGGGGCTGCATAACGACGGCGCGGCCTGTACTTCGCTCTGATTTGATGCCCCGCCGAAGCGCCGGCCTGCTCGCCCCGCTGGAACAGAAACGGCCTGCAGCTGCGACAGAATAACTGAGGTTTGAAATACAACAAAATGATTGAAATATGTGGTCCTGCGGCGCAATGAAAAATGTTTAATGTCGCCGCGGAATTTCAAATGACGCAACAAACGGGATACTGTAATTCTCCAACAACTAATGGTCAGAGCATGGACGGAAAACAACACATACTACAGAAGAGTTTTCCCCGACACGAAAAGAATTTCAACATTAAACTTAACACTAAAACATTTATAACCCGACAAAAAAATGAAAACAGAAACATATTGTGATTAATTAAACACCCGCTCTCATCAAAGGCTTCCGCGACAAGCAAGAACTAAATTAATTTGCAAAGCTACAGCTGGTTCTATGCCCGGAAACAATTTATTTCCACAACAGTGTGAATAAAACAATGTATTAAAAAAAATAATGATAAAAACACACGGGATGTACTAACAAAAACATGATATAATGAACAACTTATTGCCAATCAAATGCTGCTCTAAGGAAGAACCTGAAAACCTATAATTTTTAACAACCTTAAAAAAACTGACTTTGATCGGTGTGTTTTCATGCTTCGTGGCTTCTCTCCCTTATTTCACTCGATTTAATGCTTGTTGAGGAAGACTGGCGACTTTGATTTCTTTTATAAACGTTTTCTCTCTCTCTTTGATTCCATCTCTTTTTATTTTCTCGATTTTTCTTTCCGTATTATGTGCATTTGATGTACATAGGCTTACAGATTTTGGTTTCGTTTTTTTTTTTTTTTTTTTTTTTTTTTTTTTTTTTTTTTTTTTTTTTTTTTTTTTTTTTTTTTTTTTCTTTCTCTCTCTCTCTCTCTCTCTCTCTCTCTCTCTCTCTCTCTCTCTCTCTCTCTCTCTCTCTCTCTCTCTCTCTCTCTCTCTCTCTCTCTCTAATGCAGATTAAATCTTTCTCTCCTTATTCACTCCTTTCCTTAGTCAGCGTTCATTTCCCTTTTCCGATCGTCTCTTGCCTCCCTACTCCTGCCTCTTCCTCCTCACCTCCAACCAAACACCTTTCTTCGTCTACCAACGTCCCTCCTAATTCCCCCTCCCCCTCCACGCATCCCACCTTTCCCCTTCTCCCTCCCTCTCCAGGCGACCAACCCCTTCCCCTCCACTCGGCCTCTCCTACCCTCTACCCATCTCATCATCCTTCCCCTTCTCCCCCTCCATTCATCCCCCTGCCCACTTCATCCTCCTTCCCCATCCCACAACCCCTTACCCCCTCCCCTCCACGCCCCCTCCTTCCCCTCCCCTCCCCTCCCCTCCTTACGCCCGCGTGCAGCAGAGAGACAGGCCAGACACGTTGATCATCAGGGTTGGTTTACGGTGCGGCTGCCTCTGTGTTTATGCTTTTAGGACTTTACTGCCGGTGTAAAAGACGGACTGGAGCCGCCCTAGACTTTGTGAATGGCTCTCGGGGGTACTATCAATCCGGGCTCCCATTGATCTATTCCGGGGTCTTCCCGAAACTCCTTTCGAAATAATATACCCTCGGCTTTCCCTCTCGCACTCGCCATCGAGCATCCTCTATAGAATCCCCGGGCCTCTATTGAGTCCCTGCTCGGCTTCAAGCCTTTGCAGCAAGCCTCAAAAGGAGAGTGTTCCAAGCCACCCACATAACATTTCAGGTTACACGACTCCCCTTCCGAGGAATCGAAACGGGAGTGCAATTGCGCATTATTTAATACAATACTTTAACCTCTTTACCGTAGTCCTCCTCGAGTTATCAATGCGAATCCCCCGGGCTGGCGTTAACCATGACATTTTGCCTCTAAATAGTGCACCCTTGACCTATGGCGCAGAGGGAAACTCACCTGTTCTTATCCAGAGTTAGAATCCACACTCAGCCGAGGATCCGTGGCATGAGAAGGAAGTAGGGGGAAAGGAGGAAAATAGGCAGGAAGGAAGGAAAGAAGAAAAGAAGGAGGTAGGAAGGAAGGAAGGAAGAAAAGAAGGAAGTAGGAAGGAAGGAAGGAAGGAAGGAAGAAAGAAGAAAAGAAGGAAGTAGGAAGGAAGGAAGGAGAGGAATGAATGAAGGAAGGAAAAGAAAAAAGGAGGTAGCGAAGGAGTGAAGAGGTGAGGGAGTGGGGGAGGTGAGGAACAAAGGAAAGAAAAAAGGACGGAAGCAATGAAGGAAGGAAAGAAAAAAAGGAAAACAAGAAGATGGAGAGAAAAGAGCGGTATAGTAAACCTCCGCAAATATCAAACGAGAGCGCCCCGATCCCAGGGGAAAGGTCTCGCAACCCCGGGGGAAGTACGAGGGCAATGCTGTCCCGTTAATGTCGGAGAAATGTCGCCCTTGTGTCACAATCTCTCCGGTAAAACGGAAAGAGTGAGGCTGCTTAGGATCTGCCGGCGACGCATCTATGGCCGTCACATATTTCTTCGTTTGCAAGGCCTCTCTTCCTTAAAGAGCGCCCATATGGCATAAAAGATTCAGTTCAAAAAGAAGGAAAAAAAACTGTGATACAAAAAAGGATTCAAAATAATTCAGAACTAAGAGAAAACGGTGAAGCAAAAATGATTCAAATTATTTAACATGAAAAAATAAAATAAAAATGTGAAATAAAAAAATAATAATCATAGTTATTTTAGAGCAAAAAAAATCCTTTCAGTACAGCAAGTTGAAGGATGGAGTTAAGTACTACAAAGCCGTCATCAAGTTTCGCTTCGCCTATACAGCTCAAAGACTGCAATTTTCACTACGCCCACAAACACCCCTCCAAAGACCCCTGGCAACCTCTGATACACACATCTCAAGTCAAACTGTCTTAGTATTATAAGTAGAAACTTGTTCAGACCTAGATTATCCAGAATTTACAGAAGAATGAAACTAAAGTGAACGATAGATAAGTGAACGCTAAAAAAAGAAATACACAAGTAAGCGCACACACACTAGCATATATACATACATACACAGACACACAAATACATAATTTATATAACATAATACATAATTATATAACAATTATAATATATATATATATATATATATATATATATATATATATATATATATATATATATGTATATGGATATATGTATATATGTATGTATGTATGTATGTATGTATGTATGTATATGTATGTATATATATATATATATATATATATATATATATATATATATATATATATATATATATATATATATGTATATATATATATATATATATATATATATATATATATCCTGAAACAAACTAGAAATGAGGATACAGCATGTAGAGACGGGAAAAGAGGGTAACGGAGAGAGAGAGAGGGAGAGGGAGAGGAAGCGGGAGAGGGAGAGGGAGAGAGGGGGGAAGGGGAAGGGGGAGAGTTGTTTGGTGGCTGGATGGGTCGACATCATGACAGTAACGATACGGAGGAAGGGGAACCTGCCTCCCCTGGGACCACTACAAGCTGGAGGGCGAAGGAGGGGAGGGGAGAGGGGAAAGGGAGGGTTCGTGGACAGGTGGATGGCACGAGGCTAGGGGAGGGGAGGAGAGGGTAGAGAGGGGACAGGAAGGTGGAAAAGGGAGTGGGAAAATGCTGAGAGAGCGTGGGATCAGGAGAAGGGTGACGTCCGAGAGAAAGAAGGCAAGAGAGAAAGAGAGGGGGTGGGGGAGAAAGAGCGAGAGTGAAAACCCATGAAGGAGAACGAAAGATAGGAGGAAAGGGAAGGTAAAGGAAAGAGAGAAATGAACAAAAAGACGTGGCAAGGGGACGAAGGAGAGAGGACAGGAGCAGAATGAGGAAAAGAATGGGGGACGAGAGTGGATATCCGAGGAGGCCAAGATGGAGAATGAAGGAGAGGGGGAAAGGAAAGGTAAGGGAGGGGGGAAATGAACAAGGGGGGAGGGGGAGAGGGCAGGGGAGGAGAATGTGGAGGAAATGATGGGCGATATATGAAGAAGGGCGAGGCTCGTAACATGCGGGGGAGAAAGGGGGAGAAAAAGAGGGGAAGGGCTTAAAAGGGATAGGCCTATTTTTTCCAGTAGACACTGATTACGAAATAGGTTGTGGCTGTCAAAAAATGTGTAATAGAAAAGACAAGCATCCTCTCTCCTAATGACCTCCAAGGAAGCTAAAGAGTCGAGAAAAACGAAGAAAGTTGGGGGGAAATTTTGGAAAAGTATTACCGGGTTGAGAGTCCATTCATTCGTTGACGTGTCTGTGGCGTGTGCGTTTGCGTGTGCGTTTGAAGTAGTGTGTGTACGGGTCGTGTACATGGACGTTACCAACAGGAAAGTGTAGTCAACATCACATCATTTCCAACGTTCTCCTGGTAACAACATATCTGCACCCATCACCCACCCTTCTACTTAATTTTCTTCCTCCTATCCCTCCACCTTCTCTCTCTTCCCTCTTCCTCCCTTCCTTCTTTTAAGCCCCCTCCTCCCCCTTTCCTTTTTCCTCATCAACCCCTCTCCACTGCCCTCCCCTCCCCCACCCCCCTTATTCCCCACAAACCCGCAGCCGGTCACCACAGAGCTCACCGCCGCCCGAGCGACGGCTCCTGTCATCTGATCGGGCAAACACCTCAATCCCTCACCCGGTCATCGGGCTATTTCGGGTCGCGGCCATCACTCGCTCCCAACAGCTGCTGGCTCATTAATCGACATACCACATAAACATATTCTTCCGGCGACATCCCAGCGCCGCCGTCATCACTTCCGCTTTAGTCATCACCTTTAAGCGTTACCTTTAGCGTGTTGTTCAGAGTCTCGTCTTCGCCGTGTGTTCACTCTCACCTGCAAGAAAGAAAAGGACAAAGGTTATTCATCTTTCTTTAGCCTTCTGATAATATTAACTACATCACTTTTATTTATTAATAAAAGTTAATAAACTTTTTCTAAAATAAATACCCAAGTTTAGCTTTCATCTTTAGAATCATCTTTCTTTTTTCGTTGTCATCTTCCGTTTATCTATTTCCTTTTCCTATCACCAGTTTTCCTCCCTTCTTCCTAGTCATCTCTCTCTTTCTTTCTCACCTCTGCCTCTTCTCCCTCCTCCTCTTCCTCCTCCTCTTCCTCCTCCTCCTCCGCCACACAAAGCGGGCCCGCCTTGTTGCCCGGGTAAATCAGGTCGAAGGAGCCCTTACTGCTGCTCCTTTGTGACGGCGGCGGTTGCTCAGCCTATTTATTTACTCTTATTTCCCCGCCACTGCCTCCCTTTCTCCCCTCCTCCCCCTAACTACAGGGGCGCGCCACCCGGGGATTCCCACGACGCTGTGGTCAAGGTGCAAGTGAGGGTTGTGTGTCTGCACAATTGAGTACGTCAAGGAACGTACCCATGCACACACAAGCAACAAGAACAGGAAACAAACACACAGTTATACAAAAAGTTCACCCTCACCCACACACACCCGATAAGATAAAGCCGAAACGGCAGGTCTGCACGGCTGCCTGCTCCTCCCGTAATGTCCCTAGGTGGCTGTCCATCACCACAACAAGGGATGCTCACGTGCCTCCCCCCCCTCCTCCTTTCCGGAACCCCTTGGATCACAGGGGTCTCAGGGACGGGGACAGGAGGATGGCAAGGGAGAGGGTCCATAGGTACAATGTCCCTCTATTTGATTTTGCTTAAAGCCTAACGCGCATTGCTACTTGGATATCCCGATGATCACACGCGAAGACGTGGTTTCGCACACACACACACGCACACACACACACACACACACACACAAACACACACACACACACACACACACACGCACACACAGACCAGCTAATGCAGACCGCAGACAGGATCAGACAAGAAAGATGAAAAAAAAAGCGAAAGAAAAATCTGAGACGAACTTCCTCACTCTGCCGTACCTAATTAGCCCCTCCTCTCCTAAGCTCTTCTTCAAACTAGATGCCTAAGGACGGTACAGAGCGGAAATAACTAAAATCGAAAAGAAAAGAAAAGAAAAGAAAAGAAAAGGCAACAACGAAGAAAGAGACAAAAGGGAAATAACCACACAAAAGAATAGAAAACAAAACAACAACGAAAGAGAGGCAAAGAAAGCTAACTGAGATAACTCCAGATCGAAGGGATAGGAGAAGTGGAAGGACGAGACGACAGCAACAAGAGAAAGAGGCAGAAGGGAGACAGCTAAAAATCCAAAGGCCAAGAGAGATGAAGACAAGGGAGGTGAGGACCATCCAATACACAAGGCAATAAATTCACCGACGAAGTGAAAATAACCGAAGACAAAGCACCTCAACGAACACCGCCGGAGGGGAGGGGCTGGCGACGGGCGGAGGAGGGGCGAAGGATGAAGATAAGGTAAGGTAAGGTAAGGAAGGGTGGTGGTGGTGGTGGAAGGGGGAGAGACAGATGAATGGAAGAAGAGAAGGAGACAGAGGAGGGGGAAAATGAGAAAAATATGAAAGAGAATAAGCGTACAAAATGTGATGCGCGATCGTAGATAAGCAGATAGTGAGCGTGGTGGCAGCAATAGGTTCCTTCCCATATCCCTCACGATGAAGAGGGGGGGGGGAGGCGCGCCCAGAAGAAAAGCCTGACCAATAACCTGGAGAACCGAAGAATTGACGGCAAACCCCTGCTCAAAAAATTACTATACACTTTTTCCTTCCTCTTTTTTCTCCTGTTCTTGTCTTTCTCTTTTTCTTCTCAAACACGACATGATTATAAGTTCTCATCTGGATAAATACATATTCTTTTTTTTCTTTTTTGCAACATATTCTCCCTGTATTTTCCAATGCTCCATCAAATCGCTATAACTCATTACCTTCAGGATAAGTTGCCAACAAGTGAAAATCGAAGTTATAAAAAGAGGGTGAAAAGGAACTTTCGCCTGACTCCCAAGACACTACCAAAGAGCAAAGGAAATGTTTTCAAAACAAACAAACACACGACCAAATATATAAAAAAAAAGAAAAGAAAAAGAAAAAAAAGGTGAGCTACATAAAACTCTGGGAAACAGGCAATTCCTGTGGATCCAGTCTAGATTCAATGTTTTTTGTCTCATCAAGTTGAAATATTGCAATGAAAGGGGAGACAAAATCTGATAAAGCCGCCAAGCCTGCAACAACAATATGAAAAATGTGATGTTTTGTATCAAAGCGAACTATTTATTGTATAATATTTCAATTCTGTTATAATATATACGAAGGGAATAAATCATTCCCTATGGATTCCATTATCTCTTGATCCTGCGATACGGATTTTAATGAGAGTCGAACTATTTTTTTTCGACACGTGAGTGAGTGAGTGTCTCGGATTGGCTAACGGGAGGGGGGGAGGGGGGGCGAAGGGAGGGGCCGTATGTTGCCATTCTTTTATTTTACGGTCTGAATTATCGATACACACACATGCAAATACACCTACATACATATGCTCTGTACAGACTCTCGCTCTTGCTCGCTCACAAACACAAACACACACACATACACACATACCCCCCCTCCCACACACACAACACACACAAAAAACGAAAACACACATACACACTCCCACACTTACAACATATTTTCGGAGGAGCATTTCCCTGCTATTGATTCTCGTCCTAAAATTAAAAGGCCTCAGCAAGCGGCTAGTAAACCATAGCGGCGCTTTACACAACGCCCACGAGAAGGAACAAAAATCTATGCATCAACAGCTAACGTTAATATTCTGCTGCTGTGATGTTCTTCCCGATATTGGTTTTGGCCCTTTTTTCTCTTCTTTATTTTTTTCTATTTTTTTTTATTTTTTTTTTTATGGTATACTCCAACTCCGACCATCAACCTTGTCTCTCTCATCAGGGATTAGGGAGGAGTGGGATGGGGAAGGGGGAAGGAGAGGGAGAGGGAGAGGGAGAGGGAGAGGGGGAGGGGGAGTGGGATGGGGAAGGGGGAGGGGAAGGGGGAAGGGGGTTAAGTAGCTAAGATAAGAGGGAGAGAGAAAGGGGGAGGGGTGACAAAGGTAAGAGGGAGAGGGAGGAGGGAGACTAGGATAATACTGAGAGGGAGGGGTGCTAAGCACAACAGGGGGGGGGGGGGGGAGAAGGGGGAGAGGCACTAGGACAAGAGGGGAGGGGAGGGAAGGGGAGATGGAAGGTAAGATAAGAGGGAGGGGGAAGAGAATAAGGGAGAGAGTAGGCAAGGATAAGAAGGAGAGCGAGAGGACAGAGGAGAGATATAGGATGGGAAACTAAGGAAAGAGGCGAGGAGGGGGAGGGTGGGAACCAGGAAGAGGGGCGGCCTTAGCACGCCCACGAGACACTTTAACGTAGCTCTCACGCTAATTGCTGCCCCTTCGACCATTTTTTCCCGCCCCGTATCCATTTTTCTTGCCTCGGGGCTGGTCGCGCGACCTTTATTGATCTAGTGGCAAGATTCGCTCCAGCGGAGTGCTTCCGCCGTCCAGGGGAATGCTCGCTCCTCTAGGACTTCTTCGCTGGTATTGGTTTTATCAGGCCCTCTCTTTCTCACTCTCCNACACACACACACACACACACACACACACACACACACACACACACACACACACACACACACACACACACACACACACACAAACACACACACACACACACACAGACCAGTTAATGCAGACCGCAGACAAGATCAGACAAGAAAGATGAAAAAAAAAGCGAAAGAAAAATCTGAGACGAACTTCCTCACTCTGCCGTACCTAATTAGCCCTCCTCTCCTAAGCTCTTCTTCAAACTAGATACCTAAGGATGGTACAGAGCGGAAATAACTAAAATCGAAAAGAAAAGAAAAGAAAAGAAAAGAAAAGGCAACAACGAAGAAAGAGACAAAAGGGAAATAACCACACAGAAGAATAGAAAACGACAACGAAAGAGAGGCAAAGAAAGCTAACTGAGATAACTCCAGATCGAAGGGATAGGAGATGTGGAAGGACGAGACGACAGCAACAAGAGAAAGAGGCAGAAGGGAGACAGCTAAAAATCCAAAGGCCAAGAGAGATGAAGACAAGGGAGGTGAGGACCATCCAATACACAAGGCAATAAATTCACCGACGAAGTGAAAATAACCGAAGACAAAGCACCTCAACGAACACACCGCCGGAGGGGAGGGGCTGGCGACGGGCGGAGGAGGGGCGAAGGATGAAGATAAGGTAAGGTAAGGTAAGGTAAGGAAGGGTGAGGGTGGTGGTGGAAGGGGGAGAGACAAAAGAACGGAAGAAGTGAAGGAGAAAGAGGAGGGGGAAAATGAGAAAAATATGAAAGAGAATAAGCGTACAAAATGTGATGCGCGATCGTAGATAAGCAGATAGTGAGCGTGGTGGCAGCAATAGGTTCCTTCCCATATCCCTCACGATGAAGAGGGGGGGGAGGCGCGCCTAGAGGAAAAGCCTGACCACAACTGGGGAACCGAAGACCGACGGCAAACCCCTGCTCAAAAAATTACTATACACTTTTTCCTTCCTCTTTTTCTCCTGTTCTTGTCTTTCTCTTTTTCTTCTCAAACACGACATGATTATAAGTTCTCATCTGGATACATACATATTCTTTTTTTCTTTTTTGCAACATATTCTCCCTGTATTTTCCAATGCTCCATCAAATCGCTATAACTCATTACCTTCAGGATAAGTTGCCAACAAGTGAAAATCGAAGTTATAAAAAGAGGGTGAAAAGGAACTTTCGCCTGACTCCCAAGACACTACCAAAGAGCAAAGGAAAAGTTTTCAAAACAAACAAACACACGACTAAATATATAAAAAAAGAAAAGAAAAAGAAAAAAAGGTGAGCTACATAAAACTCTGGGAAACAGGCAATTCCTGTGGATCCATTCAGATTCAATGTTTTAGTCTCATCAAGTTGAAATATTGCAAATGAAAGGGGAGACAAAATCTGATGCTGTCAGTTTTGCAACAACAATAGCGAAAAAAATGTGATGTTTTGTATCAAAGCGAACTATTTATTGTATAATATTTCAATTCTGTTATAATATATACGAAGGGAATAAATCATTCCCTATGGATTCCATTATCTCTTGATCCTGCGATACGGATTTTAATGAGTCGGAACTATTTTTTTTGACACGTGAGTGAGTGGGTGTCTCGGATTGGCTAACGGGAGGGGGGAGGGGGGGGCGAAGGGAGGGGCCGTATGTTGCCATTCTTTTATTTTACGGTTCGAATTACTGATACATACACATGCAAATACACCTACATACATATGCTCTGTACAGACTCTCGCTCTTGCTCGCTCACAAACACAAACACACACACATACACACATCCCCCCCCCTCCCCCACACAGAACACAAACAAAAAGCGAAAACACACACACACACTCCCACACTTACAACATATTTTCGGAGGAGCATTTCCCTGCTATTGATTCTCGTCCTAAAATTAAAAGGCCTCAGCAAGCGGCTAGTAAACCATAGCGGCGCTTTACACAACGCCCACGAGAAGAAGGAACAAAAATCTATGCATCAACAGCTAACGTTAATATTCTGCTGCTGTGATGTTCTTCCCGATATTGGTTTTGGCCCTTTTTTCTCTTCTTTATTTTTTTCTATTTTTTTTTATTTTTTTTTTTATGGTATACTCCAACTCCGACCATCAACCTTGTCTCTCTCATCAGGGATTAGGGAGGAGTGGGATGGGGAAGGGGGAAGGAGAGGGAGAGGGAGGGGAGAGGGAGAGGGAGGGAGGGAGAGGGAGTGGGATGTGGGGAAGGGGGAGGGGAAGGGGAAGGGGGTTAAGTAGCTAAGATAAGAGGGAGAGAGAAAGGGGGAGGGGTGACAAGGGTAAGAGGGAGAGGGAGGAGGGACACTAGGATAATACTGAGAGGGAGGGGTGCTAAGCACAACAGGGGGGGGGGAGAAGGGGGAGAGGCACTAGGACAAGAGGGGAGGGGAGGGAAGGGGAGATGGAAGGTAAGATAAGAGGGAGGGGGAAGAGAATAAGGGAGAGAGTAGGCAAGGATAAAAAGGAGAGCGAGAGGACAGAGGAGAGAGATAGGATGGGAAACTAAGGAAGGAGGCGAGGAGGGGGAGGGTGGGAACCAGGAAGAGGGGCGGCCTTAGCACGCCCACGAGACACTTTAACGTAGCTCTCACGCTAATTGCTGCCCCTTCGACCATTTTTTCCCGCCCCGTATCCATTTTTCTTGCCTCGGGGCTGGTCGCGCGACCTTTATTGATCTAGTGGCAAGATTCGCTCCAGCGGAGTGCTTCCGCCGTCCAGGGGAATGCTCGCTCCTCTAGGACTTCTTCGCTGTTATTGGTTTTATCAGGCCCTCTCTTTCTCACTCTCCTTCTTTCTCTCCCGCTCCATCTTTCCCTTTCTCTTTCCCTCATCATTCCATATCCCTCTTACTCTTACTCTTACTCTTGTTCTCACTCTCCATCTCTATCTACCTATCCATATAAATACAGATAAATAGATACATCATTTTATCTATAAAAATAAATATAAATCAGTAGATAGATAAATAATTGGGAAAGAAAACAATTAGTACACCGGAGGGAGGAGGAGGAAGAGGAGGCGAGAGAAGCCCTCCATTACCACCTCCTCGCCCACTTGTCACACAACACTTACCTCAGGCAGCTAAATAACACAATTACTTAATTCTTGCACCTTGCCGGATATTGTGAAATCATTGGAGGGAGGCAGAGGGTTGGGGAGACAGAGAGACAGAGAGAGAGAGAGAGAGAGAGAGAGAGAGAGAGAGAGAGAGAGAGAGAGAGAGAGAGAGAGAGAGAGAGAGAGAGAGAGGGAGGGGGGGGGAGAGGGGGAGAGAGAGAGAGAGAGAGAGAGAGAGAGAGAGAGAGAGAGAGAGAGAGAGAGAGAGAGAGAGAGAGAGAGAGAGAGAGGAAGTGGGGGGATGGAGGAGAGGGGGGATGGAGGAGAGGGGAGAGGGAGAGGGAGAGGGGAGAGGGAGAGGGAGAAAGAGAGGAAGGGGGCTAGAGGGAGGAGAGGAGAGGAGAGAGAGAGAGAGAGAGAGAGAGAGAGAGAGAGAGAGAGAGAGAGAGAGAGAGAGAGAGAGAGAGAGAGAGGATGGGGGGGGGGTGGAGGAGAGGAGGGAGGGGGGAGGGAGAGGGAGAGGGAGAGGGAGAGGGAGAGGGAGAGAGAGAGAGGGAGAGGGAGAGAGAAAGAGTGAGAGTGAGAGAGAGAGGGGGGGGCGGAGTGAGGGAGGGAGAAGGAGAGGGGAAGGAAGAGGGAGAAAAGGGTGGATGAAGTTGGGGAAAAAGAAGGGAAGGAGAGAGGGAGGAGGTGGGGATATGAATAGGGGACAGAGTGAGCATTATCAAATGAACATTTGTAAAAATAGCAGGCATCTTAGCTGTTATCGTTGTCGTTTTGCTGTTTGTACATCAAAAAGGAATAAACTACGATCATATGGAAGGATATAAAGGATGGAAGGATAAAGGTACAGCAAGAAGGAATGAAGGAAAGACGAATGAAGGATGAGGAATGGGTGAATAAAGGGCGAAGGAGGAGCGAAGGAAAGACCGAGGAAGAAAGAAGATGAAGAAAGAACGAAGACATAGTGACGGAAGGACGATCGAAGTACGAAGGATGCATGAAGGAAGTGCGAAGAAAGGAAGAAGGGAGGAAGATGAAAAATACGAAGGAGTGGCGAAGGAAGAGTACCGGTGGAAGTACGGAAGGAAGTACGTAAGAAGCGTGAAGGAAGTCTGAAAAAAAGGACGAAGGGAGGACGTTGGAAATACGAAGGAAGTGACGAAGGAAGAGTGAAAGCCTAAAGGAAGCTGCCATTACCCAGCCGCGTTGACGATGAATAATACAAGAGCAATTTGCCAAGCACGTGAACCCTCTCGCCACTCGCTATGAACGCGTAATGTGATCGCTTCGGCGCCACGGGACAGGCGGAATACACATGAGCCCTTTTGCCCTTACATGAGGGAGGGGGGAGTGGGAGGGGGGTGGGGGGGGGGGGGGGGAGGGGAAAGGGAAGTTGGGGTGAGTGGGGAGAGAGGATGGGGGACTGGGTGAGCGAGGTTGGGGTGAGGGGGTGAGGGAGGTTGTGGGTAGTGGGGAAGGGGTGGAGGGAGGGGGAAGGGGTGGAGGGAGGGGGAAGGGAGGTTGGGGGAGGGGTGAGGGTGAGGGGTGAGGGGTGAGGGTGAGGGAGGTTGTAGGTAGTGGGGAGGGGGTAAAGGATGCTGGTGGTTGTGCGGCGTGGAGGAAGTATGGGGAAGTGGCAGAGAGGTTGGGGGGTTGTGGGCGGAGTTGGTATGAGGGCATGGGTGATGATTGGGCTCCATAAGTGGCGATGAAAAAGGTATG
>BOPN01000093.1:410000-415000 GCA_017312705.2 Penaeus japonicus
GAAGAGGGGGAGGAGGGGGAGGAGGGGAGAGAAGGGATGTAATCGGGGAGACGGAAGGAGGGAGGGGGGGAGGAGATGCAACCGGGTAGAGAGAGGGATGAGATGCAATTGGGGAGAAGGACGGGGATATGCAACCAAGGACAGGAGTGGGGGGACACGCAACCGGAGAAAAGGGTGGCGAGAAGATATGAAATCGGGAGGAGGGAAGGAGGAGGGATACAGTCGGAGAGAGGGGAGGGGTGGAGGTACAGTCGGAGGAAGGGGAAAGGAGAAGAGATACAGCCTGGGAGAGGGGAAAGGGAGGAGATACAGCTGGGGAGACGAGAAAGGGGGGAGATACAGCTGGGGAGAGGGGAAAGGGAGGAGATACAGCCGGGGAGAGGGGAAGAGGAGAAGATACAGCCAGAGAGAGGGGAAGAGCGGGAGGAGATACAACCGGGAAGAGGGAAAGAGGGGGAAGAGATGCAACCGGAAAGAAGAGAAGAAGGGGAGGAAATGCAGACAGGGAGAAGGGAGGAGAGGAAGAGGTGGAGGAGGAGGAGGAGGTTAAAAGACAGACATACCACCCAAGAAACGCAACTCGGAAATAAACAGCAAGGTCATGCGGGAAAGGCGGGTGCTAAAAATTCTGCAATAAAATGTCGGCCATGCATCCATCATGCACGTCGATTTTTTCCCCTCTTGTGACATCCATTGCAGTTTTCATATCCTAGCCAGTTTGTCCATCGCGCCGCACAGGTGGAACAGCTGGGGGGGGGGGGGGTAGAGAGGGAGGGAGGGAGGTTGGTAGGTAGGTAGAGTAGGTAGCGAGGTAGGTAGGCTGGTAGGTGTGGGCGTAGGCGTGTATGAGGGTGGGCGTGGGTGTTTGTGGGTGTGGGTATGCGTGTGTATATGTATTTGTATGTATGTGTGTGTGCATGTATGTATGTATGTATGTATGTATGTATGTATGTATGTATGTATGTATGTGTGTCTGTAAATGTACATCCATGCATGAATGCAAAACAAGATAAATTGCATATTAACAAAATAACACTTCGTCAATTTGGAAATTGGAATTACAAAGTGAGATAAAAAGAAGCGAGAAGCAACTCTACATAATTCATTTGCATAGGCAAGGGGAAGAGACATAGGAATAACCATGATAAGAGGGGAGGAGGAGGTAGGTATAATCCATTTAAGAGGGGAGTAACAAGCACGTACGGAGGGGCACGTCTAACAATAACAAATGGCACGACTCTTGCCTTTCGGGGCAGTACTTGTGATGCCATGGCATAGACCAACAAGGTGAAACAACAGGAGTGCCAGGAATTGGGGAAATATTTTTTCTTTCTCTTCTCCCTCTCTCTCCTTCTACTCTATGTTACTTATTTTCCATTCTATCTTTCTCATTAACATTCAACTAATCTTACACTATCCTCCTCAATCGCTCTCCCGCTCTTTTCAGTCGGCTCTTTCCCTCTGTTCCTTACTTTCATCTCTACTCACCTCTCCATCACCTTCCCCTTTCCCTCCCCTTTTGCCGCTCCCTCTGCCTCCCTTCTACGCTCTCCCCCCCCCCTCCTTCCCCCTATTCACATCACCATTTCCCAACCCATCCCCGTCACTCCTCCTTCCTTCTCCTGTCTCCCTTTTTCCTCCTCCCCCCCTCCCCCTCCCCTCCCTCCTTCCCCTGATTCCCCTTTCCCTCCTCCCTTCGCCCTCCTTCCCTAGAGACCCCGAAACCGCCCTTAATGACACCGCGTGCACACTCCGCAAGGGGACCTCCGGCCGGGACCCCCGAGCGGCGCGGCAGGTGAGCGAGGGGCGGCGGCGGTTCACGGCGAACTGCGATCGAGAGGGAGATAGAGAGAGCCAGCATCCCAGGTACATATCTCTCTCTCCCGGGTCTTGCATCGCATTAGCATATTCCACCGATCCGCGATACATGCACCGAGAGAAGGACTTTCTACTTTAAGGCTGCGCGCAAAGATGTATGTATACATAGCGAGAGGGAAGGAAGGAGGGAAGGAAGGAAGGAAGGAAGGAAGGAATGAAGGAAGGAAAGAAGGAAAGAAGGAAGGAAGGAGGAAGGGAGGGGAGGGAGAGAGGGAGGTGAGAGGAAGGGCGGGGGCAAGAGGGGGAGGGGGGAAGGGGAAGGTCTCTACAACTACTTCGCTAACACGTCGAGCTATAACCTATCTAATATCTGGTAGAGAGCAACACTCGAAAACACACAAACAACACAAAAACAACAACAAATCTAACCAAACCAAAGTCCCTAACAACTATCACGCATCAAGCCCATCCTACCAACAATCCGCCCATGAACCCCGCCTTCCCTTACCCCACGTCTAACCCCCACCCCCTGCTGCACAAGAACAACAAACTTGCGAGCGTTACAGCTGTGCACTTTCCCAGATTCTCAAAAACACGTGCTAAACAACCCTTGGGAATCTCGCTATGTCAACCAGATCAGTATCTTCTTCCTCTTCGTTTCACTTCCTTTAATCGACATTTTTTTTTTTTTCATCCCTACTGCTTTGTCTTTCCTTCTGACATTCTCCTTATTCTCTCCCAGTCTTGCAAATGCCTCACATCCTCAGCAAATAATAATATCTCTGGATAACTATGCAGGCTAAATTAGGGTCGCATAACATGAACTCGACTTCACCCTTCCGTGACTCGGATACAGTCCACGCATTCCTCCTTCACATGCCTGAGCGTTATTACGGACCTCGAGAAGTAACTGTTTAAGGTGCATTATAAACCCGCTCCTGCTCTGAATTCTGACGACGACGACGACAACGACAACGACGACACGCTTTCGAAGGCAAAACCAACATGAGACGGAAGTGACTTTCCTACACTACTTCCACTACATCATGTTCTTTTCTTTTTTGTGGCCCCTCCTTCCTTTGTTCCCCTTCCTACACCTCATTATCATTCTTCCTTCTTTTCATTCTTTCTACCTTTCGTTCCGTCTTTCCTTTCCTCCTGCGCCTGCCTCTCCCTCCGCTAACAGGCACGCAGCTGTCGGCTCGGCAAGAGACGCGCCCTAGATATGCAAAACACACGCGTCTAGGTCGGTGACGATTGTAATCTGCCCTAACCGATAATTTCGTCTTCTTAACGAACCGAAATGAGCGCAAGACTCTGTTATGTAAATAAAAAACGGAGAGAAAGGGGTTAGAAGATGGAGAGGAGAGGGGGAGGGGAAGAGGGGGGAGCATCTTACCCTATACCTCCCCTCCTCCTCTTACCCCCTTCCCTCCATTCCCCCAGACTTTATACCTATAAAAACACTTCGACAAAGCTACTTCTTACATCCCACTCTCAGCATGTTCTCGGTGCTAAGTTACAGCTGATCTTTATCATTTTTTTTCTCCCGCGAAACGAAGTCGGTGTCTTGAGTTCAAGGTTTGTCTTTGATTCTTTCCTTGGTCTCTCTCTCTCTCTCTCTCTCTCTCTCTCTCTCTCTCTCTCTCTCTCTCTCACCAAGTAACTCCTGCTCACTGTCTGTGAACAACAGCCTTTTTCTAAATCTACTAAAATACATTCTTCTGTGTCTCTTTAACAGTCTCCCTCTCCCTCTCCCCTACCCACTCCTACTACCTCCCACTCTCCCCTTTACCCTCTCCCTCCCTCTTGTACTGTTTTCCTCCCCCTCCCAGTCCTACTCTTTCCCCCGTCCTCCCCTTCTCTCCCGGTTACTGAAACGTCGCGCGATAACATTCTTGAACTGTCGGGATGTTGTTGGCCGCAGCAGACTCCTTGTTTGCGGTCAAGATGATGGCGATGGCGGCATAAGGGAGGGAGGGAGGGAAGGAGGGGGGGGGGGGCTTCGCGCCTATGCTGATGCCACCGTTGAAGACTAAAGCCAATCATAACTGACTGGATAGATTAAATAAACGAGTAGCGAAAGATAGCACAAACCAATAACCAAATGATATGAATAAACATATTAGCGAGAGCGAGAGCGAGAGAGAGAGAGAGAGAGAGAGAGAGAGAGAGAGAGAGAGAGAGAGAGAGAGAGAGAGAGAGAGAGAGAGAGAGAGAGAGAGAGAGAGAGAGAGATAGTGGTTAACTGCAGACAGACAGACACACACACACAGAGGAGAAAGAAAATAAGATGAATAAGAGTCACAACAAACAATAACTATCGAAACAAGAACGAGACGAAAAGAAAAAGAAAGGAAAAAGAAAAGTCGGGGAATCGAGCCGACGAGGCAGGCCAACTAAAACAATGTTGGACCAAATATTTTCTGGTCGTTGTCCTGACCCAACAGGAGGCAGGTAGGAGCGAGGCCAGGCGACTGATCATCAAACTTATAGGAGCAAGGAAGGGAGGGAGTAAGAGTGGGAAGGTGGGAGGGAGGGAGAGTGGGAGAGTGGGATAGAGGGAGAGTGGGAGGGAGGGACAGTGGGAGAGAGGGAGAGTGGGAAGATGGGAGGGAGGGAGAGTGGGAGGGTGGGAGGGAGGGATTACAAGTGGGATGGAGGAAGTAAGAGTGGGAGAAAGAAAGGGAGAGAGGGAAAGAGGGAGGCAGAGAGAGGGAGAGATGGGTAAGGTGAGGAAGTAGGGAGGGAGAGAGAAAAAAAGAGGGAGTGAGGGAGAAGGGAGGGAAGGAAAGTAGGAGAACGAGGAAACAAAATGAATTATAAAAAGGGCAAAGGAAGGTCCGGAAAAAATGATGTGGGAAGATATGGAAGAGAGAGAGAGAGAGAGAAGGCAAGAGAAAAGAAGAAAAGACAAAATCTATCAAGTGAAGTGAAGAGAAAGGAATGAAAGGAAAGGGGGAGGCAGAAAAAGAGGAGGATAAGGAAGAAAT
The DNA here is from genome assembly GCA_017312705.2 of Penaeus japonicus. Taxonomy (NCBI): domain Eukaryota; kingdom Metazoa; phylum Arthropoda; class Malacostraca; order Decapoda; family Penaeidae; genus Penaeus; species Penaeus japonicus. Next base: position 414,812 of record BOPN01000093.1, read on the forward strand.
GAAGGAAAGAGGGAAGAAAAGAGGAGAGAAAGGAAAGAAAGAAAAGGGTGAAAAGGAAGAAAAGAGGAAGGAAATGAAAGGAAAGGAAAGGAAAGGAAAGGAAAGAAAGAGAAAGAAAATTAAAGAAAGAGATAGAAAGAAAAGGACAGAAAGAAAAAGTAAGAAAAGGAGGGAACGGGATGAAAGGAA
>BOPN01000093.1:417500-435000 GCA_017312705.2 Penaeus japonicus
CCGCATAAAACACACACACACACACACACACACACACACACACACACACACACACACACACACACACACACACAGTAAAAAAAAAATACACCAACTACCTAGAGAAATCGGATCCACACACGTCTTCTTGGTCTCACCTCATAGTCTATAAAAATAATGAGTTTTTTCTCACTTTTTATGGGTCTCTTTGTGCAAGCTGACTGGTGCCCCATGTCCGTGTGTTGGATGGAGGGGGGGGGGTCCATGATGGTAGGGGAGGGGACTGCAGAGTCTTATATCATTATAGTGCAAGAGATGGAATCGCATTCTGACATCCCTTTGGGTATACTACTTAGGATATAATACCCGAGTTGTTTCATCTGATTTCGCCTCTTTGTACTTTATCCATTAAGGATTTCACGGAATATGCAATTATAAATGCGATTATACGTGCATGTAATCATGCACACGATTTTTCGCTTTATTTATCTATTTTTATTTCTATTTTTTTAATTTTACTTTGTTTTAGTTTAAACACTCAGATGATTCTTTCAATAAAATTATGAAAATATAGCTTAAAGAAAATACAAATTCCTCCTCAATGCCTCTGCCTCTATTATCAATCAAGTAGCGTTATCAAAGTGTGACGAATATTTTCTGAAGGCACAGAAAGTGTAGTTGTCAGGCTAACGAAAGGCTTAAGTGACTAGATGACGCTAGTGTGAGATGACATGTTTTCGAACCGCGGGTGTCATGGCGAGCAGCGGCCATGACATGATGCACTCCACCCATTACCATCAAAGACGACAGTGACAACCATTCCATACACAGGTACTTACACACAGACTTAAATGCACACACACACACACACATATAAAAATAACCACGCGTTCACAAAGATACATCGACAAACACGAAGAAACATATAAACATAGGGAAGAAAATACACTCACACATACAAATACACACATACACACGCGCACATGAAGAAACGCATTAAACACGAAGCCCCTGCACCATTTGCCGCGTATAAAAACACATGAACAAACAAATAAATCAATAAAGACGTAAATAAATAGAAAAAATAACATTTCAAAGGCTATTAAAGTGAAACGTATTTACTTTTTAGTTCGCCATAAACATAATATGTATAACGTAAGACATAAAACTCTTCCTAGTTAACCATGAAAATTAATTGTTATAATTATACGTAATGTACCTATGCCATGCCCTTATATCTATGAGTTGTATGCCCGGATGCCCGCCCATCAACCACACACGCATACTCAAACATACACGCACATAGACAAAAACACACACACAGGCACGTATATAGAAATATACACACACAAGCGCACGTACTCATAAACATATACACAAGCACAAGTATACACAGACACTCATAAATATAAACATGCACTCACAGACGCACGTATGCATAAACATGCACACATATGGACAGTTATACATAAACATACAGACATATAGACAGGTATACATAAACATACACGCACAGGCATACAGAAAAGCGACGAGGAAAAGAACAAAGCGGATTAAGACGCAGGCGGCAAATATAATTAACTACTTAATTGTCATAATAATCCATCAAAATTAAGAAATATGACAAAAAATATGAATTATGAAAGACGACCTGTTGCACTTTCCACCCATAATACATCGTATTCAAAGATACCACAATTTCTCTCTCTCTCTCTCTCTCTCTCTCTCTCTCTCTCTCTCTCTCTCTCTCTCTCTCTCTCTCTCTCTCTCTCTCTCTCTCTCTCTCTCTCTCGGTCTCTCATTTCTTATTTTTGGGCTTTTTAAGTCAATTTTTTCACGAAAGGAACAAAGGATTTTCAGAAATATCGCCAGAAATATCGCCAGAAAAAAAAAACACGGAACTACCAGGCACGGAGCGAGCGAAAAGCCATGATGCAAACCAGACTTCCCGAGCATCTTCCTATCTCCAGCATCCGAGCGATAGCAACGGAGATAAAATACTCGGTAGCCTTCTCTCTCTCTTCGCCAAGGGTCTTATCGAACACCATGTGGTTTAATTTCTCTTTGTCTTTTGGGGCTCGCTGATGAAGATAGACACAGACACATACATACGACGGGGGGGAGGGGGTATGAGGGGGAAGAGGGAGAGGAGGGGGAGGAGGGGGAGGAGGAGGAGGAGGAGGGAGAGGAGGGAGGAAAGAGGTGGGGAACGGGGAAAGGAAAACAGAGAAAGGGAGACGGAAGGAGAGAATGAGGGGGGGGGGGGGAGGTAGGAGAGAGGGAAAGAGGGAGGAATAAAGAGAGGGTGAGGGAGAAGGAAAGAGTAGAAGGAAAGAGGGAGAGAGGAAGAAATGTAAGGAGGGTGGGGGAGGGAGAGAGAGAGAGGGAGAAAGGAAGTGTAGGAGAAGAGAGTAAGGAAGAGAGAGTGAGCGAGAGAAAATGAGAGAAAGGGAACGCGAGAAAAGAGTAAATGTGAAACTACATAAGAATGAAGAAATGCCTGAGTAGCAGCCATATTAATGATAAATTCAGCCATATACATATACACATACACACGTACACGCACAGAAATACAAACACCCACACACGCACATGCACAAAAAACGAGGGATCCACCGAGTATACGCGTAATCATAATAATTATACCTATGTTATTACAATAATCGCCTTGCTAAAAAAAATGTATTGATCACGCCTTGGGGACGCTGCCTTATCCTAATTTGCAATGCTAAGACGCAAACACGCCACGGTGGGCCCGGCCTCGGAGCCAAGCAGGAGGAGGAGGAGGGGGAGGAGGAGGAGGAAAATAGAGAATAATAATAATAATAATAATAATAATAATAATAATAATAATAACAATAATGATAATGATAATAACAAAAATAATGATAACAACATCACCAAAAACAATAATGATGATGATGATGATGATAACAATAATAATGTTAATGAAGATAATAATAATGATGATAATAATAATAATAATAATAATAATAATAATAATAATAATAATAATAATAATAATAATAATAATAATAATAATAATAATAATAATAATAATAATAATGACCATGATAATAATAATAATAATAATAATAATGAAAAAAGGAGGGAGAAAGAGAATAAGAAAAATATAACAAATAAGAAGATGGTGAAGAACTAGAAGAGGACCAAGAGGAAGATCAAGAAGAATGACTGAAGAAAAAAAAAGAAAAAAAATATATATATAACGACTTCTGAAATGGCGCATAACTTGGCTTGCTCAAGTTGCAAGTCACGAAACTGCTTGCGGACGATTTGGGATTCTATTACCTTTTTCTAAACTTTAGTTTTTCTTAATGTTCTGTTTTATTTTGGTACTTTATTATCATTTCGCCTGGCCCGAGTTCTTTTTTGGATTTTTTTTTTTTTTTTTTTTTTTTTTTTTTTTTTTTTTTTTTTTTTTTTGGGGGGGGGGTGAGGGACTTTAATACTCCTATTCTAATCTATTTTCATAACTCTCGAATGCTCCCATTGACGCCGGAGATATGCGTTGTCCGTTATGGTTTCGTTTCATCTCAGTGCTTAGTCAAAAGAAGTCAGTTAGTAGGCATACCTGACCTGTCTACCTAATACTTCATTATTACTATCAATATCACTGTGATTATTACAATAATTGTTGTTATTATCATTATCATTATTATCAATAATATCATTATCATTATCACTATCATTATAATCTTGATTAACATCATTATCCCTATTATTGTTATTATCATCAAGATTATCGTTATCATAATCATTAATATCAGCATCATCACTATCACTACAATATAATCACAGTGGACAACACATATATACATACATGTAGTGCCGGCATGAAAAATTGTATATATCTTTCCCATCAGATTTTCTGATGTGTTCTGACATTTATCCTTTCCTTCAAAATTTCATTCGCAGATTTGCCGCCGCATTTAAATCTAAAAATATTTTCCTCATCACCTTGGTCTATCATCTCCTCAAAATGCATTACAGGTTACAGGATCGATTTCATAACAAACACCAAGGCGTCCCCTCCATTTCGATTATTATACTCATCGAAAAATGAGAAAAAACGTCGCTAGAAAAGAGCGAGAAAATAAGCAAACTGATTTTGTATATCATGCACACAGGTATAAAAGAGTAACAACAATGCTAAATAAAAGAGAGGGAAACGTGTGTTGAATTTTGCTTGCTGGGAATCTTGTCTGCGCGCACGTTTGACCTCAAGAATAACACAATGAGAGACACGCTGGCTGGGTTATCCACGGCGCTGCAGCGGAATGCTTTCGGCGAAATTTCACTCACTTCCTGCTCTGTCTGCCAGCCCACGAGGAACTCGGAGGTAGTTTAAATTCATGTTAGGTACTGCTGGATAAAAGGCGTAGTTTTCATACACATACATGTACGCGCGCGCGCGTACACAGAGGAATATTCATTAAATATCATACCCCATAAACATACATGGGTACAATCCTCAGCGTGATAGTACAGGCACGTATACATTTAATAAACATGAATGACGAAGCCGGTTTATGCACTGAATGCACCGAACCCTGCGCTTGTCCCCACGACTAGAAACGCGAAGGTTAACGTCAGCAAAACTGAACTTCATCAGCAACACGAATCTGGGTAAATACGAAGAAATGCTCAAGATTTCCCAGCATCACGCATGTGACCCGGTAGAGTTAAGACAATGACATATTCTGACGCATTAAAGAAATATTTTAATTCCGGCGGATGACGAGGGTAGGCTGAGCCACAGAAGCCACAATGAGGCACACGACCCCCCCCCCCCATTCCCCATCGAGCACACGCACTCGCGCGCACCAATCGTAAAACCGGACTCCACAAAGCTCGTATCTAATCTTGATAGTCGGTTATTGTTTACTCGCCAACTCATTATTGCTCGTTCGCGAGATAACGACCGCCCGGTGTCCACGGAAGTGGTGACGTCACGTGATCCTGACGGTTATAGCTCCGGTGACTTCGAGTGATGATGACAAGTAAATTTCACTGAGATGTCATGTATGTCTGTGCGAAGCCATGCTGGCCCATATCTAGAATCTGAAGATGGGGGGGGGGGGTAACAAATATAAAAATAGTAATATACGTGATAAAGTATAAAATCATACCATTTTCACTTTTTTATATACAGGGAGCAAATGAGCACCTTTGGTAAATAACGAATATAGGGGTTACATCATCTAAAAACTTTAGTTTATCAATATTTAAGAAGAAAAAAAAACATCATTAGAAAAGAAAGGTTACAGACAACCCCCTTTCCCTCCTAATACGACCGTGTTATGTGACCCGAGGAAGTGTAGACTGTATGGGAATTCCCTAACGTCGTAACATAGCTTGGTTCTCTTCCTCGTAACACTTTGTGTGACAGCTTGGACGGAATACGGAGGGAGGGAGTCAGTGTGAGCGAGAGCGTGCATGTATTTGTGTATTGTTCATGCAGGTGTTTGTCTGAGTGTCTGCATGGACAGATAGCGTGCATGTATCAATACAACCCACCATCGCTACGAGGAACGCCGTAGCTACTGTAGGCACGAACGGCAGTCGGGGCAGTTGCGGCGTTTACAATCATGGTTACCCTCGTGGGGCGTGGCAGAGAGGGAGCGTGGGGGGATACCGGAGGGGAGGGGGGTCACGCCAACACAAAGGTGAGGAGCGACAAAGGACGTTGGGGTCCCGTGATGGATGTACAAGACGCTCGTGCCAGGATCAATGTGTATAAAATATTAAACTTGCTGCTGATCCTGGTGGCGCAGCGAATGACCCTCCGCCAACCCTTCCGACCTTCGCCTCTTCCTTTCTCTCTTTTTATCCTTTCTTCCTTCCTCCTGCTTCTGCGTTTTCTTCCTCTATCTCCTTCCTTATGCTCTCTCTCCACTCATTCATATTCATTCTATCCTTTTCTGCGTTTATTCTCACGGTTCCTCTTCTCTTCCCCTTCCCTTTAACTTTTCCACCCTCCTCCCCTTCCCTTCCCCCTCACCTTCCTCTTCCCTTTAACCTCTCCTAGACTACCCTACCCTCCTCCCTTCCCCTTCCCCCTTCCCCTTCCCCCTTCCCTTACCCCCTCCTATTTCCTCCCTCCCTCCCCCCAACCAATGTACACGCCCACTTCACAGATTCCAGCCAACACACCATTCGGAAGCCCATCCTACACGGTAATAAAACGGACGCTAAAAAAGAGCACCCAAGGAAGCGCAAGGGACACCAGAACATAACAATACAAGGGACGTAAATATCCCCTGAAACACATTAGCTGGAATCCCCTGACGATAGACCAGCTTAACTGGAGCATAACAAGACGGAAGAATCCTTGAAAATATATTTATATAAGAATACAATAGAAAAGGACAAAGCAAAGGACATACTAAAGCGGAGGAAGTTTTTTACTTATTTCTAAAAGTGAAGAAAACATCAAAGAAACACTGAGAGTGTTGTTTTTCATAGCGGGAGGAGATGTGAGAGAACTTACAGAAGATCCATGGTGTGCAGAATGAACAACAATAAAAAGATATCCATGTAGTGTAATGAAATACCAAATCGTTCTCCTGGGAATGCAAGTAAATGCATTTGCCTACAATATGATCAATATCCACATTACAGCGTGAATAGACTAGAATCCATAATATATTACCCTTGGCATTATTCATAAAAATATAGAAGCTCCAGAAGACAAGAATAAAAAGAAAAAAAGTAAAAAAAAGAAAGAAAAAAAAGCACAAAAATGATCAGACAACACGAACAACCGAGTCACGAAAAAAATACACGCACGTGAGAACAAGGCGAAGACACGTAAAAGTCACAGGCAAAAATACATAGACAATTCTGTTTTCTTACTGTAAATATCAAAGCGGATGTAACAAAGCCTATTCTCCTGCGGAATCAGCAATACTCGGTAATCACCAAGAGGTAAAAATCTTTTAAATAGACAATGTAATTATTTTTAAATCTAACCTAACCTTTGTACTTTAAAACCAATATCTTAAGAAGAAGAAACTCGGAGAAAAGGTGAAAATAATTTATCACGATAACTCGATAAGTGTCATCACATTTTCTACTGAATTATTTGTTTCACTGAGCTACTTTCTCGTTTTTCTTGTTTCTTATCACTGTTATTGCGTTCTTACTGGTCCCTGACTTCTATCGAGAATACTCTCTCTTCTATTCCTCTACCTTCCTTTTTTTTTCTTCTCTCTCTCTCTCTCTCTCTCTCTCTCTCTCTCTCTCTCTCTCTCTCTCTCTCTCTCTCTCTCTCTCTCTCTCTCTCTCTCTCTCTCTCCTACCATTCCACTCGTCCCTTCCTTTCTTCCTTCCCCCCTCCCTGCCTTCCCTTTTCCTCTCTTTCTCCCTATCCCTCGCTCCATTCCTTCGTTTCCCTTCCTCCATTTCTCTCCATCTAGCCCTCCAAATCCTTTCTTTTTGCTTCTTACATGCCTTCCTATTCTTCCCTCCATTCCCCAAGTTTTCCTTCCCTCGATGCCTCTCCTTCCCTATCCTTTCCCCTACTTCCCTTGTCCTTTCTTTTTTCCTTCCCTACATTTTTCCGCTCCTTTCCTATTCTTCCCCTCTCTTTCCCTCTCCTTTCCTATTCTTCCCGTCTCTTTCCCTACTCTTTCCCTCTCTTTTCCTATTCTTCCCATCTCTTTCCCTACCCTTTCCCTCTCCTTTCCTATTCTTCTCCTCTCCTTCCCTACCCTTTCCCTCTCCTTTCCTATTCTTCCCCTCTCCTTCCCTACCCTTCCCTACCCTTCCCCTCTCCTCCCCCTCCCTTACCCTCCCTTGCCTACCCTTTCCCTCCACCCTCCCTTATGTCATCGACCTCCACCAAAACACACATACAAACACAGTAACAAGGGCGAGTAACACTTATCTGAATACACGCAACATTTAGCCTAACTGAGAATTTAGAGTTTAACGGTCCTGCAGCCTCGGCGGGCGACTCGGCTACAAGTCCACGAATGCTGGGCTGGAGGATGAGAGCTCGAGGCTTGAGGGTGTGTGTGTGTGTGTGTGTGTGTGTGTGTGTGTGTGTGTGTGTGTGTGTGTGTGTGTGTGTGTGTGTGTGTGTGTGTGTGTGTGTGTGTGTGTGTGTGTGTGTGTGTGTGTGTGTGTGTGTGTGTGTGTTTGTTTGCTTATTTGATTGAATGTTTTAGTGTTTGTTTGTTTGTTTGCTTGTTGGGTGTACTTGCTTGTGCATTGGTTTGAGGTCAGTACGTCTCTGTTCTTTATGTTCGTATGTATCCATATATATATTTGTATACATACATACAATACATGCATCAATATAAATATCTATGCACGATGGAGAAGAGTAGGTCGTGAGTAATTTTGTCATGTGCGTGTCCATTCGTGCATGTGTATGTGTATGTGTATATGTATGTGCATATGTGTGTACGTATATGAATTTTTATACGTATACATATGCGTAGGCGTATGCGTATGCGTACGTATATGCGTATGCGTATGCGAATGTGAGTGCGTATGCGCATGGGTGCGTCCGTATGTGCATGTGCTTGTGTGTGTGTCTGCATCATTTATGTGTAAGCTCGAGTAAATGTCCGATTTAAGAGCACAAAAGTTTACGTACATAAAACACAGTGGTTTAGCGACTACATATTGCAACAGCAGAGAGCTTTAAGACCGTAAAAAAGAGAAGTTGCGCTACATAAATTCATGTTTTTTCCTCCTTTGACTACCAATATAATACCATTTCCACGACAATACCGAGTTACGACACCTCGCCAAGGGCTTATCGTGTGAGCTACATAGGGGGAGGGTGATAACGACCCCCCCTCCCCCTCCCCCTCGTGAGTTAGTAGACTTTGCATGTTGTCTGTACTTGAGGTGCGAGAAATACGTCACAGCCCGAGGTTTCCTCCCACTCCCCCCGCCCCCATTCCCCAACCCCACTCCCACTCCCACTCCTCGCCCCCATTCTCCACTCCCACTCCCCCCCGCTCCCACCAATGGAAATAGACTGTAATCCACCTCGCTTTCCTTCAAATTTTCGGCAAGAGATCGTAAATTACGAAGTGGAAGGCGCTGCTTGGCAATGAGGGACGAGATGAGGGGTCCAGGAGAGGGAGGGGAGAGGAGGGGAGGGGAGGGGGGCTGTAGCGTTAGGTTGAAGAGGTGAGTAGGGGGGAAGTAGGAATGGGGGAGAGAGAAGAGGAGGAGATATAGATAGATAGATAGATAGAGATAGATAGATATAAAGAGAGGGAGAGACAGAGAGAAAGAGAGAGAGAGAGAGAGAGAGAGAGAGAGGGAGAGAGAGAGAGAGAGAGAGAGAGAGAGAGAGAGAGAGAGAGAGAGAGAGAGAGAGAGAGAAAAACGGGAGGGAGAGAAAGGAAGCGGAAGGGGAGGGAGAGAAAGAGGAAGGAAAGGTGAGGGAAAGAGGAGAGAAAGAGGAAGGAAAGGGAAAGAAAAGGGAAGGGGAGGGAGAGAAAGGAGGGAAAGAGAAAGAAAAGGGAAGGGGAGGGAAGAGAAGGTAGAGGAGGAAGGAAAGGGGAGGGAAGGAAAGGGGAGGGGAGGGAAGGTAGAGGAGGGAAGGAAGGGGAAAGAGAAGGAAGGTAGAGGAGGGAAGAGAAGGGGAAGGGGAGGGAGAGGAGGGAGGGAAAGAGAAAGGAGAAGGAAGGGGAGAGGAAAATGGAAAGGGGAGCGAAAGGAAGGTACAGGGAGGGAAGGAGAGAGGGAGGAAGGGGAGGGAAGGGGGAAGGGAAGGGGGAGGGGAAGGGGGAGATTGGAAGGAGAGAGGTAGGGGGAAGGGAAGGAGAGGGGAAGAGGGAAGATGGGAAAGAGAGGGGAAGGGGGAAGATGGGGAAGGAGAGGGGGAAGGGGAAAAGATGGGAAGGAGAGGAGAGGGGGGAAGATGGGAAGGAGAGGAGAGGGGGGAAGATGGGAAGGAGAGGGGAAGGGGGAAGATGGGAAGGAGAGGAGAGGGGGGAAGATGGGAAGGAGAGGGGAGGGGGGAAGATGGGAAGGAGAGGGGAAGGGGGAAGATGGGAAAGAGAAGGGGAAGGGGGAAGATGGGAAGGAGCGGGGAAGGGGAAAGAAGATGGGAAGGAAAGGGGAAGGGGGAAGATGGGAAGGAAAGGGGAAGGGGCAAGATGGGAAGGAAAGAGGAAGGGGGAAAATGGGAGGGAGAGGGGAAAGGAAAGGGAAAGGGAAAGGGAAGAGAAATGGAAGGGGACACAGTGAGAGGGGAAGGGAGGGATAAGGAAGGTAGATGCTGGGCGGGGAGGGAGGGGGGAATCGCCGGACAGAACACGGGATGAAGCGCGCTGATATATCTCTCTCTCAATCATCCTCAACAAAGAGTTTTGCCGAATAGATGCCTCCCCTCCAAAGACATAAATTAATAGGAGGCTTTCACCATTCATGTACAAACGTGTCTCGTCGCATTGCCACGGCCTCAATACAGGGAGTGAGTGTCAGCGTGAGCGCGAGCGTGCGTGCGTGCTCGCCCTGGTATTGAACAGTATCTCAGAGCAACCGGGCGTACACAACGACTGTTGCAAATGCTGGAATAACAATTTGATCAACTTCACCTTTTAACGCAAACAAATATCAACCACCGCTACCCCCAACCCCCACTATGTCTACTCTACCCCATCCCACCCACGATGTCTCTCCTCCCCCCTTCCCCCCATTCCCCTCATTATTCGTACATGAATTTATCAAAAAGTTTCACGTTAGTGCAAACTACTCGTAAAAAAACATAAGGGAGTAAATAACATTATGCGACTCATACTTTAGTCAAAACAGTAAAACATCGGAAGCAGGAGAGGCTGGGGGAGAGGGGGTTGGGGCAGCAAAGAGGAGGGGGGTGGTTGCAAAAGCCACTCCACTTATCCCTGACAACAACAGCTGCGCACGCAACAACACGGGGTTTCTCTGAGCGGCTGTGCTCAAAGTCACACTCCGAAGGGATATTTCCCGCTCATCCTCCGGGTGCAGCTTTATTTCAGCTCGGCTTCTGTCCGTTTACAAGGCAGGTGAGCGTCCGCATTTAACTGAATCCATTTTCTTATATCGGTAATCTGAGCCACTTGTTTCAAGAAGCTAATGGCCTTAATCATGTTATTTGCGTGGGGCACTCACGAACTGTCAGCAATACGTGCAGTTGTTATTTTTTACTTTTAAGTATGTATAGCACCTACATATTTACTAACAAACATACACAAAATGTGTGCTTGTTCGTATACATTTGTGCATGAAAAATCTAATAATTACTTACATCCTTCGTTAAGGAAAAAACATATCATCAGCCATACACTTCTCTTAATGTGTTCAAAATATGTTTTAAACTTGTTGACGGAGTAATCGTTCGATCCTCTCTTTTCTAGTTAGAAGGAAATGAGCGTCCAGTATTATAATGAGAATGCTAAAAATAGATGTAGCAATTAAACTGGCAAGTTCAACCTAATAGAATCGAAGTAATGAGCAAAGGAGGTCATGAAATTAGAATCATCCACCATCTCATATTGCCATTACCATTAATGATATTAACATGGTTAGCACAACTGCCAAATATATCATGAATAAAGCTTTAAAAAAAAAAAAAACATGAACAGCAAAGCACAGGCACCCATTTCTCTTCTCACTTCTTCCTTCCTTCTCTCATTCCTTCATTTCCTACCGTCTCTCCCTCCCTCTCTTCCCCCTTTTTTCCTCCCATTTTCCCTCCCTCAAAAAAGGGCACCAATCCATCCCGGACACCCAAGCGCCGCGAGAATCGTGATAGCAGACACCCATTATCCTTGTCAGACGCTACCGCCGTCACGAGACAAAGGAGGTGCCAGTGAGTGCCAAGTGTCGAGGCTGAGAGGGAGGGAGGGAGGCACAGAGGGAGGGAGATAGGGAGGGAGGAAAATAAGGAGGAAGAGAGAGAGAGAGGAAGGAGAAGGGAGAGGGAGGGGGAGGGAGAGGGAGGAAAGGAGGGAAAGAGAGAGAGAGGGGGAGAGAGGGAGAGAGAGAGAGAGAGGGAGAGAGAGAGAGAGAGAGAGAGAGAGAGAGAGAGAGAGAGAGAGAGAGAGAGAGAGAGAGAGAGAGAGAGAGAGAGAGAGAGAGAGAGAGAGAGAGAGAGAGAGAGGAAAAGAGAGAGAGAGAGAGAGAGAGAGAGAGAGAGAGAGAGAGAGAGAGAGAGAGAGAGAGAGAGAGAGAGAGAGAGAGAGAGAGAGAGAGAGAGAGAGAGAGAGAGAGAGAGAGAGAGAGAGAGAGAGAGGGAGGGAGGGAGTAAAGAGAAAGATAATGATAAAGATAAAGAGAGAGAGAGAGAGAGAGAGAGAGAGAGAGAGAGAGAGAGAGAGAGAGAGAGAGAGAGAGAGAGAGAGAGAGAGAGAGAGAGAGGGGGGGGGAGAAGGAGAGAAGGAGGGAGGGATAAAGAGAAAGATAATGATAAAGATAAAGAGAGAGAGAGAGAGAGAGAGAGAGAGAGAGAGAGAGAGAGAGAGAGAGAGAGAGAGAGAGAGAGAGAGAGAGAGAGAGAGAGAGAGGGGGGGGGGAGAGAGGGAGAGAGAGGGAGAGGGAGGGAGAGGGAGAGAAGGAGGGAGGGAAAAAGATAAAGAGAGAGAGAGAGAGAGAGAGAGAGAGAGAGAGAGAGAGAGAGAGAGAGAGAGAGAGAGAGAGAGAGAGAGAGAGAGAGAGAGAGAGAGGGGATGAGAGGAAAGGAGTGCGGGGAACGGCACTACTTGGCAGAGTATGAAGGAACAAGAGCATGCTGTCCTTATCAAACTATAGACACGGATCGGATGGTTTACACAGGCTTTTTGCTCCTTCTTGAATGTGGGTGATCGAATTTCCGGATACATCTTTGAATGCTTTTACCTCGCCAAATATACCTTTAATGATTTTCTTCTGCTTCTCCCTTCTCTCCTCCTTCCCCTTTCTCTCTTCCCTCTCCCCGTCTCCCTCTCTTGTTTGAAGAAGAAGAAAAAAAAAGTCTTTAAACGTTCATCTGATATAGGAAATTACAACTCCTTCAAAGGGGATCAGAAAGGGTTCGAGTCACGCTCCGCTACATTAGATTAGACAAGCGCTAAGCTACATGTGGACCGCTACGTTGGATTAAGAAGGTCGCTAACTGTGGCACTTGCCTGGGTGTTCCCCTTCGCCCCTTTTCGGGCCATATACATGAGTTTCTTCCTCCTTCTCTCTTGTTGTAGGTTTGTATGTTTGTAGTCAGAGAGAGAGAGAGAGAGAGAGAGAGAGAGAGAGAGAGAGAGAGAGAGAGAGAGAGAGAGAGAGAGAGAGAGAGAGAGAGAGAGAGAGAGAGAGAGAGAGAGTGAGTGAGAGAGTGTGTGTGTGTGTGTGTGTGTGTGTGTGTGTGTGTGTGTGTGTGTGTGTGTGTGTGTGTGTGTGTGTGTGTGTGTGTGTGTGCGCGCGCGCACGCTCAGGCCTGTCTTCTGTCTGTCTTCCCCTTACCCTCCTCTCCTCCTCTTCATATTTCCCTCTCCCTCTCCTTCTGCTTCTCCTTTTCCCATTTGAACTTCCCTCAATCTTTCCCTCTGTCTCTTTCCCTTTATTCCCCTTATCTCCTCCCGCTCTCCATCTTCCTCTCTCTCTCCCACTGGACCTGTTTATTCTCCTTTCGCCTTCCCGCCTCTTTCAACCTCTCCTTTGTTTCCTTTCAACGCACCATTTTCACCCACCACAACAACAGCATAACGCGCATAAACAAAAAAATAAAACAAGCGAACACACACATACACACGCGCGCTCGCCAGCGACTGAGCAATCAAAAGCACTCCGGTTTGCAACTCGGGTCTAGAAATGATTGAGTAATAAGTTAAAACAGTTTCCAATTTGCAAGCAGTCCGACCGACAAAAGCAACAGCCTTGGTATTCCCCCAAATGAAATCACATGACCAGTTCGTTCGGTGACCAATTTCATTCGTTACAGGGAGCCTAGAGGGAAAATTTGGGTGGCCGCTGTATGGGGGATGGGGGGGGGGGGTATTGGGGGGCCAGGGATGTGGAGGGTGTGGGGTTGGCGGGGGTGAGGGTAAGGGGGTAGGGAGATTTGCGTGCATATTATGTGTGATTCTCCGCCAGACAAGGACTGGGAGGGGATGGGAGGGAGGGGGAGAGCGAATGGAAGCAAGCAAGAAAGGAAGAGACAGGCACACATACAAGAGAAATATTGAAAAATAAAGCGACAATATATAAAAAAAAAAAGCGAAGAAAAGGGAAAAGGAATATTATATATACATATATATATATATATATATATATATATATATATATATATATATATATACATATATATACATATGCATATATATACATATATATATATATATATATATATATATATATATATACATATATATATATATATATATATATAGACATATATATACATATACATATATATAAATATATATATATATATATATATATATATATATATATACATTATATGATATACATATACATTTATACATATATATATATATATATAGACATATATATACATATACATATATATATATATATATATATATATATATATATATATATATATATATATATATATATATATATATATATATATATATATATATGTATATATATGTATATATATATATATGTCTATATATATATATATATATATATATATATATATATATATATATATATATATATATATTATATATAGACATATATATATAAAATTTTATATATGAATATGTGAGTGCGTGTGCATGTGCGTGTGTGTGTGTGTGTGCGCGTGTGTAATTATGCATATATGTATACATATAATTATATATTTATTCATATATGTGTATGTTTTGGTATCATATATTCAAAATAAAAAATCCATATAAGGAAAGAAATGAATCCACCATTACTGAATTCAGCGCCAAAAGAAAACATTTCACCCAAAAGTTTCAAGATTAAAAGGGCGATGATAAAAACAAACATACCAAAGTGGCATTAGATAAAAGTAGGGGAAATGAAGGATGATGCATGCCCCCCCCCCCCCCCCCTCGAAACAGGACATACTTTCACATATCAGTCCAAACCGGGAAACATACAAACACCTACCCACACAAACACACACGCCCATCCCTCGAGAGCCCATGGGAGCAAATACCCTCCCGCCCTCCCCCATAACCCCCTACATACTCCCAAGAGTCGCCCCCCCCCCCCCCGGCGTTTACAGATGGAACAAGGGTGGAGTGGGTCTTCCTGTTTGGCCAGGTGGTGGAGGGCGGGGCCGGAGTGCGGAAGAGGATTCGGGTAGGTGGAAGGAGGGAAACACTCCTCATACGCTATTCTTTTTGCCTCCCCTCTTTCTTTCCCCTTCCTATTCCTCCCTTCCTCTTCCTCTTCCTATCCCTTTCTTACTTCCTTCCCCTTCCTATTCCTTCATTACTTTTTTCCTTCCTAATCTTTCCTTCCTTCCTTCCACTTCCTATTCCTTCCTTCCTCCTTTCCCTCCTTTCTCTTTCCTTCTTCCTGTCCTACAATATATTCCCTCCCCCTCCCTTTCCCCCTCCCCCGTATCTCTCTTTCCCCTCCATCCCCTCCCTCCCTTCTCGCGTCTTCCCCCCCCCTCTTCCCTCTCTCCTCCCCCTCCCTCCCTCCCTCTTAACCACAAGCGCCCCCCTCCAATCCACAAAGGAAGGATCCTCAACCAACTCTTTTGCTTAAAACACCATTTCCTCACATTTCCTTGTTTGTACAGTAAATACCTCACCCGCCGCGCGATGTATACATAACCGTGTTGATTCCCGGGTCGCAGCGACGGCGCACGTTTCCTAATCAAAAGGGGGCGTGTCGGGCCTCGCTTCCTGCCGGGTCCGGCGCCCACGCTCGCCCATATACACAGACATGAACGGAATTTTGCACATGCTAAACCATACACACATATACGTACTGAAGTTTACACACAGTTGCCTTTAAACATTCATTGGGTCATAAACATAAAGTCGCTTCAAAGATGCTTTCAAGTCCCCGCAAACATGATTGTCCATGTGAAGATTTCCTGCCGACCGATCTCTTTATAAAACAACGAAGGGAATAAACAGGAAAACAAACGTGTATTTTCCTGTGTTTCCCCTCGTTGGCCTGTGTACACACTTGCCAATATACATATACACACCATCGCCCACACACACACACACACACACACACACACACACACACACACACACACACACACACACACACACACACACACACACACACACACACACACACACACACACAGAGCACATAGCCGTTCACACACAGACCATACACATTCATCTACATTCACTTCCTCGTTCTTATACACGTTCACTCGCTCGGTAGTAAGAAAAGTCGGAATGTTTAGCCCAAAAACTTTTAGCGTCGGTAACAGAATACTTTATGCAATGAGGCTAAGGAAAATTAGATTTCCTTAAAGTTTAAAAGGCTCATATCTATTTCCGTCGTAACACTTACAAGGCGATGGCTTGTATAACTCAATAAACGGCATGTCTTAACAACCGCTAGAGAGAGGGGGGAGAGAGAGAGAGAGAGAGAGAGAGAGAGAGAGAGAGAGAGAGAGAGAGAGAGAGAGAGAGAGAGAGAGAGAGAGAGAGAGAGAGAGAGAGAGAGAGAGAGAGGGGGGAAGGAGGGATGGGGGGAGGGGTGACAGGGAGGGGGGAGGGGAGACAGGGAGGGAGGGAGGGAGGGGAGAGAGGGAGGGAGGGAGAGGAGGGGAGGGAGGGAGGGAGGGAGGTAGGGGAGAGGGGAAGGAAGGGAGGGAGAGGAGGGGGAGGGGGGGGGGGGGAGGGGGGGAGGGGGAGAGAGGGAGAGAGGGAGAGGGGGAGGGAGAGGGAGGGAGAGAGAGAGAGAGAGAGAGAGAGAGAGAGAGAGAGAGAGAGAGAGAGAGAGAGAGAGAGAGAGAGAGAGAGAGAGAGAGAGAGAGAGAGAGAGAGAGAGAGAGAGAGAGAGAGAGAGAGAGAGAGAGAGAGAGAGAGAGAGAGAGAGAGAGAGAGAGAGAGAGAGAGAGAGAGAGAGAGAGAGAGAGAGAGAGAGACAAAGAGAGAGAGAGACAAAGAGAGAGAGAGACAAAGAGAGAGAGAGACAAAGAAAGAGAGAGACAAAGAAAGAGAGAGAGAAAAGAGAGAGAGAGAGAGAGAAAAAGAGAGAGAGAGAGAGAGAGAGAGAGAGAGAGAGAGAGAGAGAGAGAGAGAGAGAGAGAGAGAGAGAGAGAGAGAGAGAGAGAGAGAGAGAGAAAGAGAGAGAAAGAGAGAGAAAGAGAGAGAAAGAAAGATGAGAAAGGGGAGAAAGAGAAAGGAAGCAGAAAGAATAGAAAAACTAGATAAATTAGAAAACGAAACTACCAATAAAGATGCCAACTTTCATCACCGCCCCCCCTCCCCCCGCATCCTTCACCCACTTGGCGCGTTATCTGTCCTGCGTAAGTGACCCTGTGCCTGACCTTTGGAATACGCGCCTTGCTCCGTTCCTCCTTTCATCCCATCTCCCCTCATCCCCCCCT
>BOPN01000093.1:442500-445000 GCA_017312705.2 Penaeus japonicus
GACATCCCTCCACTTCATTCTCTGAGAAACACTACACTCCCCGCTAGTCATCCACATCCAACCCCACTTCCACCTCCATCTACAACCCCAACCCCACCACGCCCCCACACTCCTCGTTTCCCCTCCCGACACGACCCTCAAAGTTCGTCGTATCCGCCATCTATCAGTTCCCGACAAGTCTCATGAGCGGACTTGTTTACACGTGTTAAGGTCGGGGGAGGACATGCTGTCTGGACCCCGACCACTTTGGATGTGTCGATGCTCTTTTTTCTCTGTCTCTTTTTTTGAAGTTTAGCTGGATATTTGATAGCCTTAATGGACTCGCTGACAGACTTGGTGCTTTTTGTATGAATTCATATTCAACAGAGTTAAAAGGCCTAGTAAAAAAATATATGAGCAAACACTGACAATAGAAAGTGAATTATAGTATACACAAAACACACACATATGTGTCTGTATCTATATGTGTTTGAAAATTCATTTCCCACAGACACATACACTCATACACTATATGCAAACGGGAAATGGAAAATGGGAGAAGGTGGGAATAGCGGAGAAAAAGAGAGAAAGACGGACAGACAAATAGCAGATAAAAGGCTATAGAGCGAAAAGAGCCGCTACGATAATATCAAGCTTTGTCTCTACCCAAGCCTTAGTGAAAGCAATTCTAAAATGCATGATAAAAGAACTCATTAATTCAGCAATTCCAGTGTGTGCCAAATAATAGATTTCTGATACAGATTACCATTGATGGATAAAACAGCAATAACTGCAATTTCTAAATGCAGCAACAGCAATAACAGTAACAATAGCAATAAACAATAATTAATACGTACTTAACAAAGATAATTTCACCACGAGAATGACGCCGGCTGCAATATTTCGCATTGTATTATAATTGTCACCATAAATTCTGATACCGCGTTTATTATCATATCAAAAATCGACGGAGCTTTCATTGGATACAGTTATAAAGAGAAACTACATTATCAAATTTAAACCTATGCAACGTAATCGGGCCGAGCAATGAAGACACAGACGGTAATGATGCTTTACATGCACAAAAAATAAAAAGAAAGAAAGAAAAAATCAGCAGTAGTCTCATCTTCGTCTCTTCCCCCTCCTCCCCTCCCCTCCCCTCCCCTCCGCTCCCTTCCCCACCCCTCTACTCCCTCCCCTATCTTAACCCTCTCCCTTGCCCTTTCCCTACCCCTTACCCTCTACCCTTACCCCCACCTCCTATCCCTTAACCTACTCTCTTCCCTTCCGCTGTGCCCTCCCCCTCCCCCCCTCACTTCCTCTCCATTCCCCCCCTAACCCCCCTTTACCCCTACAACCCTTCAACCACACGCGCGTACGTTATCAGGCGAGACAGTTGCATCGTGGTTGATTGTTATGATAATTTACGGAGCGGTTGCCGTAACCAGACCCCCCTTCCCCCTCCCCCTCTCCCCCTCCCTCCCCCTCCCCCCCGGCGCGGCGTGGGGAGCGCTCGGTCTCTCGTTGAGGATCCCAGACATGTTCTTCCAGAGAGATAGCGCACGGACCTGCAAGCTGCCGGGGGGGAAGGGGGGGAGGGGGGAAGGGGAAAGAGGAAGGGTGAAGAGAAGGGGAAAGGAGTGAGGGGAGAGGGAGAGGGGGGTAGAGGGATGGGGGGAAGGAGGAAGTGTGGAGGGAAGGGGAAAGGAGTGAGGGAAGAGGGAGGGAAGGGGAAAGGGGAAATGAGTGAGGGGAGAGGGAGAGGGATGGGGAGGAGGAAGTGTGGAGGGAAGGGGAAAGGGGAAATGAGTGAGGGGAGAGGGATGGGGAGAAGGAGGAAGTGTGGAGGGAAGGGGAAAGGGGAAATGAGTGAGGGGAGAGGGATGGGGAGAAGGAGGAAGTGTGGAGGGAAGGGGAAAGGGGAAATGAGTGAGGGGAGAGGGATGGGGAGAAGGAGGAAGTGTGGAGGGAAGGGGAAAGGGGAAATGAGTGAGGGAAGAGGGAGAGGGGGGGGGGGGGGGAAGGAGGAAGTGTGGAGAGAAGGGGAAAGGAGTGAGGGAAGAGGGAGAGGGGGGGTGGGGGGGGAGGAGGAAGGGTGAAGAGAAGGGGAAAGGAGTGAGGGGAGAGGGAGAGGGATGGGAGGAGAGAGAAAGGAGGAGGGGGAAGGGGGAAGGAGGAGGGATAAGGGACGGGGGAAAGGTGGAGGGAAGGGGAATAGAGTGAGGGGAGAGGGGGAGAGGGAGAGAGAGGGAGGGATGGGGGGATGGGGGAAAGGAGGAAGTGTGGAGGGAAGGGGAAAGGAGTGAGGGGAGAGGGGGAGGGATGGGAGGTTTGCCTATTTGTCTGCTCCTTTTCTTTCCCTTCTCTCTTTTTCTCCACCTCTCGTTTATTCTCTCTCCCTATTTCTCTTTCTCTTTCTCTCTCTCTCAAGCCTCTTGTCTGGCCAGCTAACACCCGCCGGCTGGGCCTTCGAGGGGGGAAAGGGGACAGGGGACAGGGGACAGGGGACAGGGGACGGGGG
>BOPN01000093.1:457500-460000 GCA_017312705.2 Penaeus japonicus
CTCCCCCCCCTCCTTCCTTCGAGCCTCACTCCTTCTCCTCCTATGTCCCTTTCTCTCACTCTTTCATCCTCTCTTTTTCCTTCCTCTATCTTTCTTTCTTTCTCTCTTTTCCTCTCCCTCCCTCTAAACTGAAACATCAGTACGAACACAGACAAAGGCATGGGCGCGCACGTTGTCTCTCCTCTTTCATTTTCTCCTTCTTCCTACCCCTTTATGTGTCAGCTTCTCTGTACCAAAACATCCAACAAAGCCTCTCGCCATTCGGTCCCTCATGCCAAGAGTCTTTAACAACCGTTTCCCTCACTTTCTTTCTCTTTCTCTTTCTCTATCTCCTGTGCCTCTACGTTTCTCTAACCTTCTCTCTCACTCCCTTCCTTTCTTCATTCTCTCCTTCCTTACTCGACTCTTCCTCCTCAATCAACCTGAGAGGGAGAAGGAGAGGGAGAGGGAGAGGGAGAGGGAGAGGGAGAGGGAGAGGGAGAGGGAGAGGGAGAGAGAGAGAGAGAGAGAGAGAGAGAGAGAGAGAGAGAGAGAGAGAGAGAGAGAGAGAGAGAGAGAGAGAGAGAGAGAGAGAGAATATCACTCCTACCCAAGCAAATGAATAATTAAACTAGATCCTCCACTAAAGCCTTTCACTCGTTGGATCTTAATGAGACGTCTGACCGCATTGAATGCCCATTGACTTATACAATCGTGCTATCACTTCTGTCCACACGAGGAGGGAGGGAGAGAGAGAGGGGGGGAGGAAGAGGGAGGGAGGGAGAGAGAGAGAGAGAGAGAGAGAGAGAGAGAGAGAGAGAGAGAGAGAGAGAGAGAGAGAGAGAGAGAGAGAGAGAGAGAGAGAGAGAGAGAGAAAGAGAGAGAAAGAGAGAGAGAGAGAAAGAGAGAGGGAGAGAGAGAGAGAGAGAGAGAGAGAGAGAGAGAGAGAGAGAGGGAGAGAGAGAGAGAGAGAGAGAGAGAGAGAGAGAGAATATCACTCCTACCCAAGCAAATGAATAATTAAACTAGATCCTCCACTAAAGCCTTTCACTCGTTGGATCTTAATGAGACGTCTGACCGCATTGAATGCCCATTGACTTATACAATCGTGCTATCACTTCTGTCCACACGAGGAGGTAGAGAGAGAGGGGGGGGGGAGGGAGAGAGAGAGGAGAGAGAGAGAGGAGAGAGAGGAAAGAGAGAAAGAGAGAGAGTGAGAGAGAGAGAGAGAGAGAGAGAGAGAGAGAGAGAGAGAGAGAGAGAGAGAGAGCAAACCCCCCATTATGCGGGTGACGATTGAAGGAAAAAGTTGAGCTATCAAATTATGCAAAGACAGCACTTAAATTGGTCCGATAACCCGTGTTCCGTCAGTGGTCATCCAAAACGAATATCATCTGTGGGGGAAAAAGAGTACGGCTGCATGATAGGGATGAAGGAACACACACAGAGACATAAACAGACACGCGAACACATACGTACAGTCTCTTCTTGTTTCTGTTTCTGTCTGTCTTGTCTGTCGTGATAAGGAGAGAACCGATAGAATAGAGAGAGCGTCTGTCCCAATAGCTATCTTACCCCGTTTCTTTCACACTCTCATTTTTTCCCTCCTCATCTTCTCCTCTCTTTCTATCCCTCTATTTCCCCCTCATTCTCCCCCCCCCCCCCCCCCTTCCATTCTCCCCTCTCCCTCTCTCCCTTCAATCATCCCCTCTCGATCTCCCTCTCCCCCATTCAATACCTCCCTCTCCCTCTCCCTCTCCCTCTTCCCCCTTTCCCTCTTCCTCCTCCCAGCCCCCTCGTCCTCTCTCTCCCCACATACAAATAGAGAAGAGCTAAACATACTAAAATACAAAATAAAAAAGTCAGTTACCTGAATTAAGCTTTCAGTACGACATAGTCATCACGGCGAGACGTGTATTTATGCCACCGAGCCCGCCATTACGCAAGACTCGTTAATCATAGAGTCTCTAATAAGGTCATTAAGAACGACATAATAACGGCCTGATCATGTGAGAAGTTATAACAAGCACATGTCCTCATCATAGCTACACTTATCCTAACCGTCGCCATGCACAGAGCTGTTAATCATGATTGTTAGGATTCAGAAAGTCACCCGTCATTCCATGTTAGAATCGTCATGAGAGTTAGAGTGGCCGTGGCAATTAATTCACAACATGAGAAATAAAAGGTCGCCATAATTAGTATCATTAAATGACTTTCATTGCGAAGGTGATAATCACTACAGTGAAGGTATAGCCGTGACGAGACTGCGACGTGTCAGATGGAAGTAACAGAAACGAGATGTAAATAAATATTTAGATAGATAGATAGATAGATAGATAGATAGACACACACACAATTATATATATATACACATTATATATACATATACATACATATATATATATATATATATATATATATATATATTATATATATACATTATATATATATATATATATGTATATATATATATATATACATATATATATAATATATATATATATATAATATATATATA
>BOPN01000093.1:470000-472500 GCA_017312705.2 Penaeus japonicus
TCTCCCACTCTCTCTCCCTTTCCTTTAATCCGAACTCAATCGAATGGCTATTAATATAATAAAATCCGTCAATATACACTTATTTCTTAATTCATTTGCTTCTATCATTAATTTTTGTCTATCTCTTTATTACGGTCACAATCTAGAATCAAATCCCGTCGTTGCAAAGATAACAGATACATCTCCTCTGCAATATTTTCCGAAAAACTCAAGCAGACGTCCACTGCAAAATGAGATAAGCTCTGCCATCACTATGCAACGAGGAGAGATAGAAAGGCAACCAAGAAGGGGAAAACAGCAAATACAACACATTGAGCCGATCATACACATCTAATCCCTTTTAGATAATGAAATATGAAGAGGGAGTGAAGGAAGGAACAGAGAGAGGGAAAGGGAGAGGGAGAGGGAGAGAGAGAGAGAGAGAGAGAGAGAGAGAGAGAGAGAGAGAGAGAGAGAGAGAGAGCTGTGGGGATGCCATACACCGTCATTCCAAACACACACACACACACACACACACAACACACACACACACACACACACACACACACACACACAGATACACGCACATGCACACGCACAAGCACACACACACACGTAAAACACTGTATTAATGTTAGAGTTCAAGAGTAAAAAAAGATTACAGTACATTAGGTACAGAACCTCTCAGGATATGAAGAGCAAGTGCGAGGCTTAAAGAGAAACTCTGCGCTACAAACCGTCTCGGAGCAGAACGGCTTAGTTTCCGCCGGACTGGGAGGAGGATCACCGTAACAACTTTGAAGGGTTTTTGTCTGCCTGCCTGTCTGTCTGTCTGCATGTCTGTCTGTCTGTCTGTCTGCCTACCTGTCTGTCTGTCTGTCTGTCTGTCTGTCTGTCTGTCTGTCTGTCTGTCTGTCTGTCTGTCTGCCTGTCTGCCTGTATGTATGTCTGTCTGTTTGCTTGCCAGCCTGCCTACATACCAAGGACAAAGATCGTCTTAATGCAGTGAGAAGGGATAGAAGCGATACTAGATAGAGAAGGGTGGTGGTGGTGGTGGTACGAGTGACTACGAGGCGTTGGGGTTGGAGTGGGGTTGAGAATAGGTAGGGTAAGGGGAGGTTGGGGGTGAGGGGGGGTACAGCAACGACGTCAACCTCATGGGCGTAGAAGTACAGCGCATTCCCTCCGCCACGACCGGTTTTCGAACGACCTCCGAGCCCATCTCCGACCCTCGGGCCACTCGTTCAGCATCTCCTTAAGAGCTCTCGGACCAATTCTTAACAATTCCTTTGCTTAACATTCCTTTCCGATTCGTTCACCGTTTATTTGGCTGGGCTTTTTCATTTTCTTTTATTATGGTTATCATTTTGCTTCTTATTTATTATTGTTCTATTTTTTCATCTTGACTTTGGACTTAAGTCGACGTCGTATATATTGTTAATATCCATAATATCCATAAGACATTCACATACATTAAGGTTATTGCTTG
Organism: Penaeus japonicus; assembly: GCA_017312705.2. Taxonomy (NCBI): domain Eukaryota; kingdom Metazoa; phylum Arthropoda; class Malacostraca; order Decapoda; family Penaeidae; genus Penaeus; species Penaeus japonicus. The sequence goes on from BOPN01000093.1 coordinate 471,469, forward strand.
CAGTGCCTCATATACATTAAGCATGGCTATAAGTCCTTAGATAAGAGAACAGCGGATATTTCCATGCAGTTGCAATTCCAAACATCCTGTGTCACATGACATACCCTTCAGCAGCGAGTCGCACCCTGTATAGCCTCATCTCTCTTGCAACACTAGCAAATGCAACCCCTTCCACTGCCCGGGTGTCGATCCCACAAGCATTCCTGGCTGTCTGCTAATCATCCTATCCTCACTAGGAACCCCGCTGATCTACCCTCCCTATAACCCACTCCCCCCACCTCATCACTCCCGCTTCCTATGTTTCGAACCCCTAATGCCACCCTGCTACCCCTTCCCCTACGCCCTTCCCCCGCTTCCTATCCATCGACACCACGCGCCCCCCTTCCCCTTCCCTACCCTTAGACATCGTTATGCCATCCCTTCCTCTATCCCCATCCTCTATATCCTTCGACCCGTTGACATCTACCTCCACCTCCACCTCCACCTCCACCTCCACCTCCACCTCCACCTCCACCTCCAACCCCACTCCCACCGCCCCCACTCCCGCTTTGCACCCGCTTCCTTCGACGCCATACTACCCCCCCCTCCTCCGATCATCCTTCCTCCGACTGTCCCTTTAATGTAATAGACCCCCCTCCCCTTCTCCCCTTCTCCCCTTCCCCCCAACTCCCTCCACGACCACAGCGGACTCCATTTCCGCCCCTTTGCATATCGCGGGCGGTCGTCCCTATGAGATGAATGGGCTGAATGCAAGGGAGAGGTAAGAGGGAGGGAGGGAGGGAGGGAGGGAGGGAGGGAGGGAGGGGGAGGGAAGGAGAGAGGGAGTGAAGGGGAGTGGGAGTGTGAGGTGGAGAGAGAGAGAGTGGGTGGAGAGAGAGAGTGGGTGAAGTGTGGTGGTGAGTGGGTGGGTGGCTGAGTGAGTGAGTGAGTGAGTGAGTGAGTGAGTGAGTGAGAAAGTGAGTGAGTGAGCGAGTGAATGAATGAGTGAGAAAATGAGAAAGTGAGAAAGTGAATAAGTAAATAAGTGAGTGA
>BOPN01000093.1:480000-482500 GCA_017312705.2 Penaeus japonicus
AGAGAGAGAGAGAGAGAGAGAGAGAGTGAGTAATCCTTTATCAAAGTGTAGAGTAGAGGCGAAGTTTTGTAACAAGGCGACAAGTGAACTTTAGAAAAGGGTATGTGGCGATAGGGAAGGGGAGGATGGGGTGGAGGGAGGGGGGAGTGTCGACGCCTTCAGTAAGAGAGAACAGATTTTCCTCTTTTCTCGGCTTGCGGAGTTTGAGAAAATGTGGAATCTTTTTTTTTTTTCTTGAGGAATAAAAGCTTTCGACATACCAACACGCCGTTTTTTTCAGTTATCGTGGCTGTAACAAATAAGTTTAATCCTTCGCTTTAGCCATATCTGCTTTTGGGTAAATATGGTGCCATATTTTAAGCACGAATGTAGAACGAACATGGAAAGAGAGAGAGAAAGAGAGAGAATGTAAACAGAAAGCCTGGGAAAAGGAGAAGGAGAAGGAGAAAGAGAAAGGGAGGGAGGGTTGGAAGGAGAGAGAGAGAGAGAGAGAGAGAGAGAGAGAGAGAGAGAGAGAGAGAGAGAGAGAGAGAGAGTCAGAGAAAGAGAGATAGAGATAGATAGATAGATAGATAGAGAGAGAGAGAGAGTGAGAGAAGAGTCAGAGAAAGAGGGAGAGCGAGCGAGAGAGATCCAGAAGTACCGACGACGTTCCGGACCGCCAGGCCGAATACCTCCCATCAAAGAGAGCATTAACCCAATTACTCGTTGCAGAGAAAAGGATAAACATGTTCACCTCGATGTGTACTTCTCATTAATTACTTAATCTGTAAAAAATCTGAAGTCACTCAAAACAACTTAATTACTGGCAAATACATAATTATTCATAACGCAATTTTTATCTGCTCCGTAAACTTTCAAATACTCTTACGGAACAGCTTACAAGCGCTACAAGATGTAGAAGTTAATTTTGAGAGAAATTAGAAACAGAATTCAATATTGACATGAATATAATTTGTCAACGTTTTATTCATCTTTCTAACTACTTGTACATACATGGATATGCATATACGCACATATGTATCTAGATATACATACATAAATCTCTCTCACTCTCTCTCTCTCTCTCTCTCTCTCTCTCTCTCACTCTCTCTCTCACTCTCACACTCACACTCACACTCACACTCACACTCACACTCACTCTCACTCTCACTCTCACTCTCACTCTCACTCTCACTCTCACTCTCACTCTCACTCTCACTCTCACTCTCACTCTCACTCTCACTCTCACTCTCACTCTCACTCTCACTCTCACTCTCACTCTCACTCTCACGCTCACTCTCTCTCATATATATATATATATATATATATATATATATATATATATATATATATATATATGTGTGTGTGTGTGTGTGTGTGTGTGTGTGTGTGTGTGTGTGTATGTGTGTGTTAGTGTGTGTGTGTGTGTGTGTGTATGTGTGTATTTCGAAATAATATAAACAAATACTGATGAGCCGCACATAATAGCAATTAAATATTCTGTCGAAGAAACTTCCAAAATGTAACGAACTGCAAACGCCGCACTCAAATAACAATCATGGAAATATAACAAATACATTAACTTTCGTGACACATGATTCCCGCGCAACACTGCACTCAGCAAATTTCATTAATAAGCGACGAGTTTCCTTTTTTATAAATATTTTTCCTTTTTTTTCTTCAACTGGTGAATCAAAAACCTGATAGACACTATTTTGGGTGGCCTTAATTGACCAATCACAGGGAAGGACGACTGCTCCGCCAACCAATAGGATTACTGGATCAGCCTCACAGTCGTACCCTTGGCAGTTGCATGAAAGAGAAGAAAGAGGAGAGAGTGAGAGATAGCGGAAGAGAGAAAGTAGGATGGAAGGAAGGGAGGGAAGGAGGTAGGGAAGGGGACGGAAAAGAAGAGAGAGTGGGATAAGAAGGTAAGCAGCAGGATGACAGTGCGAGAGGGAAAGAGAGAAAGAGAGAGAGAGAGAGAGAGAGAGAGAGAGAGAGAGAGAGAGAGAGAGAGAGAGAGAGAGAGAGAGAGAGAGAGAGAGAGAGAGCGAGAGAGGGAAACGGGGGGAAAGAGGGAGTGAAAGATCGTGGTTGGAGAGAAGGAAAAAGTGGAAGACAAGGGAGAAGGGAGAGGTAGCGAGAGAAACGAAAAGGGGAAGGAGAGGGAAAACCGACGACCACGGAACCTCGTCGTAACAATAACACGAAGAGTCTCCTCCAAGTACGTCAATTACCCTCCGCTAACGGCCCGGCGAAGTAGATTAGAATAATTACTGTAAATCTAATTGGGCGAGACCCCGCGTGGGATTAGGATCATTATCGCAAATCTACAGGGTAGAGATGCCGATTAAAATCATTATTAGAGATCAGTGTTCAGCACCGCCGATCGCAGGAGTCAACGCCGTGTGCATCGACCTCCATCGCTGTGGCATTACGAGGGAGGGAGGGAGGGAAGGAGGGAGTATGGAAGTATGCATGCATGCATGCATGCATGCATGTATGTATGTTAAAA
>BOPN01000093.1:487500-492500 GCA_017312705.2 Penaeus japonicus
GGAGGAGGAGGAGGAGGAGGAGGGGGAGGGGGGGGGGGGGGGGGGAGGAGGAGGAAGGGGAGGAGGAGGAGGAGGAGGAGGAGGAGGAGGTGGAGAGAAAGAGGGAGAGGAGGAGGAAGGGGAAGTGGAGGAAGAAAAGGAGGAGGAAGAATAAGGTGAAGAGGTGGAGGAGGTGGAAGAGGAGGAGGAGGAGGAGGAGGAGGAAGGGGGAGAGGAGGTGGAATAGGAGGAGGAGGTGGAAGGGGAAGAGAAGAAGGAGAAGGAGGAGGAGGTGGAAGAGGAGCATGAGCAAGTAAGTAAGAGACTGGCGACATATGAAGCTAATTGCTTCTTTGAGAGGATTATCTTGCTGATCCTTTCGGCACAGAAGACTTCGGCCTTCAGAGCACAGCGTAAGCATGCTCCCCCCCCCTCCTCCCTTCTTCCTCCCATCTCCTGGTGCGATCCTTCCGATCTCTCCAGCTCAGGATTCTAATAGATTTCGCTGATAATCCCAGATCTACATTTTAAATAGTAAGAATATGCATAGGGACGACCATATCCGTCATGCAGGTGTCAAGGCGTTCGCTATTCACACACTTGATGAATATTTATGCTCTCACGTCGGCCTACGCTCAGCCAGGTGCTCGACGTGACCTGGCAACGCTCTGCTGGCGAACGTGACGATCAGCACAAGCACAAAAAAATATATCATAAGATAAATCAATACGTAAATAAGAATTAGCGGATGGACGAAAATCAGCGCTGAAATGACGGAAAACATTTTTAAAAGAGGAAAAAGACGCTGCTTGCTGCGAAAGCTCCATAAGTCTTCAAAGGGGGAAAGCCGACATGGACTAACGATCAAAGTTTGGGCGGCGGCGCTGGAGCATCGCGCTCACTTCCACCACCTGCGTCCTTCACGGGCGTCGAGGCCCTCCGCACGCGCACGGCCCTGGGCACCCACCCACGCCGCGCGCCCTACCCAGAGGCCCTGGGGAATACATGCTTATTCACACTCCTAACGTGCGAGGATACACGTTCGCATGTTCAGTATCTCTGTATGCGCACACTTTCACTTTGAGGCACTAAATACAACTCCAACATACGTTTTAGCACACACATACACACATCCATGTATACACTTAAAGCTACACACACACACACACACACATTTTAATTAAAAAACCCTACATACTAATCTCAAACAATGGGCCTAACACAAACCCAAAAACTTTCATCAAGACTACACATATATACCCCCTCCCCCTTCGAAACATTCTATTCTCATCCTTGGTAATTGAAAAGACATGTCTGCATCAAGTACATAAAGGATCTGTGAGGCTCATGCACTGCGACAGGGCTACATATGTTGCAGAATTCGTCATGCATTATGGCTTTGCATTATATCTTTCACAAACTTCATTAACAGTGAATTTAAATGATTCTTAGATGTCATTATCATTTCTTGACGAAAATCGCATTACGAGAATTCCACTTCCAAATACCAATGGCGTTCATACTTTCTTTAGAGGTGTACATATACGAGCTGCACTCCCTCACAACACTAACGGATTGCATATACAAGGTCTACAGACACACACTGATATCAAAGGAATCCGAAATTTGCGTGTTCAAATTTCCAAACGCCGTTGCCTCGCCTACACACAAGCCACTACACGAGGGCTTAAAGTCACTCCGCGTGAGATCATACACAGGCACACAGGCTCACAAACGCGCACACACACGAGATAGATAGAGATAGATAGATAGATAGATAGAGAGTGAGAGAGTGAGAGAGAGAGAGAGAGAGAGAGAGAGAGAGAGAGAGAGAGAGAGAGAGAGAGAGAGAGAGAGAGAGAGAGAGAGAGAGAGAGAGAGAGAGAGAGATAGAAAGAAAGAGAGAGAGAGAGGAAGCTTTGGTTTTGCTGGAAGTAATTGCTGCTAATGGCTTCCAAGCAAAAGCATTTCTTGGCGCTGGGAGAACATGTATACAGTGGTGATGCATACACGGTCGCCGTGAGACGTCCTCATCAAACCAAATGACAAAAGTTTGACTTCGTTCCTTTGGCGAGAGAAACGCTTCCGTCTGGAAGTAGTTTGAGCGATTTTTTTTCATTCGTTTTATTATATTTGTCATAATCATCGTCATCATTTTTCACATAGTGTAACGATTATCATCATCATCACTTTCATCCTCCTCTTCTTCTTTTTCTTCTTCTTCTTCTCCTCATCTTCCTCATCAATCATTATTATCACTATCATGATGATTATAATCAAAACTATCACTATAATAATTACTACTAATATTATCATCATTATTCCCATTGTTTATATGATCAATATTATAAACATCAGATCAATTTTATCATTGTATACAATACCTGTAGTATTATCATTACCATTATCCTTTATATCACTTTATATATCATTACAATTATCGTTATCGTTAACAAAAATCATTATTACCATTATCTCTCTCCTTACCCTTACCCTTACCCTTACCCTTACCCTTCTCCCTCCCGCCCCCTCCCTCTCTCATAGAAAAGGTTGATCAATTTCCCAAGGCAAGACGCGTACCACAGGCGTCACAGGTCATGGCCCCTTAAGCCTTGGTTATCTATCCTTTCGTCAGATTAGAGCAATCGGTCGAGCACTACGAGGCAATAATAGTATCAATTAAAAAGATGCTGATGATGATGAAATAACAATGATAATAATTATCATCATTGTTATTATCAAAAAGATTATTATCCTATAGAGAATGATAATGATAATGATGATGATGACGTGAGTAATGATTATAAACAAATAATAATTATAAAACAATAATAATGATAATAATAATGATGATGATGATGTGAGTAATGATTATAAAAACAATAATAATGATAATAATAAAAAACAATAATCATAATAACACTTGGGAAATTATAACTAACGAATGAATAAATAAACAAACAAAATAATGAATAAACGGACCAATAATCGCAAAAGCACCAAATAAATAGACCGTCTGCCATCACCTTCACTCAACCTGTCTGCCTCAAAACAGACCACAGTTTCCCCTGCAAATACACGCAGGCAAAATGTCTGGTCTCTAAGAATCATGAAGAACCACGTAAGGAGCCATGTTTTTGGTGTTCCTAATCATCTGGATTGTATTCAGCGCCGCCATGAGTCAGGAACTGAGTGCGCATTCGGAGGAACCGATTAGATCAAAGTGTCAGCTGCCCTTTTTGCGTTTAATCTACTCTTCTCAACGCCCTCATCTGTCTGTCCGCGCCTCTGTTAAGGGCTGTTCATTTCTCTGTCTTGCTCCCCAATAACTCTGTCTGCCTGCCTGCCTATTTACACCATGTCTGCCGGCTTGTATGTTCGCCTGCCGAGGCTCCCCTTCCCCCTCTGCGCTGCGACTATACTGCCCGCCCGCCGGCCTCGTGACTCCTAACTCGAGGGCAGCCATATTGGGAGCTGGACTCTCCTTAGCTGGAGATGTGATACATATTTCAGTCGCCAATGACACTCACAAATGGCACCTTGAGCGCGGCCTCGGTGACCCATCCTTGCCGTGGGCGTCCCCGTCAATGTGCGTCCTGCCAGGCCAGCCGAGGTAATGACCGCCTCCTGGTAACCAATGGCCGGTGTTATCAGGACATTAATCAGCCGGCAACACACCCTCGATAACACCACAGTGTGCGGCCTATTCAAAACAATCAGCAGGTCCCTGGAACGCCATTGCAACTGGTCGTTGGCGCAGTTGTATGAATATTCTGGACAATAGTTCACCGAGGTCACTTTCTGGGTCGACCTCCTGCTCCTCCTCTTCTGCCTCCCCCTCCTTTTCTTGGCGAGATGGGAAGAGAAAGAGAGGGAGGAAGAAGAGGGGAGGAACCATTGCCACATGTTGTGCAACGGATGTTCCGTGACGGTGACGCCGCCGCCGCCGCGCGAGCCATTCCTCATTCCTCCCCAAGCGCCGAGGATCCGGCCACTCCGAATGGAAATTCCCCCGTGTCAATAAATCCCAGCATGACTCGCGCCCGCAAAATGCAACAAGTGAGAAAGAATGAAAAAAGGCTTCTCGATTTCGCTGCAACACGCGCCTCTCTCCTCGGAAAACTTTAAGCACACCCGAGTCAAAAGTTTGGCCTCGCGGGGATATAAAGCCGTTGTCTTGTATCATCCAGGACAAGCACGAATGTAAATACCCACTCACTCTCTCACATGTATACATACATACATATAAGCATGCGCACATATGTATGGATGTGAGCTTGTGTGAGTGTGATTTTTACATATACACACATGCACGTATGTGGATGATAATTTATTAAACAAGAACATTTGTAGACATACTGAAGTCAAAGAGCAAGAGATAAAAATGCATGCACGTTTTTCTTGAATGTTTACCAGCTACGTAACGCAAGGTAAACAACGCTCTACGCACACAAGATGCACATAAATTTCTGACATTAAAACTTATTTGGGATGTATTCACCATGAAAAACATTTACTAATTTGCCACCAGCATGAAGAGTACAGCATTTTCTTCCTACAACTTTTTTTTTCTTTAGCAAAAAAAAAGGAAGAAAAATACTAAACTGTAATTAGCAACTTGGGTTCGTGGACGTGGGGGGTGAAGGGGGGGGGCAGGTAGGGCGCCTATGCTTTTACTCCGTCAACATTTTCTTTTGAATTAAACAAATTAGGAGATACTTGCAAGTATTCATTCCTGAATTTACTTGCTCAAACAAAGACCCTCTTTAGTATAATTTGAGTGTGGTTTCATCAAACCTTATCGCTGGTGCTGAATAAATGATTAAGCATGTATATATGTGCAATAGTACACATATAATCAATAATAAGGTGCAGTTCCGGTATAATAAAAAAATGTAATTCACAAGCATACAAAAGGAAACACCAAAAACCGCTTCGCAATAACACTCAACATTCACTAGAAATGAGCATGAATGGAATCCAAAAATAGGCTCGACCCTAACATGGCCTTTAAACACCGC
>BOPN01000093.1:495000-497500 GCA_017312705.2 Penaeus japonicus
CGCCACTGCCTGAGACTCTACATGAGCTTTTTCATGCCTGAGACTCTACACGAGATTTTTCACACATTCGTTAGACTCATGCACTCATCACTGACTCTTCCATTCACTCACTCACTCTCTTACTTACGTACTTACTTATCCACTCTCCCACTCATTCACCCACCCATACACTCACCCACTCCCTCCCTCCCCTGATTACCGCCCATTCACACTCTTCACCCGAGAGTGCGAGAGGGTAGGTGCGGTACACAGAGCACCGTGGAGCTTATGTAGCCCTCTCGCAGGTATGGCAATGCGGCGGTAGCAAGGACTTGTAGTCTGGCAGGGACACGGCTGCGACATAAGCGCGCGCGTCCATGCCATGCTGAGACACGATAAGAAGTGAGACAGTCATCCAATAGCTTTTGGGGGAGGGGGACCGGGAGCGGGAGGGGGAGGGAGAGGTGAGGAACAGGGGAAGGGGAAGGAGGAGGGGAGAGAGAACAGAGGGAAAGAACAATGACGATGATAATGGTTGTGATAATGGTGATGATGATGGTACCTGATGATGATGATGATGATGATGATAGTAACTGATGATGATAACAAGAATATAAGAGCGGGGCATCAGAATAAGAGAACTACACTGAGAATGCGCCCAGAGAGGACGAGATTCCCGAGTGGCAGACTGCCGCTGCAGAACACGCTCGGAGGCAGCCCGTCGCAGTGGCAGACAGTTCGGCAGCCATTAGAGCCTGCAAGCTGAGCGAGGTCGGCAGATGGCAGACAGCGGCGAAGCAAACATCAGTATGCAGGTAAGCGCCGCCTGGAGGACTCCTGACGGGGCTGAGTTATGGTGCGGGACACACAGACAACGCCCTCCTTCCTCCCCTCCTCCACACTCGCATTCTCTTTCGTCCTCTCTGCTTCCACTTCCCTCTCCTCTGTTTTATTCTATTCCACCCTCCTCTTCTTCTCCCCCGTTCCCTATGTTCATCCTTCTATTTCTATTACTACTTCTTCTCCTTCTCCTCTTTCTTTCTTTCTTTTTCTAATTGTTTCTCTCTCTCCTTCTCCTTCTCTCCTTTTTTCTCTTTCTTTCTTTCTCTCTCTCTCCTTCTCCTTTTCCTTCTCCTTCCCTTTCCCCCATCTCTCGCCCGTACCGCTGCATGAGGCAATGTAAGTGTGCAAGAACTGTGCATGCCCACTACTCTGCCGTGTCCACTTCCCACCTTTCGTCAGTTGTTTTTTTAGGGATGCACCGCGGCAACGCCCACGCTCTCTCCCTATCCTCCCATCCCCTCCCCCTATCCACCTCCTCTCCCTATCCCCTATCCCTTCCCCCCAATCCCCCATCCCTCCCCCTATCCACCCCCTCCCCTTAACGTTTCCTTACTTACAAACGCCCGTAAGTGACTAAGGGGAGGTCGTTGGGTTAGGAGAATGGCCGGGAGGTATTTAGGGAGGGGGGAGTGGGAAGGGGAAGACGGGGTGATGGGGCGTCCCTAGCCACTAAAAGGTGTGATGGAGGACGGTTCCCAATTGCAAGGGTGATGTCGGGTGGTGCAGGGTCAGCAATCAGCGCAGTGTGGTAGTGTGAGAGAGAATAAGGGAGCTTAGAGAAAAGAGAGGAAGCGGTAACTCAGTGTATCTATCACAGGGCGCCATAACTCAATCAAAAGACTACCTGCCTCGTACGAGAGAGAGAGAGAGAGAGAGAGAGAGAGAGAGAGAGAGAGAGAGAGAGAGAGAGAGAGAGAGAGAGAGAGAGAGAGAGAGAGAGAGAGAGAGAGAATCTGGTTGGGCCGTTCGCTGCAAGCCAGGGCTGCTCCGGAGACACTAGAAATTTCTCTTGTCTATAAAGTAATGCGTTTACTTATGATGATGATGATGATAACAATAACATTAACAATAACCATAACAACAATTAAAACAATAACAATAATAATAACAGTGATAAAACCAATAATATAGCAATAAATACTTTTTCTTAATATTTTATTTACAAAAAAAACAACCCTTCGAATCGGAAAAAGAATAAAAAGGCGAAACGCTCACCCTTCCGGAAGGGGATCATATAAAACAATGCAAATAAACACAAGCAACTCAACCAGTTTATTGAAACGGACTTCAATCAAGGGAGCGGATGTTGACTCCCGATCTTTTATTCAATCCGGCAATTGGCAACTTCAACTTTAATTATATTCCGCTTTTAAAATGCAATGCACCGAGGACAAATCCAGAAATCATAGGACAAGTGCGCTCGTAATCTTCCTGCAACATACAAGGATTTTTTTTCACAAATACGGAGTGAACATCGGACAACGAACTAGCGTTTTATTATAGCTCATTTTTTCACCTCTCAGAAAAAACAAGTTTGAGGATGACTTTGTGACAGTCATCCAGACAATCTGTCAGTGCCCATAAATGCCCTTGTGCACTTAAATGTGTCATAACACTTATCTGACATCTAACTCTCAGAAGTGAGTAGGTGTGATGCTTTGCTTAGAGGGGCAGTAAA
>BOPN01000093.1:502500-507500 GCA_017312705.2 Penaeus japonicus
ACACACACACACACACACACACACACACACACACACACACACACACACACACACACACACACACTCCTCCCTTACTCCCTCACTCAATTACGCACTCCTGCAATTCCCCATTCATTCACCTATCCACCTACTAACACAAACACAAAATAAAAGTGGACAATAGTATTCCCCGTCACAAATAAACATATACATACATACATACATTCATACATACATAAATGAATCAACAAATAAATACGAAACAAAAAGATGAAAAAATGCGGCTACAAATAACGAAATAAAAGAGAAAACGAAAGCGAAACATAGATATGTCACCGGGACGACCCCGATCCTTCTAAAACATTGCCCACGGCTAAAAAATACACGCGAACACCGAAAAAAAAACATAAATACACACACGTTTTAGAGAGACTGAGAATATTCTGACTGACTGACTGACTGAGTGCCACTGACTTGTCTGTATTTGATGATGTGAAACAATAGACCGTAAAAAAATATACAATAAATAACAAATACAATAAGCATTAGCACTAAAACAGCAAAATTAAGAGCAAATGCAAAGTCATAAGGAAACAGATAGGAAAAACGCAGAGTACCTTCATTTTTGTAATTCTGAAAAAAAAAAAAAAAAAAAAAAAAAAAAAAAAAAAATCATTCTTACATTATCGCTCAACGTTTTCTGAACATCGTCCACATTTTCCCCCTTGGTAACACGTAATTTTTCATCGCAGAAAACAATTTCATATTAAGTTTTTCTCTTGCTAATGGATACCTTCAGCAACGCTTGTTATTATTTTCCTTTATTTCCAATTACACAGTTAATTTCTGTCTCAGGCTTTTGTTCCTATTTTTTGGTCTCTGATTCTCGATTTGTCTATATGTTGGAGTCATTTGTGCTTCTCTATTCCCCTCTCTTCAATTCTGTTCGCAATTCACTTCCACTCCTCTTCTCTCCTCTTTCCCTCGCCTCTCTTCCCCTCTCCTCTTCCCACATCCTTTCCTCTCTGTCAAGTCCACTAATCCTAGCCACCAATGTTCAGCGTACCTCTAACAACACATTTTCATTATCCTTTTTGTTGGTAGTTGCAAATGTTGCAAAAACAAAGTAAACAGCTATAACGTAAAGTATCTGTTGGTAAGAAAACGAACGTGGATGGACAGAGAAGGAACAAAATACATAATCAAGGAGGAAACCCGAGTTACGTCACTTGTAAAATTGAAGATAACTAGGCATTAATGAGCAAAAAAAATCTTCGCCAGGGCATGTTACAACAAATGCGAATGAAATGACGAATATAATGCATACAGTATACTGTTATATGATCAATCAAATACCTGTATGTCAGTATTTAGAAAAACGAGACACGCCCATGTGGTGAGTATAATAGTAATGAGGGAGAAACACAAAATAATATAGTTTATAGTGAAAACGAAGACAGTTGCCAAGATTTAAAAAAGAAAGAAAGAAAAAAAACTAGGGTCAACACCGAAATATATCCAATTCCCTTTGAAGCAAAAAGAATATTTGGTTCAAAAGATGTGATAATTTAGAACAAACAATCCCCCTCATAACCGGCGAATTTACACTTGGGGAATTTGTCTTCAAATTAACCTCTTCATCTACCACAGAACGTAAATATTGGCCGAATCAACACGGAAGCAGAATCCAGCATGGCAGGTGGAGGCTTACCAGCTGGCAGAGGCTGAAGAGGCAGCAACCATCTGTCAGTGGAAGGAGGTAACCATCTGAGAGGTGACAGATAGTAGCAAATTCGGATGTAAAAATGTGTAACCAAAGTGAGAGACAAGAAGATAGTGTAACTGAACAGACGTGAGAAAATGGGTCAACATAAGAGCAAGGAACCATCTGGGAGGTGCCAGTAAGCAACCGTCTGGAAGGTAGCAGATAGCAACCATCTTCAAGGTGGCAATAACCAACCCTCTAAAAATGTGAAAATAATCACATCATAAGCGACGTGGAACCCAGCTGGTAATTTAGCAATCCTCTGAATGCGAGCCAAAGGCACAGCGCTGCACTCGAGGTTGTACGGGACTTCGCAGGTGTGCAAGACTCCACCGAACCCACAGGAACTTTCCACGCTATGAATTTCATACCTCTTCCGCTTTTATAACCAGAACTGCATTAATTAGTTTGTACAAGCTTGCGCCAACAACACGCAGCCCCGCTCCTTCTCCTTCATGTACTCACCCCGGGGGCTTCCCGTGAAGGGTAGGGGGGAGGGGGGGTAGGCAGGGGAAGGAAGGGGAGGGGAGAGGAAAGAGAGGAGAGGAAGGGGGAGAAAGGTAAGGGAACCGGGATTACAAGGTCTTGCTTTTTTCTTCTTTATTTTTTGTTCTCGTTGGTATTCTCTCTCTCTCTTTCTCAATCATTATTATTGTTGTCGTTATTATTACCATAATCATCAGTAGCATCACTTTTATCATTATCATAATTATTACTATTACTAAGATGATAACCATTATCATCTTCAATACTATTACAATTATCATTATACTTCTTTTCCTTCATCTTTACCTTCTATTTCCTTGATTCTCCCCTCTCCCTTTTCCCGTATAGCTTCGTTCTGCACCCTTTTGTCACTTTCATTCATTCCCAATTGCAAAAAAGGAGTCACAAATACCCAAAGTCACTCAGCCATACACACGCACATACAGTATACACGCAATGTGGAATGTTTCCAAAATGCAGGGAATTTGTACACTCCCTCTACGTCGACATGAGCAGAGACAGGAATAGGGAAGGGGAGAAAGGTAGGGAGGGAGGGGGAGGGAGAGAGAGTAAAAGAGGAAAGGAGAGAGAGAGAGAGAGAGAGAGAGAGAGAGAGAGAGAGAGAGAGAGAGAGAGAGAGAGAGAGAGAGAGAGAGAGAGAGAGAGAGAGAAGAGAGAGAGAGAGAGAGAGAGAGAGAGAGAGAGAGAGAGAGAGAGAGAGAGAGAGAGAGAGAGAGAGAGAGAGAGAGAGAGAGAGAGAGAGAGAGAGAGAGAGAGAGAGAGAGAGAGAGAGAGAGAGAGAGAGAGAGAGAGAGAGAGAGAGATAAGAGAAAGAGAAATAGAGAGAGAGATAAGAGAAAGAGAAATAGAGAGAGAGATAAGAGAAAGAGAAATAGAGAGAGAGATAAGAGAAAGAGAAATAGAGAGAACAAGAAGAGGAAAGGAGGCAGACAGAGCGAGAGAAAGGGAACAGGTATATCTGACGGGGGGAGAGGGAGAGGTGGGGGAGGAGACGCAGAACGGAACCCAGTAATCCCTACCATTTGCGTGTGCAGCTTTGACATGATATAAAATAAAAATAAAACAATAAAAATGTTCAGCGTAGAAGCAAATTGGAGTCTGACGGCCTGAAAGAGCTCGGGGTATAATTCCAGCCTTGTTAGCTAGCAATTACGTGTATTAAACCAGAAATAATGGCCTCAACTATCTGGTGGAGTTTGAACGGGACCGACCAACTATTTTGGTCGTCGGATTTAATAACGCTATTTAGCTGTTTTAAGGCACGTGATTCGATCGCCCAATGACCCTGTGAATGAACCAAAGGCGAGAAAGAGATTAGCAAAAAGCGCCAGAAAACACAGATTTTATGGTTCCATGCAGATGCTACCTCATCAACTCTTTTTTTTTCCTTTTTCTTTTTGTTTTTGAAGGGCAGGTATATTTTAATATTTCTTCTTTTTTCTCTCTCTCTATCACGCTTGTTTCGCGCTGAAGAGGAGTTTCGGGGACGATTACGAGTGCGTTGACTGACTGTTAAATAGACGCGGCTGTGATTGCTCAATTCACGTGTCAATGAGAGACGTTGGCCCAGGGATTAGGCGCGCGTCGAGGGTAGTTCAGCGACCATCCTGGATTGATGAGGCGTCTATAGTCCGTCATGGTAATAATATTGATAACAATAGAAAAAAACCCTAAACACAATTTTTTTTTTTTTTTTTTTTTTTTATAGAAAACGAGACAACTGTTTCGAAATCCACATGGATTTCATCATCAGGTCAATGATGATAATAATGACTATAATGCTGCTGCTGATGATGGTGATGATAACAATAACAACAGATAATAACAGATACATAGAACATGTACAGAATCACACACACACACACACATAAGTACACGGACGAACACAAGCCTACACAGACGCAGGAACGTGTGCACGAAAAAAATCTGCCATAACAATTTGAGAAACAGTAAACTCTGGTATTCCGTTTCTTTGTGGCTGCGGCGCAACATTTGCACATACACAGTAACCTATCCCACTACTAAGTTAAAAACAACTTCACAAAAATTCAGTCCCGCTTCATCGCCAATGCATCGCTGCGTCAACATGTCGAGAACATGTCCGGTACAAGGGTAACTATAAGAAATCGAGACAGAAAGGGGATAGTGGCGTCGTCTCAACTAATCAACTAACCACGACCACTCTCTCCCTACCGTGAAATGATGAACTGATAATATCTATCAACGCTCTCCCATTCTCTCAATCCAACCCCTCAATTAATTCAATGATCTCTGCATAAATAAACAATGAAATCCGATGTAATGGGAGACCGGATTCGTTGGCGAGAGTTAAATAATAATGAATTGCGTTTTCGATTGCATTTGAGCGTCACATTGTTCAGAACAAAAGATCACATTGTCCCTGCGACTCCATGCCCCCCCCCCCCATCCACAACATAATAATACAAATTTAATGACTCAAGAAATACAATGTGGAAATATAAAAAAAAAGGGGGGGGACATTTTTCTAAAAAAAAAATAATAATAATAAAGAGTAGAATGAGAAAGCCAAAAAAGAAGAAAAAAATACTAAAACAAAATGAGAGGACCGACGTAGACAAACAGCAGAAGCACAATGCCTCTCTTTTTTAATTATCCCCATAACCCAATTCACAAAATGTCAGGAATTCTAATTTAGAGTCTCCATAATGAGATATCTCGAAGTCCAAGCCCTTGGAGGTGGCCCGAGAAAGGAGGTCTTCGGATCCGG
>BOPN01000093.1:512500-515000 GCA_017312705.2 Penaeus japonicus
CACGCTCCACCTTCTACTATCCTTCTAACATCCTCCATTTTTTATCCTTCCTCTTTCCTCCGATCTCCATCTTTTAGCCTTTCCGCCATCCCCAATCCTTTCTCCATATTCCATCCTCCATTCTCGATCCTCCTTCCTCCGTCCCTAATCCTCCCTCTATCCTCCATCTTCCCTCCAACCTCCATCACCCACCTTCCACCTTCCATCCTCAATCCATCCTCAACCGTCCATCTTCAAATCATCCTCCACTATCTATTTTCAATCCACCTTTCACTCACCACCTTCCAGCTTCCATCACACCCTCCACCTCCCACCTTCCATCACACCCTCACCCCCCCCCCCCTCCCTCCCCTTTCCAGAATTTCCATCGCGAGATCGATAGCCCAAAGGAAAGAGAAAGGTCCGAGACAGCCCAATATTCTGATCTTCCCCGGCGAGGCAACGGATCAGCCCGCGTCTAGCTCAGGACACAAAAGAGCGGAGACAAAGGCCGGAGCGAGGGTTTGGCGGGAAAATGCTGCAGTTGAACAAAAGAAGAATACAATGCGTTATGTTTTCTGTCCCTCTTAAAGATGAGATGGGAAAGAGTGGGGGAGAGAGGGAGAGGGAGAGGGAGAGGGAGAGGGAGAGGGAGAGGGAGAGGGAGAGGGAGAGGGGGAGGGGGAGGGAGAGGGGGAGGGAGAGAGAGAGAGAGAGAGAGAGAGAGAGAGAGAGAGAGAGAGAGTGAGAGAGAGAGAGAGAGAGAGAGAGAGAGAGAGAGAGAGAGAGAGAGAGAGAGAGAGAGAGAAAAAAACTGAAGTCCTTTGCTTTGGGTCATAATCAGCGAGATGCTCATTTTATCGGGTCAAAGGACTCTATGTTTCTATATTTCATTTATATATTCGTCTATATATTTAACTGTAATATATATATATATATATATATATATATATATATATATATATATATATATACATAGATATATATATACACACACACACACACACACACACACACACACACACACACACACACACATATATATATATATATATATATATATATGTGTGTGTGTGTGTATGTGTGTGTGTGTGTATGTGTGTGTGTGTGTGTGTGTGTGTGTGTGTGTGTGTGTGTGTGTGTGTGTGTTTATGTGTGTGTGTGTGTGTGTGTGTATGTGCGTGCGTGCGTGTGTAATTTCTCCATCCCACCATCTCGATCTGTCTCTCTGTCTATCTCTCTCTCTCTCTGACGAAGGATCATCGCAACAGTACTTCCCTTTTCGTCTCCCCCTCACCCCCCCCCCCACCCCATTCCAAAACAACCTCCCCAAAAAAGTAAGTCAACGGATTCATTTACTGCACACCACTTTAAGCGGAAGTATTTCACTCTTTCTCGAATTTGCTCGGGGGTTGGAAGCAATTTGTTCTAATGTGTTGTCATCTCCCGAAACAAACATCCCGAGGCAACTTTTAATTCTCCGCCATTGTGCGTGTTGAGCGCTGACTGTTTGACTGTGGCACAATTAGGGTATTTAACGGGAAGTTTTCACAATAAAATGTATCAAGGGGAACAATGCGTCTGAGGGGGGAATGGGGAGGGGGGAAGGGCGTGAAGGAGGAGGAATAAGGGGAAGAGGAGGAGGAGGAGGAGGAGGAGGAAGAAGATGAGGGGAGGAGGGATGGGAAGAAGGGAGGAGGAGAGGGAACGGAGAGGGGAAGGATGAGAGATGGGGAGAAGGATGACGACAAGAGAGAGAGAATGAGAAGATGAATATGAAAAGGAAGAAGGGGATTGAATGAGAACAGAGAGAAAAAAATAGAAAGACTGAATATGAAGTAAAAGAGGAAGGAGAAAGGAAAGGATATAGAGTTTGAAAAGGATTAGCTCAGGAATGAAAAATCTGTGCATAATAAACTCGTCTTTTATAAGGCGGATATGCACTTGAAAGGTTAGTGATGTAAATCAATTGACAAATATTTAAAATACAAGGATGTTAGTCGGACATGTTACAATCAGCCAATCACTACCAACAACAAATAAAAAAAAATGAATAAATAAAAAACACTATTCTTAACGAAACAGGTGAATAAAAGAAAATCTAACTGGCCAAAAAAATCAATTCAGAAAAAAACGGAGCTTTCGTGCGTCGAACAGCAAATGTTTATGCGTGTACGCGGGCGCCAAGAGAGATGTGCGTGCGCGCGTGCACTCCTTCACGAGAGATATATAGCCCGCGATAAAAATGAGTCCCCGGGGCGCTCTTTCCCCTTCACAACAGTCAATACTCAATTCTTTTTTTCACACTTTTTTCATCATGTACCACCTCTTACTCCCTTTCGGTTGCTGGTAACGAGCACGCGAATACTTTAGCAACATGTCAAAGAAACAATGATAATAATAACTGAGAGAAAGAGAGAGCGAGAAAGAGAGAGAGAGAGAGAGAGAGAGAGAGAGAGAGAGAGAGAGAGAGAGAGAGAGAAATCGTAAGGGGATATAAAGCGGTAAGGATGACATTAGC
>BOPN01000093.1:525000-535000 GCA_017312705.2 Penaeus japonicus
AGAGATGATGGAAGGGATGAAGGAAGGCAGGGAGAGAGAGAGAGAGAGAGAGAGAGAGAGAGAGAGAGAGAGAGAGAGAGAGAGAGAGAGAGAGAGAGAGAGAGAGAGAGAGAGAGAGAGGACGCAGTGGAATAAAACTAGAACACATGAACATCAATAAACACACCAAGATAGCCGTTAGCCATCCGTCACCAGCAACACTTAATAACACAATCATGGAGCGGGAGAGAGAGAGAGAGGGAAAATAATGACATAATTACACGGGTAAGTGCCAAGGGAGAGGGAGGGGGAAGGGATGAGCAAGGGAAGGAGGGGAGAGGAAGGAAGGGAGGGGGAGGGAAAAGAGGAAGGAGGGGCGATGGAAAAGGAAGGAGGGGCGGGGGCGGGGAAGGAGGGGGCAGAGCAAAAACAGGGGTAGGAGGGCAGGGCGTTCGAAGGTGTCACAGGTGATCCCCTGCTTGGCATCAGGTGGGACCCCGGCGGTAAACTGTGCGGTTATGTCCCAACAAAAATGCTGAGCGGACCAGGTGGACTAATAACCAGAGACGACGCCCGGGACTCGACCATATACGGTGGGGGGGGGGGGCGCATGGGGAAGGATTGGGAGGGGGAGAGGATGGGGAGGGGATGGGGAAGGGGAGAGGACGGATAAGGGGAGGGGAAGGGATGGGTACAAGTGTGGGGAAGGATTGGGAGGGGGAGGGGACGGGTAAGGGATGGGGAAGGGAAGGGAAGGGTAAGGGGAGGGGACGGGTATGGGGAGGAATAAGGAAGGGGAGAGGATAGGAAAGGGGTATAAAGGTGTGTATATATGTATATATATATATATATATATATATATATATATATATATATATATATATATATACACACACACACATAAACACTGAAAGAAGAAGAAAAAACTACACGACTTTCCCCTCTTACACTGACCCTTACAATCTCCTGAAAAAAGCTTGTGCAAAGTAATAACAAAAGAGATAACCCTGGCAACGACTGATCCCTGCTGAGACGGGCACCCGAGCCAGGAGTTATGCGTGGCTGTAAAGGCTTGGGACTCCACACACGCGGCAGCGGCGGCGACGTCCGTAGGAGTAGTAATACTACCCTGGCAGGCACACGACCTACACCCAGTGAGTCACTTGTCTATCATATACCCTCTACCCTCACCTCCCTCCTCTCTCCCCCACGCTTCTTTATACTCATTGCTCGTTTCTTCATGCCTTATGTAACCTTCCCTCCTTCTACCCGTCACCCATAAGGCAGCCTGCTTAATTTCTCATATGCTTGTTTGTCCATTCTCTCTCTCTCTCTCTCTCTCTCTCTCTCTCTCTCTCTCTCTCTCTCTCTCTCTCTCTCTCTCTCTCTCTCCATGCCCCGCCTGACAACCTTCTTACTCCAGGAACTCTCTCCCGCATCTGTCGTTGCACCATCTCCTCCTCCCTTTCCCCCTCCCTCCTTCCTCCCTCACAATGAGACGCAGTTCAGTGACACAGTGGGCAGTCAGACCAGAGTAAATGAGCTCATTATTTTACATAAAAACGAAAGGGGGGAAAAAGAGAGAGAGAAAAATATGCTCATGACACGGATCTTCCTCGTGCATGACTCCCCCCGTACTCCCTACCCCCTCCCTCAAGCTTTAAGATGTTAACCTACCCCCCCCCCTCCCCACACACACACACACTCCCCAAAACCCTCTCTCATGCTCTCGCTGGCGAGGCTTGACACAGAGTCGACGAAGACAGCCCAGCAAATCCTTGAAAGGTTGTCACGACTTTCTTCGCAAACAGTCAGCGAGGGAATACATACGGATCCTTCCGCATAGGGAAGAAAAGGGTGTGTGTATACAATGACGCAACTGTCAAGGATGGATAACATCAACATCACCTGCAAGGGAGCTTCCCCCTCTCTTCAACACACACACACACACACACACACACACACACACACACACACACACACACACACACACACACACACACACACACAACCATTCGCTACCAAAAGTGAACAGCCAGATCGTGAGGATGGTGTTTCTCCGCGTCCTCGCCAGCTCTCCCATCGGCCGCCGTGTAAGACGAATCTGCAATGGCAACAACAGGTGATTCTGACCAAGTCCCGCCAACCCAAGAACCCCCATAACTACCTTCAAAAACTATCACTGACTCTACAAGCACTAATCCACAAACAGAATCTGAACACCAATCACTGAAAGCCACCATTCGCTGCCAAAAGTGTAGCCCCAACCCACATCCTCCATCCCCACCTAACCCCACCCACGTATGCAACCCCTTGCAATCGCCACCTCCCATTACAATCATGTTGTCAATAGCCTCATTCTCCACGCAACAACAAAACCATAACAGTATCTCGCGCCTAGTTTTTTTTCCCTTCCAATCCGGCTTGACTTTCAGCGAGCGAGGAGCGATTGGAGCGATTGGGTGAGAATGAATAACTTTTCAAAGCAAGAGATGCAATGGGCGCCTCTTGATGTTCTACCTTCATCGGAAGTAAAGGCGTCAAGTCTTGATAGAACATCGAATCGCGGAAAGGACATATTTCATTCATACATTTTCTATAACAGTGAAAATGAAGTCAACTGGATATATATATATATATATATATATATATATATATATATATATATATATATATATATATATATATACATACATATATATATATATTTATTTATATATATACATATATATTTATGCATGTATGTATGTATGTATGTATGTATGTATGTATATATGTATATATGTATATATATATTACATATTATATATATTATATATATATTATATATATTATATATATATTATATATATTATATGTATTACATGTATTATATGTATATATTATGTATATATCATATATAAATTATGTAAATATATTATATATATATAAATATATATATATATATACACACACACACATGTGCGCGCGCGCGCGTGTGTGTGTATGTGTATATATATACACATACACAAGTCTGTTAAGTGTCTTTCCAATGTACTGTGGCCTAATCCATATCCAGTGCAAAATAGAAACCCTTCCCTTCGTTGTGCAATAATAGCATGATTGCAAAAGCATTATGGGCGGAGACTGTGCTTCATGAATATGCATTTCGGAGCCATTAAGCGTTTATGTAGCATTTACGAACCAGCGTTCAAGAGCCTCTTTCGCACAGTTCTTTTTGCCAAGTGACGCGCATCCGGACAGGAAATGTGCTCGAGCGCTTTGGTCATGCATGTGTGTGAACGTTTAATGTGTGTGGAGGGGAAGGGGGAGGGGAAGGGGTTGTGTGTGTGTGTGTGTGTGTGTGTGTGTGTGTGTGTGTGTGTGTGTGTGTGTGTGTGTGTGTGTGTGTACGTGTGTGTGTACGTGTGTACGTGTACGTGTGCGTGTGTGTGCGTGCGTGTGTGTGTGCGTGTGCGTGTAAGTGTCCATATTCTAATTACAGCATAAACACAAACAATTACACACTCCTTTCTCTCTCTTTTTCGTAGGGATGATAACCTATGTTATCTCATGCTTTTGAGATGTAACTACGTTCTCGCTCTTGCTCTCCCTCTGACTTTCACTCTCGGTCTCACTCTAGCTTTCACACTCATTCTAACTCTTTATCACTCTCGCTCTCGCTCTCATTCTTACTCTTACCCTCGCTCTGTCTATCATTCTTAAACTTCACTCTCTCTCACTATCTCCCTCTCCCTCTCACACACATAAGAACACGCACAAAACCGCACAACCAAATCCGAATGGCACGAGAGCTGAGTGCCTGCGCCAGGCAGAGCACATGGGCGAGGAGTGGCACCGCAGGCACTCCTCATCAGCCATACCCGGCCCCTACCCCTCCTCACCCTCCCCTCTCCTCTCCCGCTCGCTATCAATCCCTGTCAATCAAAACGTGAATATCAGCAACACCTGGCGACACAGCCGACAGCCGGGTGTCGCTGCGCCCGATAACTGCGTCACTTGGGCTCTCTTCGAGGACCGACCTTTGATCCAGCCCGCGGGATAACAATAGGGAAAAAGGTATAGAAATTCTCCGTGTGAAAAGACAACCCGAGGCATAACAATAGAAAAGAAGGCATGGAAATAGCACGTGCGGGTGAAAGACAGGCAGGCCATTACCGAAGAACTGTGAGAACACGCAGGGTGAACCGCCAGCACATCGAGGCGAGGCAACAATGGATATTACCGCCGAGAAAATTGGAAACAGCTTAAGGGTTGCGGCGGCAAGCGGCGGCAAGCGAAGACACGGGGCCTCCGCGCGAGTGAAAACACGCGAGGATATTTGAGAAAGCAATGCGGTGATCATCACTCGGCCTCTGCTCTCGTCTCGACCGACAATGGTGCATGGGAGAGGAACTAGAACCGGAGCGAACGCAGCAGAAAGAACGAAAGAATTCCAACACAATGGGAAAACGCTATCCTCACATCTTCAACAAGATTGGTATGGACGCAAACATACGTAAACAGATATATAAACACATAAATAAATACATACGAACATTCTCGTTCTTACTACCTGTAAGAGTTCACAATATAACTGATTAAAAAAATCTAAATAAAAGGGAACCCAGAATCAAGAAGAAAAGAGACGCAAGCACAAGACTTGATCTGCCAAACAAACACGAAGTCCAAACACCGCCTCGCGTCCCTTGTCTTGGGACACGTCACCCTCTTCTCTCCAACTCCTTCAAGACTTCAAGACTTGTCAACCAGTCGCCAGATTAATTTGTCGGCGCTCGCATAAGAATCCGTAGCCTGGAAAATTAAAGCGATACTTATTTACATATCCGAAGCGCCAATTCCCGGAGCCGGAGATAAGGTCCTTGGAGGCTCCGAAGGACCCGTCGACGTCTCAAGAAAGCGACCCACTCTCGGGATGGAAAATCACTTTTCAATTATTTCATTATTTCGGCGTGCGGTTAGATGTGTAAGGAAGCGGTGAGATGGGGAGAGAAGGGGAGGGGACGGGAGGGAAGTGAGAGAGGGGAAAAGGTGCTCGCTCGTCCTCTCGCTCTCTCTCTCTAAGTTTAAAACTGAATATACCTCTACCTCTTCGTCTTCTATTCATCAATCCAAAATTCTCTCCTTCCTTGCTTGCTTGCTTGCTTGCTTGCTTGTTTGTTTGCTTGCTTCCTTCTTTCATTCTTTCCCTCCCCCTTTCCCTCACTCCCTCTTTCTTTCCCTTTCCCTCTCCTCTCCTTCTCTCCTTGGTTGAGTAAATGCAAGCTCCTGCTGCATCCGTGGAGTTAGAGCCCTGGCGAGAAATCGTACCAGATCTCGCGATGAAGGGGAGAAGAAGGAGGAGGACGAGGAGGAGGACGAGGAGGAGGACGAGGAGGTGGCGGAGGAGGTGGTGGAGGAGGAGGTGGTGGAGGTATTGGAGGTGGAGGTGGAGGTGGAGGTGGAGGTGGAGGTGGAGGAGGAGGAGGAGGAGGAGGAGGAGGAGGAGGAGGAGGAGGAGGAGGAGGAGGAGGAGGAGGAGGAGGAAGAGGAGGAGGAGGAAGAGGAGGAGGAGGAGGAAGAGGAGGAGGTGGAAGAGGAGGTGGTGGAGGAGGAGGTGGTGGAGGAGGAGGTGGTGGAGGAGGAGGAGATGGAAGTGGAGGAGGAGGAGGAGGAAGAGGATGAAGAGGAGGAGAATGTGGTGGAGGAGGAAAAGGAGGAGGAGGAGGAGGAGTAGATGGAGGAGATGAAAAGGAGGAATAGGAAGAGGGATAAAAGGAGGAGAAGGAAAAAAGGAAGCGAAGGAGAGAGATTCAGCGGCAGGTTGTCAGAGTTAACGATCAACGTCACATGACTTGTGCAAGAGAAGACACATAGAAACGTCGTACTTTTCAAGAAAACAAAAAAAACAGCTGTCATTATTTGTGCGAGTAAAACTTTCGCTATTGTATAAAACGAGACATTACGAATAAAAAATAAAGAGATTCAGACGTCACTTGAGACCGGGAGAGAACTGAGGTTTTGTCTCTAAAATAAAATCCCATCTTTATCTTTCCGTTTTCCAAAGTTTGTGCGATTTGATTTGGGGAATACATCTTTTCGGATTATATGTTAAATAAGAATTTCGTTTTCTGGTTCGCATTATTGTATGTAACATGATAAAACGAGCTTAGCAACCTGGCGTAAGTCGCATTCACGAAGGGTAACGACTTACCGTAAAAACGGGCCAAAGTTCTGTGGCTCCAGAAGTTTTGTAGTAAGTTTCTGCAAAACAAATAACGTCTGGAAAGCCAAGAGACTTTGGAAAGCTGTCTTTTTAAAATCACAAAGCGAGAAGTCGAAGCAGAAAACTTGAAAATCCATAAAATATAGTTTTCTTTTTCAGCGTATAAGACAATCCTCTTACACACACATTCATACGCACACTCGTATCCACACTCAAATTCATAATCATGTTCACTTACAAACACAAACAAACGCAA
This sequence comes from Penaeus japonicus, assembly GCA_017312705.2. NCBI lineage: Eukaryota > Metazoa > Arthropoda > Malacostraca > Decapoda > Penaeidae > Penaeus > Penaeus japonicus. The sequence continues at coordinate 531,441 of BOPN01000093.1, forward strand.
ATACGGACGTACGCACGTACGCACGCACGCACGCACACACGCACACACACACACACACACATACATACACAAGATACAGACGTAATCAGCCAGCGGTTTCGGTCTTGAGTATGACATCCTTTCTTTCCCTCCTTCGTGTCTTTCCAACTCCTCCAGCTCTTCCTCTTCCTATTCACGTCCCTCTTTTTTTCTTATTCGATTTCTTATTTTCTTCTTCTTCACTTCCTCCTCATCATATTATCAGTTAGATATTATTTTCTCTCATTCTTCTTCCCCCATCATCACCAACACTGACACCACAAACACCGCCACCTCCACCCCTGACACCACACCCACCACTACCAACACTGCCACCTTCACCTCCACCTCCACCCCAACCGCCTCTTCCACCTTCCTTCTCCCCTGCCGTGACCATTCCTGGCGAGAACAAAGACAAGTTAGGAAAGGGTCGCGACAGGAGGTCCAGTAGGCAAAGTACACAGCAGTTTATCTTCCGAGTGCAAGGCAGTAGCTCATGAGAGTGGCGAATAGCATATAATCTTCTTTTTCTTCCCTCTCTCCTCCTTTCCCCCCCCCGCCTTCCCTCCTTCCCTTCCCCTATTCTGTTGTTTTGGCAAAAGTGAGTCATGATTTCGAGGTTTGACGAGGTTTTGAAAATGGTGACGGTGGTTTACATGGGGAAATGGATAGGGGGGAGGGGGAAGAGGAGGGAAGGAGGAGGGAGATGGAGAGGGAAAGGAGGAGGATAAAGAGGAAGAAGTGGAAGAGGAGGAGGAGGAGATGAAAAAAATAATAAAATAAAAATAAAGGAATTAGGAGGGTGCAGTTTATGGTGGAAGATGGAAGGAGACGAATGAGCTTGGAAGACATTGAATTCAACGTCGCGCGCACACACACACACACACACACACACACACACACACACACACACACACACACACACACACACACACACACACACACACACACACACACACACACACACCCTCCATCCCCCCTCCCTCCCCCGATCCCCATCACACACAGCCGCCGACACTGACAAATGACTGAAGTCCCGCATGGCAAGAGTAATCCCCGCTCGATAAAGGCCACGTTTCCGGCACGTCCATCCGAGAGCCGCATATATGGCACCGACCGCTATCTCGCCCGCATTTGGCTAACGACACGACCAACGGCGGCGTACAATGCAGAGCAAGGGAGGAGGAGGGAGGGAGGGGGGTATAAGGGTAGGGGGTATAGGGGTGAGGTTTTCGGGTGGTAGGGGTAGGGGGAAGAGGTAAGGGGAAAAGGGGGGGGAGGTTAGGGTGAGGGTAAGAAGTGCAGGTTGTTTCAGGATTGTTTTTCCCGACTTTTGTCGGTGTTGCTGGGTGGAGTTCCCTATGTGCATGTGTGCATGGGTATACTGTGTGTGTGTGTGTGTGTGTGTGTGTGTGTGTGTGTGTGTGTGTGTGTGTGTGTGTGTGTGTGTGTGTGTGTGTGTGTGTGTGTGTGTGTGTGTACGCACGTGTGCGAGTGAGTGAGTTTGAGTGAGTGAGTGAGTGAGTGAGTGAGTGAGTGAGTGAGTGAGTGAGTGAATGAGTGAGTGAGTGAGTGAGTGAGTCAGTGAGTGAGTAAGTGAGTGAGTGAATGAGTGCGTGAGTGCGTGCGAGTGAGCGCGTGTGCATGTGCATGTGCATACGTGGGCACGAGTGTCTGTGTGTGCAACATATACGCTTGGACGATCAAGGGAACACCAGCAAAGGGCAACAAAGGTGAAGGCCAAGGAAGAAGCGCATCAAGCACTGTCACGGATCGGTTACACAAGCAAGCACATCATGATATAAACGCCTTAACTAAAACTACAACACTGGAGGGAAAATGAAGGCGAACACGCATCCCGCACACGACCATTGTGCGCACGGAGCCTCAACTCCCAGCTCGCACACAACGCCAAGTCGTCACAGAATAATGAAGAAAAATAGGAAGGAAAAAAATTCTCGTCTCCGTTTGAGTTAGAGTTCGGAGCCAGAACGACGTGAAGCGAGTAGGGAAATTATAACCCCGAGCGTAAGTCAGTCGGAAGGTGTAAGTCAAGAGGAACTACTAGCAACTAGCAACACCTCCGAGGTAATTAGGAGAAGTGTTCTTTATACACACACACACGTGGCCATTTGTTTCCCTGATGAACGAGGCTATTTTGTGTACGGCATTACGGTAGCGACGTGGAGCTGATGTGGAAGTGGAAGTGGAAGTGGAAGTGGAAGTGGAGGTAGAGGTGTAGCTGATGCGTAGATGGAGGTGGAGGTGGTGAAAGGGAAGGAGAAGGAGGAAGAGGAGGAGGAAGTAGAGGTGGAGGAGGAGGAAGTAGAGGTGGAGGAGGTAGAAGTGGAGGTGGAGGTGGATAGGGTGGAGTTGGAGGTGGAGGTAAATGTGGCGGTGAAAGTGAAGGACAGCGTATTTACCTTGTATTTTCTCCAGATCCTCCGAGAGCTTCGGGATCTTGCTTAATGCACCACCGAGAAGGAGAAGGAGAGGGAGAGAGAGGGAGAGAGAGAGAGAGAGAGAGAGAGAGAGAGAGAGAGAGAGAGAGAGAGAGAGAGAGAGAGAGAGAGAGAGAGAGAGAGAGAGAGAGAGAGAGCGAAAGCGAGAGAGAGAGAGAGAGAGAGAGAGAGAGAGAGAGAGAGAGAGAGAGAGAGAGAGAGAGAGAGGGAGAGGGAGAGAGAGAGAGAGAGAGAGAGAGAGAGAGAGAGAGAGAGAGAGAGAGCGAGAGAGAGAGAGAGAGAGAAAGACACAGAAAGGGGAAATCGAATTAAGAGCAGACATCTATCGGCTAGATTAATGGGCACTGACTATCAACACGCTAAGATTGAAAGAAAATAAGCGTCCTCCGCAGGAAAGACTTACTTAATCAACTCGTCGAGACCAGATTACTCCTCCCCCCTACAAGGACAGGCTCCTCCCCAAACTATACCCTACCCCCCTGCCACCAGACTCCCCTTATCATCATCTTCCCTCGCCCCCCCTCCCCTCCCCTCCCTCCTTCTCTCCCCTTCTCTTCTTCCCTCTCTCTTTCCCCCTCACCCCCGTCACTCCCTCCTCTCTCTCTCCACCCAGCGCGAATCCTCGAGAACGGGACACCACAGCCTCTGGTCGGGAAGCTCCTGCGGGCTGGCCGAGGGGCAGCGCCATAAAACCTCGCACGCTCCCACCGGTGCCAAGTATGGGGATCCGATTCGACATCGACTGCATCTTAAACCACATTCCACCGGCAACTTAGGTCTCGGTCCCGTGCTCCTGGCCGTCGGTGTCTTCTTGATGCAGCCCCTAAGATATTTAGGCGGTTTACAAAGTTGAGGTTCACACTGGCGGGGCAAAGTTAGCGGACAGGCCGAGTCAGGTCCCGGGAGCCTGCAACAAGAAGCTATGTGTAAACTCTGCAATGTGGGATACAGGCGGCCGACACATAATAGTCTTTCTGCCTGTCGTACATGATGAAAACAAATCGTGTAAATGTGTCTTGGTTGTGGAATCATGATTTCTTAATATTTTCATTTTCCTGCCTATTCTGTTTCCTCCTCATC
>BOPN01000093.1:547500-550000 GCA_017312705.2 Penaeus japonicus
TAACTATAATAATAATAATAATAATAATAATAATAATAATAATAATAACAATAATAATAACAAAAACGATGATGATTATAATAAAAACAAAGATAATAATAACAATCATAATCATAATAACAATAGCAATAATAATGATAATAACAAAAATAATAAATAATAATTAATAATAATGATAAAAATAACAACAAAAATATGAATATGAGTTCAGCAACCAGCCAATATATCGTTGCTGAATTCCGCATGGCGTTGATGTTTGACACACGCCAACACCTGTCTTAACAGCAGGTCCCCGCCCATCATGCACGCCCACGGTAGACCTAGATCAGGAGATTCTGAAACTTTCACGAACGCCTGACCCCAAGGTTCCCTAGGCACGCCCATCTGATGTCGATTCTTTGCCCCGGGAACTGATTCATTCCTGGCACGCCCACCCTTCCACTTCCTCCTCCTCCTCCTCCTCCTCCTCCTCCTCCTCCTCCTCCTTCTCCTTCTCCTTCTCCTTCTCCTTCTCCTTCTCCTTCTCCTTCTCCTTCTCCTTCTCCTTCTCCTTCTCCTTCTCCTTCTCCTTCTCCTTCTCCTCCTCCTCCTCCTCCTCCTCCTCCTCCTCCTCCTCCTCCTCCTCCTCCTCCTCCTCCTCCTCCTCCTCCTCCTCCTCCTCCTCCTTCGTAATCTCCGGTTTTCTTTTGTTGTTACTATTGTTATTATTGTTGTACACTTCCTCCCTTACGCCTATCCCCGTGTACCTAAGCGCCACCTCCTCCTAGCGGTGACAGCGCCGTGCCCTTTACGTGGCGGGCGTAATCTCTGGACTCGCGCCCGGCATTCGGCCCCCTCGCCCCACGGGACGTGTTTATTGCATGACGGGCCGGCACGCCATGCGATACAATGAGATGTTTTTGCCAATTCTACTGCATGTAACGACTTCACCCAATCAACTTGGGATTACTATCATTACTATTGCTACCCACGTCGGTATTACTCAGGTTACTGTGATCAACTCCGCATGCTTGTCTGTCTGTCTGGACTGGTCACGGAAGGTGGGAGAAAGAATAAGACCGTAGTCACTTTCTCAGATTAGTAAGAGTGGAGTCAGTTGTCTCTTCTGAAGTCATTGGTGACATGGTTTCCGTTGTTGATAATTGCAATATACAGAGATAGATAAATAGAGATAGACATAACCATAAAGATATAGAAAGATAGATAGAGACAAATATAGATATATAGAGAGTCCAAAATGTAGATTTTGTGTTTTCACCTAATGCCACAAGCTGTAGAACCAGAAAACTAGCGGCTGGCATCAACATGCCCTTCCACGTCCTATCACAGAGACCTTGAAATTACGGACGTCATCTACATCTTACCAGGAGGAGGTATTAGAGGAGTAGAAAGTATTGGAGGAAGAGGAGGAGGAGGAGGAGGATGGGTGAGGAGGAAGTGGAGGAGGAGGATGTAGACTGAGGGGAGGATGAGGAGGAGGAGGAGGAGGAGGAGGAGGAGGAGGAGGAGGATGGGGTGAGGGGAGATGGGGAGATGGGGAGATGGGGGAGGGGGAGGGGAAGGGGGAAGGGGAGGGGAGGAGGGGAGGAGGAGCGAGAGAGGACGACGACGACAAATAATAATAAGAATGTGAGACGACGTCGGCGAAGGAGGAGGAGTCCGACGAGAACGAGGAGGTCCAAAACTGGGCCTCGTTCCTTCCCGCGTCGTCCGAAGGGTCCCAAGGGAGGACTTCCGGCCCTGGGATCTGATGCCTCACACGTATTTCCACTTACGACCTATTAAATGCGGGAGACTCTGCACTAAAGCCCTCGCATCCAGGCTTGGCGGGGAAGAAGGGTGATGTTTTGGGGAATATTTAGGACGGCCAGAAAAAGACAGACCCCTTTTTTTACCCAAAACACTTATGGATATAGGCGACATACCCATCCCCCCATCCCCCTATCTCCCCAGCCTCCCCCTCCTTCCAAAAATATAACAATGGAGACAGTACAAAAAACATTCAGCCGGATTGGACCATCTTTTACGATCATTTAGAAGGAGGGAGAGGGGTAGGGGTGGGGGGACCCCGAAGAAACATATCACTCGTGTCGCGGCAGAACTACGATCGTCGCATCAATATTTCAGGGCTCGGTGCATCTGCATAATGGCATCAACCGAATGTCGACCTTATTATGGAACAAATCAAGGGTGGCTTCAGCGGATACTTAAGACTGTTCGTTGCACATCAACCGGCGTCTTGCCCGGCGCGCGGCGGGTATTGTGTGACCGTCTTCGCATCTCTCTACTTGACTGCATCTGTTGTGAAGGCATGCGCGTTTTTTATTTTATTATATATTTTGTTTATCTTTTTATATACATTTTTGTCCCAGACCTCTCTTGTGTCCACGCATATAACGTTATTTCTTACGCTCTGTTATCTCCCTTAGGCAAACTTTACTTGACACGCCTCTCTCCCTCCCTCCCTCCCTCCCTACCTCCCTCCACCTCTCCCTCTCTC
>BOPN01000093.1:555000-560000 GCA_017312705.2 Penaeus japonicus
CAAAACCAAGACCCTAAACATTTTCATTATCTCCACAACGGCCATCAGAACAGCATAATCACTAATGTCATCGCCAATGGAAGACTCTGATTGACTCCCATTAACGACAACCTATATCATATTGTGCATTGGGAATCCCATTTCTGTCTGTCTCTTTCCCTATTTCCTTCTCTGTCATCCCGCTTGCTTCCTCTCCCTCCCTCCCTCTTTCTTTCTCTCACTCTTTCTGTTATCCGGCTTCCTCTTTCACTTTCTCTTTCTCTGTCGCTCCCTCTTTCTCTCGAAATATTCCACCTATCTGTTTATCAATTAAACAACTCGTATCTTTTTCTCCGTTATCTTTATGATATCTAACTCACTCTTTTAAAATCCTCATGTGAGTACTAAAAAGACCTTTACAAAAAGCATTCCGATTTCAGGCGTTTGAAAGCTTTGAAAAGAAAAGATGGTGAAATATCTCAATCATGTTTGTTTATCAGTTCACCGAATCAGCTTTTCAACTTTCAACTCTTTCCCCAAGTGTGAGTACCAGTCTTATTTTACAAGTCATTTTTTTATCTTTTTGTTACCAATTTTTTTCTGCTTTATTTCCAAGTCGATTTTTTTTCTTCTTCAATGCTTTAATTTCCTTCAAAACACATTCATTTCCGAGCTGCTACTGCATCTGATACGGTGTTTCTATATCAAACAATCCTTTTTTTCTTTCTTTGTTTTTGAAAAGCTTCAATGAAGGAAAACGAGGTATACTCATATCGCTTCATTATAAAGCATAATGTTAGATAAGCATAATTTAGAATTCCTTTGCTCATTAGCTTTTAAAATAAGTTGGCTCTTCTGGTTTAAATGAAGCTTAACTTAAGGTGGTATATAAGATTATGCAATCTAAAATTGCTTACATTATCTTTACATAACAATTTCCTACACAGAAATGGGAGTATATTTCAAACAAAAGAGTGTACATACAGCAGAGTTTGAATGGAAGACAAAACAAAATAATAATAATAATAATAATAATAATAATAATAATAATAATAACAATAATAATAATAATGATACTAATAACAATGATAATAATATTAACGATGATAATAATATTAACAGTAATAGTTATAATGATAACAATAATTATAAAATAATAACAGTAAATAAAGCAACAACAATAATACTATAACATCAATTAAAAAAATAATTATAATAACAACAACAACAACAACAATAATAATAATAATGATAATAATAATAACGATAATAATAATAACAACAATTCTACCACTAATGATGATAATAATAACAGTAGGGATGGTAAAACCATAGTAGCAAATTACACCATATTCGAGAAAAAGAGCAAATCAGCTGTTCGCGCTCGATACGATTACACAGAAAGGGATTCAACGTTAATAAAGCATACACGTATGGATCGGCCTTCGTATACAAAAAGTGGTACAGCTCTATCCCACGCTGTAAAAGTCCCTCGCTGAGATCAAAACACATTCGAGAGACAAGCAAGAAATATTTTCCCAGCAACATGGGGAGAATAGAAAAATAAATCTTGATTGAAATAAACTTGAATGCAACCCTGTCCCTTATCTTGCTATCTCGGGGACGTGGGCCGGAAAAAGGCTGCCCACAATCTCACTTCCTTCACGCCGTCATGTGCTGCCGCTGCATTTACATTGCATCCTATTGCATCATATCCTACGACACCAAATACCATGACACAATACAATGCCGCTGCTGCATCTAAATTACAGCATTGAATACTCCGCCTACAGCATTTAATACTACAACTGCAGCACTTAATACTATTACTATGCTATACCCGCCATACCGCTGCTGAGACAGTGCAAACGACCTTCACACCTTACATAACTAAGGAAAACAGAAATCCATGTTGGTGTATTCAAATAGCTCTGTCTCCGGTCTGTTTACATTTCGATAATACCACTATCATGAACTCTTAAAACCACTTTTTTTCGTGTGACTCTTTGCCTTCCTATCCCTCAGACACACACCTCTGACCTTACTGTCTATGCCCTGTTTCCATTTCTGCTCACTACATATTCCTAAAGTAAAACTCTTCTTTTTGATGTTGTACGTTACCTGCAAAGTGTTGCGTCTCCTTTTTTTTGTATTCCTTTCTTTTGTCCACATACCTGGAAAATAGATATTCATTTATTGTGTGCTCGAGTGCAATTGTAGCAAGGTATAAAATGTTGCACTTTTGGAAATCCTTTTCCAATATTTTACCTTTCAAATATTCACAATTTCTAAATGTCTGAAATCTAGCATTATAATAATTCCTTTACAGCTAATTGCTTTGGGGAAAAGCAGAAAAATCACAGAATGAAATTTTTAAGTATGAATTACTTTCCAATTTCTCTAATGAAAAATGTAATATTGTTAAAGCTTTTATATACTATATTTCTATTTTTATATTTTTACCGTAAACCTAATGAGTGCAAACAATTACGTAAACACACATGCGTATACCATAAACTCACATAAACAAGCATACAGCACACACAAACATATATGAACACATTCACACAAAAGCGCAGCTTTTTGATAATGGCAAAAGTCAGCACAGCATATAATAGCAAATGAAAAAATCGTATTACTTTTTAAAAAAATGAAACGAGAAATTTAATCGGAAAAACGTATAAGCCTCTTACAGTTTGTAGATCTTTTCTCTCTCCTCTCTTTGTTTCTCTCTCTTTCTATTTCCATCTCGATCGCCACCGACCTCCCCTCTTTTCCCTTCCTCCTTCTCCAACTCAACCCCCCTCCCTTTTCCTCCTCTCCTTTCCCTCTTCCCCTCCCTCTTCCTCCTCCCCTTCACCTTTTCCTCCACCTCTTTCTCCCTCACTCTTTCCCTCCTCTCCTCCTCCCCCCCTTCCTCTATTCTTCTTCTCCTCCCTCCCTCTCCATCTCCCTCACCCTCTCCATCCCTAAAGTTTCAAAGAACAAAATGTTCGTCTTTAACCCCTCGACGTCGCCTCGAGCATCGACACGAAAACTCATCCAGGTGACGAGGGTCAAGAGAGGGCCTCTTCTCCTTTATCCACGTGCTCATTAGTATAGAAGGTCGAGCCACCTGCTGGGAGGAAGGGAGGGAGGAAGGGAGGGAGGGAGGGAGGGAGGAAGGGAGGAAGGGAGGGAGGAGGGAGGAGGGAGGAGGGAAGGAGGGAAGGAGGGAGGAGGGAAGGAGGGAAGGAGGGAGGAGTGAAGGAGGAACGGAATGAAGGGGGAAAAGGAGGGGGAAGAAGAGGTGAAGGGAAAGGAAAAGGGACGGAGAAGTGAGGGAGAAAGGGAAGGAAGAAAGAAAGGAGGAAGAGGTAGGAGGAGGGATAAGGCAGGGTGGAGGGAGGGAGGGAGGGAGGGAGGGAGGGTGGAGGGAAGGAGGGGGGAAGAGATGGTGGGGGAGGAGGAGAGAAAAGGTAGTGGGCTAGGAGAAAGGTAGAGAGGAGGAAAGGAGGAAAGGAGAGAGGCGGGAGGGAGAGGGGACAAATAGGCAGGGAGGAAGACGAATAGGTGAAGGGAGGAGGTAGAAAGGAAGAGATGAGGATGGAGGGAGTATGAAAAAGGTGGCGAGGATAAGGCAGGACGGAAGAGGTAAAGGAGGGATAGCTGGATGAAACAGGTGAGAAAATGGGGACGGCGGAGAAAAAGAAGAGAGAAGAAAGAGGAGAAGAGAGAAAAGAGGAAATAATAGAAAGAGGAAACAGCGAGGCGATAACTAAAAGAAGAGATATGTAGAGGGGGAAAAACGAAAACAAAGATAAGAAGGATAAGAGACGAGAATGTCAGTAACAGTGTCAGAAAAGGGGACAGAATGTAAGACAGAGACCTCGAAGACAAAGGTTATACCGAGATGAATCTATTTTTTCATCCGGCAAGGAAAACGACAGAAAGGGGAAAGGAAGGAGAAAGAGAACTAAAAGACGAGGGGATTAAGTGCTTCTTGGCCACATTTTAATTATGTTGAGGATCCGTAATTCTCCTTTCTTGTGATTCGCCGGAACGTACGCAGCTGAGTGCCCGGATGAGGAGGGGGGGAGAGAAGGAGAAGGAGGAGAATGGGGGAGTGAGAGACTGTAAGTGGCTGAGAGAGTGTTAGATGCCGTGGAGAGACGGCGTTAGACGAAAGAAGGGGTGAGAGAGAAGAAGAGAAAATGGGGTCGAGTATATGCAGTTACATAGATGGTGAGAGGGAGGATGCGAAGGAAGATGGGAGGGTAGGGAGGTTTGAGAGAGAGAGAAAGATAGGGAGGGAGGGGAGGAAAGAGAGAAAGAGAGAGAGAGAGAGAGAGAGAGAGAGAAAGAGAGAAGAGAGAGAGAGAGAGAGAGAGAGAGAGAGAGAGAGAGAGAGAGAGAGAGAGAGAGAGAGAGAGAGAGAGAGAGAGAGAGAGAGAGAGAGAGCATACACTGACTGAACAAAAAAAACTGAAATATCTGGCAAAACCCTTAACGATATTCAATGGAATACTGAAGTACTAGACCCATTAATCACGGACAGTTCTGTAGCCAAGTCAGGTTACTCTCTCTCTCTCTCTCTCTCTCTCTCTCTCTCTCTCTCTCTCTCTCTCTCTCTCTCTCTCTCTCTCTCAGTCTATCTATCTATATATCTGTCCCTTCTCCCTGCTCTTCCACCTGCCTCCCCTTCGCCTACCCCGTCCTCTCTCCTCACCTCAGGGCAAGCACACACGCTGTCGCCATAACTTGTCGGGAGTAATTAGTGCCCAATGGGTAATTTACGGCACCTGTAAACGTCACAGTGGTATTCTAACGGCAATAAATGCAAAATTAACCGGTCTGCCCTCTCGCTGCTTCCCCTCGCTGCCGCTCGTCTATCTCCCCTCGCCCAAGCCACATTTGTCTTTCACGCGCTGGTCACTCTCCGGTCTAAAGGGGGAGAGGGGGGGGGGGCGAGGACTGCTCTGAAGGGAAATTGGATCCTTTTAGTTAACGCATACCCATAATTATCTTTATATATTACTGGT
>BOPN01000093.1:562500-582500 GCA_017312705.2 Penaeus japonicus
TTACATGACTGTGAGACAATGACTACGTCTTCTAAATCTTGAGAGGTGTCGGTGTGGGCACCGCGCACCATCCTGTTTATGCCTGGCCCAAAGCTGCTTCAAATCATTTGCGCAATTTACTCTTACGTACAAGTCAATAAAGTCATGCAGAAGAGCGGGTTTTATGCTCGGCTGAAAGTTTCATTTCTCATTTAAAGTATATAATCTTCAGATTTCACGGTTGTGTTTGTTTTCAATAGGGTCTCCTCGCTTAAAGAAATTTGGGTATTCACTTTCAGTTATCTTCTATTTTCTACTTGGCATTATTTTAACTTCTGAAAATGGATACACTGAAATGTAGCCTACAGCTCACACATTTGTTTGCCTTATAGGGAGAGAGAGGGTTCACATTTTTTACTTCAATAAACAAACTTTAGACACTGCAAATGAAATAGGAAATGTTGTCAAACACAATATGTACGTTTCGCGTTACCTAATGTTAAAAAGAGAGATCAAATAAGCCCATCGCTCTGATGTCCTTCTCTAAGAGGGAAAAAAATCCTTCACACAGACATCACCAAAGGACCCAAAGGAGGCGACATGACCCCGACAAAGACGACACAAGAGTCCCTCGCGTCCTGTCCATAAGCTGTTTTTCCATGCGAGCGAGCGGGAGAAAAGGGGCGGCGCGAGTCCTTCCCTCCTCCAGCAAACATGTTTACCTGCTCGTTAGCGGTCGTGTTCGTCCGACGCTCACTGGACGGTGGAGGAGGAGCAGGGGTAGGGGATAGAGGGGAGGGGGAACTAAATTTGGAAGCAACACCACGTGCCATATACAACCTGCGATTAACGACCCATAAGACAAATTGGCACATGGGCAGAACTCACGCGACAGGTGGAGTGTTAACCATCTGCCCAATTATGCAGCCATAATGGGGACTTACGCAATTATGACGCTTCTTTTCTCTTCTTTATATGCAATATAACCGAGCGCATCCCACCTACTCCTTCATGCAAGAATAATCGTAAGGAACAGCATGTAACTCGCGACCAAGCAAGAGGCCCAGGATATCCTCGTCATTCTCATGGCCACCGAGGAGGACAAGCAAGACGGGAGGGAAAAGGGTCCGGGAGAGGGGAAAGAGGAGCGTTGGCGTGACTTCAAGTTCGCCCACTCATTTATAACTCGATCCGAATACAGCTCCTGAAGATACAACAGCTGAGAAATTCGCAATGAAGTACTAACGCAGCAAAATAAAAATTACAGAGATAAATTAAAAATGACAAAAAAAAACAAAATTTAAAAATAATATAAAAATGAACCTAAATAACTTCATCTTGAACAAACATCGTCACAACAAGAAGAAAAACAAACAAAACACATGGTCATCGAATCATACAAGACTGACCCACAACGACGCCATAAACATGCACTTAGAGCCAGTATAAAGCAATAACACTAAGGCCCCTCTCATCACCGCGAGCGAACAGAACAAAGCCCTTGATAATCCAAGGAGAAAAGACAATAGTAACAATACTCCGCTGGATGAGCATTGAAAAACAAACAGGGGAAATGCCAATGCAACTCGTCCACTTTCAAAGATCTCTCTCTCATTTTCTCTCTCTCTCTCTCTCCCCACCCTCTTTCTCTCTCTCTCTCCCCACCCTTTTTTTCTCTCTCCCCACCTTCTCTCTCTCTCTCTCTCTCTCTCTCTCTCTCTCTCTCTCTCTGCACACACACACACACACACACACACACACACACACACACACACACACACACACACACACACCCTTCTTTCCCTCTTAAAAGCGCACCTGTTTATCCTGATAGATATTATCTCGCATGAAAGTCGCGTTGCCAAACAAACGCAACATGGATAAAACAAACCAGCGCCTGCCAGTTCCTCCCTCTGGTGGAGCGGATTCATCTCCAACGTCTGTTTGTACAAGACGTGTGCCAAGGCGGTAAAAAGTGAGCATATCTATCATATTGATACTCTTTCTCTCTCCATGTTAGATATATAGATGTAAATAAGTGTGTGTGTGTGTGTGTGTGTGTGTGTGTGTGTGTGTGTGTGTGTGTGTGTGTGTGTGTGTGTGTGTGTGTGTGTGTGTGTGTGTGTGTGTGTGAGTGTGAGTGCGTGCGTTTCCTCCACTTCGCGGCCGAGCTCCACCATAACTCAAGGATCTTCTCTGCAAAAATTATTGTCCCGTCAGACGAGCAGCTACACCCTAGCTCGCTAAACAATAAGCAATGACCCCCAGGCCAACTGCCCGTTCACGCCCAGCACCCGAAATGTGGAGGGAAGGGCCGGGAGGTGGAGGAGAGGGTGTGAGGGCAGGGCGCCTTGCCCAAGATCACGGGCAAGGCTGGTCTGCTTATGCGTTTATCTTGAAGAACTTCTTTATTTTTTTTAACTCCAGAGCCGGACAAACATGTCCGCTTCAAGAGATACGCAAAACAAGAAAGCATAAAACAGACTAATGACAGACAGAGAAAAATGAGGATCGGGATTCTATTACAGCGCTAATACCCAACAAAAAAACAACAACAAAAAACAAGGAGGAACAGTATGAACAGGTCACAACCGGGACAGCGTTAATGCCAAGATCCGCACAAATAAAAGCATCGGGTGGAGTCCCGCCGTAGATCCGCCCCCGATAGTGGTAGGCAAGGGGTCAGCTGGGGTCAGGCTGGTCGCGTGGTACGGAGCCAGTCAGCCAGCGTGGGATATCGGAGCGGGAAATCGGTTGACCCGCCGGATAATTTGACATAAGCGAGCCTTGTCTCAAGAGAAGATCTCGGCTCGAGACTCGTGCTTACCTTTATTTATTCTTTGTATCGCCCGTATCATTGTCTATCTCTCCTCCATCTCTCTCTTCCCCGTGGAGGCTACAGTCATCTCCTCCCTGGTGCTGAGCCTTGTCTCCCTGGCATCTGCATTAATCACACTTGGAGGTCCATGTTTTTTCTTTTCATTTCTTGCTAGCACTTTTTTCTCACGATCGCTCTTGCTATCGCATCCTCTATCCGTATTTATTGTTTATAACTTCTCTTATCGTTTAAGAATTGCATAAAAACTTCGTTGTTGTGTATCCTCGGCTTCTGCTTTTGCCATGCATGAGCTCTTTTTAATCGACATTCTCTTGTGCTCTTGCATTTCAAAAAAAGAGAAAGCAAAACACAAAAATAGCAATATTGGCATACGTTCATATTTCTAACAAATACCCCAACCCTTTCCTTCCATCACACGAAACGGAAAGGCCAATAAATATACGAATAAACGCTTGGGACAATATAGAATAAAAAGAGAATATTTGCCCCCATGGCCGCTGCCCACACACAGCGAGCTCACTGGGTCACCATCGAGCTGCGAACGTCATATTTACACAGGCGTTACAGCGTTTTTCTCTGATGCTGGATTTGTGCAATGCTAAAGTTTAATCTTGTATTTTATGTAATATATCTGGCGAGAGATTTCTCAGATCGCTCTTAGTAACGCATGTGTAAACGTTGGTTCTCTAGCAATGTCTGGTCCCAAGAGGAATTACCAGCGAAACGCTCTACTCTACAAGCCTTATGCGTTGGGTCAGTGTTTCTCAGTAGCAATACCATAAAGAACGCGATATAGAATTGCATAAAACACACACACGCGCGAGCATTTTAAAAGTGAAATACACATGAACACACCGAGCAGAATAACGCGACACTGAACCCATGATCCACTGTCGTTAAGGGTGTAGGGGACATAATATGCAGCAAAATAAAGCGAAGCAACATGCGATATGGCTTGCTACGAGGGGGATTTACGACCCCGCATGTTGCCGGCTATACGACAGAGCGTGCCACAGAATGCACGCCACAGCTGGGAACACGCCGGGCTCTAAATCATGGCTGGAGAATGGAGATACGCCGGAATAGAGGCGATTGGAGGGGAGGGAAGGGACGGCCCCGGATGTTCCAAGCACAGGACTTGCTCCAGTATGGTATAATACATGCACATATGATACACTGAGTGGAGCTGACACTGTACGAGGTGACCGTGATGGGGGTGGAGGAGGAGGGGGTATCTGGTAACCGTGTGGCAACCAGCTGTTAGCTAAGGTGCCAGCTGTCCGTCCAACAGCACAGCCAGCCACAGGTCCCCTTGGCGTGAGTAATGTGCAACTGAGCAACTTAAAAAAAGAAGCAGCTGTCCTATGTAATCAAGATCATCTGTCAGAATCGTTTTCAAATGGACACTCGCACTAACGTATATACAGTGACAGCCTCGTCGTCATGGGAGATGAAGAGTTACGTTAATGAGACAGGTCAGTTGCTTACTAAACTGTGATTTGAGAAACACGTCAATATTTCTCAAGACAATCTAGACAAAATAAATAAATAAATACCCGTCTTCTGTAACATCACATCACTGACAGATTACAGAGTAATACCTTTTTATTTCCTAAAACGACGACCTGCATCTTAGCATCTAAGCTATGAGAAAATAAGTAGAGCCCTTCCAAAAAAGAAAAGCCTTGAGACACCTCCATCTGCTTTCGCAAGCACCTCGAAACAAATCTTGAGAGACGTTACCCCCCTCCAACCCGCAGCCCCCCTTCCAAAAGAAATGAAAAGGAGAAACGCCCCGTGAGGTAGCAGGAGTGCATGATCTCCCTCTCGCTCTCCATCTGCTTTCCCAAGCATCGCGAAACAAATCTCGAAGACGTTATACCCCCCACACAAACTCCCTTTCAAAAAGAGAAATGCCCCATGAGGTGGTATGATCTCTCCCTCTCTTTCCCATGCCCCCTTCCCTCTCCCTCTCCCTCTCCCTCTCACTCCCGCATCCCCCCCCCCCCCTTCCCTCTCTTTCCCCCATCCCCCTTCCCTCTCCCTCTCTTTCCCCCATCCTCCTCCCTCTCCATCTCTTTCCCCCACCCCCTCCTCCCCACCCATACCCCCTGAAAACCCACTCTCAGCCCCCCACCATGGTGTCTGCTTCGCTGAGACGGGATCTGCAAGCTAGAATTTCATCGACATCGTCTTTTTTTCATCTTGCTTTATTTTCTCGTATTTTCTTTTTCTTTTCTTTATTGCCTTCTTCTGCTCTTGGGTATTTTGAGTAACTGCCGCGTGACGAGATGTGCCGTCTGTTTACAGGTGACATACTGGTGTTTACGTTTAGGCTGGTGGAGAGCGAGTTGTTGGGGGAGGAGGGAGGGAGAGGAGGAGGAGATAGAGTGGAGGGGAGTTGGAGGGACGGAGGGAGGATGACAGGGAGGGTGGGAAGGAAAGAAGTGAGTTAAACAAGGAGGATGGTAGGAAGGGAGAGGGATATATATATATATATATATATATATATATATATATAGATAGATAGATAGATAGATAGATAGATAGATAGATAGATAGATAGATAGATAGATAGATAGATAGATAGATAGATAGATAGATAGAGAGAGGGGGGGGGGAGAGAACGAACGAAAGCAATTTTTCTTAGTTGGCTGGATAAATTAGTCTGCAAATTGGCACAGGCTAGTGCAACATGTAAAGAAGCATTAGGGAATGAAAGCTTGCACACCCTGGGAGGTTGCAAGCATGTGCCTGACACGTGTGACTGCTCGAAATACGGATACTGAGAAAGCGAAAGCATCGTCTGTGCTTTCAAGAAAATGTATCTATTTCTAAATCTAATCTATCTATTTATTCACTCACATACTTGGATCTCTTGACTTTGTGTGTGTGTGTGTGTGTGTGTGTGTGTGTGTGTGTGTGTGTGTGTGTGTGTGTGTGTGTGTGTGTGTGTGTGTGTGTGTGTGTGTGTGTGTGCGTGCGTGCGTGCGTGCGTGCGTGCGTGCGTGCTTGTGTGTGTGTGTGTGTGTGCGTGCATGTGGGTGCGCGCGCGTTAGGATATACATCGTAAACACTATTGAAAGAAAACGATCAGCATTTCGATTTCGACAAAGAGAAAAAAATAAAGCAATCCCTCACAACATAGACCTTATGTAGTTTCTTATGGCCATGAGGACGAGGTTGGAGTGGAGGTGGAGGTGGAGGTCGGGATGAGGGTGGAGGTAGAGCTGGATGTAGAGGTGGATGTGGAAGTCGTACGTGCGTTGCGTACGTGCGTGCATGCGCGTCCGTATGCGTGGACATGAACACAGACGTGTAAATGGACGTGCACGAGCGTGTGTGTGTCAATGTGTATGGGTATTTACAGACGTTTCTAAACGGTTTGCAAGCGCATTGGTGTCTATGTATATGTATACACGTATGAAAATATGTGATTTTGCGATTGTGTGCGAGCGTCCTGGGCGTTTTTACGTACACGTGTAGGTTAAGAAGGTGCAATCACCTACTTCGAAAAACTCTATAGCAACTTTACAACTTTCACTACAACCCTTAGGTCATGCTACAGCAACCTTAACAGCTACCGGCTTTGTTGCCCCTCCTCAACTAGCACCTTTTTTGCCGTTGCAGTTTTACAAATCGACATACCCTTTTTATGTCTCCATCTGCCTGCCACCATTAACCGATCGGTATTTTTCTATTAATCTTTGACTTGCAATTTTCTCCTTTACGTTTTTTTTTCCTGTCTAGTGAATTATATAATCGTGAATCATAAATAATGTGTTCATCACATCTCTTGCTTTGTGGCGCTATACACTATCATTCATAACTTTCTAACTTTTTCCTCTTCCGTGTTGATTTGTCTGATTTCGGATTTTGATATCCTAACGCGTGTCATTTTCATCTATCATATTTCGGACCATCATTTAAGTCTTCATCTTCTTGTCTCTATAATCCAAATTTTGATCCTAATCTCTTTATCACTTTAATCTTTATCTTTCTGTCTTCACCGTATAAATCTTCTTGCCTATAATATCATAATCTATATCTTGCTGTTCCTCGTCTTTTTCATTTTCTCTTTCTTTTTCATTTTCTCCTTTCGTGTTGATTTGTCTGTTATCCCGGGCCTCCTGCGACGCCATCTGCCCGGGCCGGTCCTCCAGCATATCCGGGTCCAGCATGGCCAATATCCCCGGCAGGACTGCACGTGTTGACAATGTGTGACAGATCCTACGGGCGAAGGAAATGGTGGGTGGATGGGTGGGTTGGTAGGTGAGGGAGGGTGGGTGGATTGGTGGTGGAGTTGAAATAAGCCCTCCACTCACTCCCTTCTCCCCCCCCCCTACCCTCCCCATCCCTTTCCAAAGACACATTGATATATTCCCATAAGACGTCCAATATCTTCTTCACTTTTCAGTGGCAGTGAGTGAGCTTCAGGTGGGGGGCTGGGGTGGGGAGAAGGAACCGCCGGCTTGATGGGTGGGTAGGTGGGCGGGGGTGGGTTTGCCCCAATCTCCGTCTAGCCAATACAGAGATGACTCTATTGTGGCTGAATATGTCATCTTAAAGCTCCGATACAAAGCGAGGATGGCTTGAACAGCGACGTGCATCAAGGCACTGGGCGCTGCGGGGGCTGGAATCAGGCCTCCCTATTGAGAAGTCAGCCCTCGAGTTACGAAGGAAATTCTTAAATCACATAATGATCAATACAGTTGCTGACAAACACAATAAGACGGAGAAAATTCTGCCAAAAGAACACACCCCTTCAACTCCACCCTTCCTAGACCAAAGTGTACACTTCAGAGGAGAGAGAAAGAGAAGGAGGTGGGAGAAAAGAGAGATAGGTATAGGAATAGGGATGTAGGGATACATATATGTATGTGTATATGTATATCTAAATATATACATATGTATAATATCATACATACATATATATATATATATATATATATATATATATATATAGAGAGAGAGAGAGAGAGAGAGAGAGAGAGAGCATGAGAGAGACTCACTCTGTGATCTTTCTCTACCACCCACGCCCGTCGAGTCGGTATAACCCCGCCCAACGGCCGCGCCCATCGGCGGTTGATGGATAGGGAACTGATCGTATCTCGGCGTGCTGTCCATCTCTTATGGATAGCGCAGTTTTGGTTGCAATACCCTACGTCGAATGTACGCTGCACAGACTGCTGTGTACACTTTCTCCTATGTCTCGTGAGAACAATATCTCCCACGGCCGACCTATGGATATGAAAAGAATTCCGGTTCTAAATAAACCACGCAGTTGGACCAGGACGATTCTAACTCAGTAATCATCGCGATATACTAAGACCGCTGCCTTCCTCGCGCGATGAGACAGGTGGTCCAAAATCCTGACACTTATCGAGACGGGTTCCTGCAAACTTTGGCGCGCCAGTCGATCCAAAAACAGTTTCGATACGCACGTACGCGCGCGCGCGCGCGTGTGTGTGTGTATATGTTTGTGTGTGTGTGTGTGTGTGTGTGTGTGTGTGTGTGTGTGTGTGTGTGTGTGTGTGTGTGTGTGTGTGTGTGTGTGTGTGTGTGTGTGTGTGTGTGTGTGTGTGTGTGTGTGTGGGAGAGAGAGAGGAGAGAGAGAGAGGAGAGAGAGAGAGAGAGAGAGAGAGAGAGAGAGAGAGAGAGAGAGAGAGAGAGAGAGAGAGAGAGAGAGAGAGAGGAAGAGAGGAAGAGAGAGGAAGAGAGAGGAAGAAGAGAGAGAGAGAGAGAGAGAGAGAGAGAGAGAGAGAGAGAGAGAGAGAGAGAGAGAGAGAGAGAGAGAGAGAGAGAGAGAGAGAGAGAGAGAGAGAGAGAGAGAGAGAGAGAGAGAAAGAGAGAGAGAGAGAGAGAGAGAAAGAGAGAGAGAGAGAGAGAGAGAGAAAGAAAGAGAGAGAGAGAGAGAGAGAGAGGGAGAGAGAGAGAGAGAGAGAGAGAGGCAGAGAGAGAGAGAGAGAGAGAGAGAGAGAGAGAGAGAGAGAGAGAGAGAGAGAGAAGAGAGAGAGAGAGAGAGAGAGAGAGAGAGAGAGAGAGAGAGGGGGAGGGAGGGAGGGAGAGGGAGAGAGGGAGAGAGAGAAGGAAAAAGAGATAAAAAGAGGAGGCAGTTGGAAACAGAACCGGCTCTTCGCGGGTCACTGAATAAATAACTTACTAATGGACGTGTCTATCAGCGTGCATAAACCATGGCCGAGCTTAAAAATACCTGGGACGCTCATCACCGGAGATACCTCCACGGAAGGCCAGGTCGCGCACTCGCACGCACGCAACGTACGCATGCACCCATACAAAAACAAACATACAAACACACACACAGGTTCCACGCGATCGCATATTTCCGACCCCGCCGATCCGAGGGCTACGTACTCTGACCCGACCGTGCCCTCGCAAATCCCACTCAACTGAACTGAACTGCCAAGCGTTAAATAGACGTGTACACTCCCTACTTTCCTCGCCGCGGCTGCACTTGACAGGATCATCGATGGAGTCTTAAGGAATCTCGGGAGAAGGAGGAGGAAAGCGAGGAGAGAGGGGGGTAGGGGACAGGGGAAGAAAGGGGAGAGGTTAGTAGGGACAGGGGCTGAAGGGGAGGAGAGGAGGAGGGGGTTAGGGGGACAGGGGAAGAAAGGGGAGGGGGTTAGGGGGGCAGGGGAAGAAAGGGGAGGGAGAGGGAGGGGGGCCTGAAGGAACCTCCACCTCGTAAACCTCCGTCCTTCATCACCCCATTGTTAAGCCGTCCTGATCCACAGCGCGCTCCTTATTTTGCTCGCGGTAATCTCTCAAGCCAATTTCCTTTGGTTATTCAAGCACAGCACATGGATAACCTTTGCCTGGAGTTCTTCAAGTGTAAAATAAGGCTAAGGGATGACTAAAGAATGAGCAGGCAGAGAATATAACGAATAAGAATAGAGAGATGAACAAATATATAAATAAGAATATAATAATGATTGAGAGAGTTGAGAATAATTGGATGATGAAGCATGCGAATAAAAACTACACCCATTTCTTAGGCCCGTTGTATAAACTGAAAATAACTGCATTGTAAAGCCATATACACTGCATGGACTCGCTGTCCGAATAGCTGTAGAATCCATCGACTTGCAAATTGAAGATTGATAGCGGACGTTACGTTACGTCTAATTCCTCGCGTCCCACGGGTAAAGAAGAAACGCGCTGCAATTGCACCACTGCCTCTGACACTGAGGATGACGCCTATACCGGTGCCATGCATTTGAAAGCGACTAATTAAAATAAGAGATTGAACCATGATTGGCATTAGGAACACTTCAATCACGGTACAGCGTACCCCAAGCGTCGCCAATATCGGTCGTCAATATCTTAAAGACTTGGGCTTGACTTTTGAAATGATTTATTATAACCGATCAGATTTCTCATGGACGGGCTATCGACAGAAGCCAATTGCTCAATCACTGGCCTGAAATCGGCTTCATAATCTGACAGATTCTGGGATAAAATATGCCAATCAATGACCATCTGTGTGACCTTTCCTTCCTAGCAGAATTCCAACTTGCCAGTTGACCTGATGAGATAAATGAAGTTTGAAAAGGTGAGAAAAAATGGAATAATGACTTGCATAAATAAGAAAATATAAGCCAAATACTGAAAATTGCATATTCAAATAGATATACAGAAATAATAAACTATCTGGTTATCTTATTCAGCAATTTATTTATAATACAACAAGAAATTATCACACATTACAAACACCAACGATAAAAAGCAATGAAAGAGAAAAAAGACAATCAGAAAAAAAGATAAAAAATGAAAAACACCTATAGCAAAATTAAAATATATATGTATATGTGTGTGTGCGTGTGTGTGTGTGTATATATATATATATATATATATATATATGTGTGTGTGTGTGTGTGTGTGTGTGTGTGTGTGTGTGTGTGTGTGTGTGTATATGATGTGGTGTCTGCGTGTTTGTACTTTTTGGGCCTGTGGGTGTATATAAACACATATACGCTTAAAGATACATGGAAACAAGTCCACTTAGGTCGCGAAAAGAAGTAAGAAACTGTCCAGACTAGAAGGTTTTTTTATCTGGATAAAATGGGATGAAACAAGCAATATCAGTATGGCACACCATACGCGACCAAACTTCAAACAATATATATATATATATATATATATATGCATGCATATATATATATATATATATATATATATATATATATATATATATATATATATATATATATACACACATACATACATGCATACATACAAACATACACACACACACACACACACAAGCGCCCTCCACTACCCGAGCGATGCTGACGTCATCGCAAGAGTCCGCGGCAAAGAGCTGAAGACCTGCAGTCCCTTGGCCGAAGAGGCAGTCATGGGTGTGCTTGGATCAAGAGGCCAACAGACGCCGCCCATTTGATTGTTTGCTCGAGGACGTCCGGTTAACCATTAAAACTTTGACCCCCTTCATTAGAACGGTACTATCTACTTAGCTTAGGTTCATCTAGTAGTTTCTTATATATTTTATTCCGATTTTTTTTTCTCGTGAGCATCTTATTATCGTCCTTATGTTGTTGTTGTATTTTTGTAAAATTATCTTATTTTCATTATCCTTATCATTATCAATGTTAATACTATCATTGCTACTATCATATCTCCTTCAGCCATGCGTTCTATTTCATTTTCGAGAAATCTGTGCCATGCACTATTTTCTTTTTTTCAATATTAGAAAAACACAAAAAAGCAATTACACTCCCCGTATCCAAACCGCCACGGACAACAATACCTATCAGTTATAATCAAAACCATCATCGATACCATCCTCATCGCCAATGTTGCCACACACACACAAAAAAGATAAAAGATAACGATAACAGGTGACAGCGCTGAATACTAATCACAAGAGCTTGAATATCTAATCAAGTTTTAAAACCTCGTCAGGATAACAAAGCAATCGTGCCTTCCAGTCGAAGGAAAATGAGTGAAATAACAGAAGAGCTAATTACGATTTATGGGCTGTGGGGTGGGGGGATGGAAGGAGGGGATGGGAGGGGCCGAGAAGGAGGAAGGGAAGAAGATATGGGGATAGGGAAGGGGAAGAATAAAAGGGGAAGGGATAGGTAAAAGAAAGAATAAGAGGGGAAGGGGAAGGGGGAGGGGAAGGGGAAGGGGAAGGGGAAGGGGAAGGGGAAGGGGAAAAAGAAAAAGGAAAGGAGAAAGGGAAAGGAGTAGAGAAAGTGAGAAAGGGGAAAGAGGGCAAAGGGGGAAGAGGATAGGAGAAAGGGAAAGGGATAGAGTGGAAGGAAAAAGGGGAACTGGAAAGGAAAGCAGAGATAGGAGGGAAGAAATGAAATGAATGCGCCTTCTTTCTCCTATTCTCCAACCCCGCTCACCCTCCCCCACCTTCGGATTAGCCCCTAACCTCGGTTAACGAGCTCGGTTCATGACGGCGATGACCCGTGCTGTCGCCAGGATCTCAGGCCAAGAACAGGTCACGGAAGGGAGACAAAACGTGAACAAGAAGGAAAGGAGAAAGGAAAGGATAACAGATAACAGGAAGAGAGAAAGAGAAAGTGAAATAGAAAGAGAGAGAGAGAGAGAGATAAAGAAAGAGAGAAAGAAGGGGAAAGGGGGATGATAACAATGATTTATGGTGATGATGATTTGTTATACAATAGCAATAACAATGAAACAATAAAATTTATGATACTCATAACAATACTCCTATTAACATTATCGCTGTTGTTACTACTATTACTACAACTAATCATAATAATAACAACAACAACGACAATAATAACAATCATAAAAGGAGAATCCAAGAACAGAGAACAGTACGAGGGAAGACAGCCCGCCCAGCCAACCCAAAATGGACAGGTGCGCAAGCAGGTAATCCGCCCAGCACGCGATCGCCGTCACCGCTGATTAAATAACACGTCCCCCGCCCACCTCCCGATAGGCACGTTGCCGTCCGATTTGCGACCAGATTACGCAAGGATTATGAAAATTATATCCGGACCTCCAACCAGCCCCCAACTCCGGCTCTCCCCCTCACCGTCAGGAAGTAAAATGACTCTTAAGGAGACCGGACAGAGGGTTGAGGATCGCGTAACATTCCTGCAGGGGTTTGCATGACGGACGATTCGACATGCAGGTCCAATACCGGCGACGACTATGGCTATGACTTAGAAGTTGATTTTGGTTGATTTTATGCGCGGAAGGGATAGAGGATCACAAAGGCGCAGCGACCGCCGGGAGGGCAATCGAAGAGGGTTTGGCTGATGGTAAAGGAATTGGAACTCTTTGCGACTCATATAAATGAATAAATAATTAACGAGTGAATGATTTTTCCCCTTGATTTTTTTTTTTTTTTTTTTACTTTTCAAACTTTTCAGACATTAACGTCGCAAGTCACTCCCGGTTCTTCGTCTCTGCTTGTTTTACGATTCTGTAACTGAGCCTCATATTCTCCTTATCATCTTTATCTCATCCGTTTTACACTCTCTTACCAAAGGAGAAAGAAAGAAAAAGGTGAGTGAGGGTAGGAAATGGGATCAGAATTTTTTCAAAATTCCAGTGGAAAAAATAAAACACAATAAGACCATAAGAGACAACGATGAAAAAAAAACGAAAAGATAATACAATAATCTCTAATAACACTGCAAATAGGCAATAAATGCTGTATACAATACCAATAATGAAGACGAATACCAATAATGGGAGAACACCATATCAACATTTATGAACAGAACAAAAACAATACATGATGGTGATGATGATAAAACAGGGCCCTAGTAAAAAAAAACCTTAATTGACCGCACATCCCAACCATCGATAACTATCACAACAAGTACAAGGAACAAAAAAAGAACAAACAAAAAAGCAAAATCAGAGAACAAATGCACTGCCGAGTTCCCAGCCCCGAGCAACACAAGTTTAAATTACGCGGTCTCACTCACTCGGACATTATGGGCAGCCCCCTCCCTTCCTCCCTCCCTCCCTCCCTCCTGATGGTCAAGCCAACTCTCTCTCCCTCACTTACTCATGTAATCTCTCGGTTATTTATTTATTCTGTCTTTCCCTTACTCGTTCATGCTTTCACTTACTCAATCATTTATCTAATCATTCATTCATTCATTCATTCACTCGCTCACACCCTCACCCTTTCATTCATTTACCCGCTCACTCACACACTCACCCTTTCATTCATTCCCTCGCTCACTTATTCACACTCGGCCACTCATTCATTTATAAATTCAGCAAGTCATGCATTCACTCACTCGTTAATTCGCTAATTCTTTTACTCACTCAATAATTTATCGACTAAAGCATGAATGTTATTATCATTATCATTATTGCAATTGTTATTATCATAATTATTACTATCATCATTATCATCACTAATACCTTTGGTACTATCATTAGCAGTATTATTATGATTACCAATTTTATCTTCAGTATCATTACAATTATCACTATAGTCATTGTTATGATTATTGATATCATTGTTATTACCACCATCATTAGTGTTATTACAATTATCATCATTATAATTACCATTAGTATAATTTCTATCATCACTGTCGTCACCAGTATCACCTCTATCGATGATTATTGTTACTACCACCGTCATTGTCCTTACCATATTACTGCTGCTGTTTTAGTATCATTATTACCATGATCATTAAATAATCATCATTGTCATGGTCATTTTTCGTTAATATTACCGTCAATATCATAACACTATTACCGAAACGTCTTAATTTTTCTCCTCCTCTTTTGCCACTCTACCCAATCCTCTTCTCCTATGCCTTTTCCCCTTTCTATAGACGGCGGTATACATGTCTGCTCTGCCTCGTCACTTCCCCTCTCTTCCCTTCACCTATAATTGCATGTCTCCCCTTCCTCTGGGTTTAATATTCCACTCCAACGCAATATATTTTTTTATTCCACCTTTGCCATCGATTCAACATTCTCCCTCTATTTAATCAATTTTTCTCTCTCCCCCATTATCAATATTTACAGCACTCCCATCTGTTCTTGGACTCAGCATAGCCCCCCCCCCCCCCCATGCAACACTTCTTTATATGCCAACAATACTTGCGAGTAGGACTTCAACCCTTCCCCCCTCCCCCCTCTCATTTCCCCCCTCTCCCCTCCTCCTCCCATTCTCCCTTTCCCCTCTTGAATCTCCCTCATCCCCTGTTGTCCGTGTTTTATCCTTCGGTCTCTCTGTTTCCCCTTCCGCTTGCCCCTGACTCTCTTCCCTTCCCAATGGCCCTATCAGTGTCATTCTCTTCCAGAACCCCTATTCAGCTCTCTTTCTCATTCTCTCTCTCCCTCTTGCTCCATTTCTCCCTCCCCTTCACTCGCTTATCTGCGTTTTCCCCTTGTTTCCCTACTAAACACTTCCCCTCCCGTGCCCCTTTCGAAAAGCCCCTCCGCGCTGACTGACGTATCCTCATCATCGCTGTTCGCAGAGTTCTTGACTGAACGGGATCATCTTTCGCCTCTTTCTGATCAATCACGCTCCTCTAACGCCCGACCGCCCGCCCGCCCGTCCGCCCGCCGTGGCTCGAAGTGATGATGCAGCTCTTAATTCTTGCGGACACTTTACTTTCTATTTGCGACGGAGGGGGGGGGGTGGAGAGGGAGAGGGAGGGGGAGAGGGAGAGGGAGAGGGAGAGAGTGAGTGAGTGAGTGAGTGAGTGAGTGAGTGAGTGAGTGAGTGAGTGAGTGAGTGAGTG
Organism: Penaeus japonicus; assembly: GCA_017312705.2. Lineage (NCBI taxonomy): Eukaryota > Metazoa > Arthropoda > Malacostraca > Decapoda > Penaeidae > Penaeus > Penaeus japonicus. The sequence continues at coordinate 578,071 of BOPN01000093.1, forward strand.
AGTGAGTGAGTGAGTGAGTGAGTGAGTGAGTGAGTGAGTGAGTGAGTGAGTGAGTGAGTGAGTGAGTGAGTGAGTGTGTGTGTGTGTGTGTGTGTGTGTGTGTGTGTGTGTGTGTGTGTGTGTGTGTGTGTGTGTGTGTGTGCGTGCGTGCGTGCGTGCGTGCGTGTGTGTGTGTGTGTGTGCGTGCGTGCGTCTCTCTCTCTCTCTCTCTCTCTCTGTGTGTGTGTGTGTGTGTGTGTGTGTGTGTGTGTGTGTGTGTGTGTGTGTGTGTGTGTGTGTGCGTGTGTGTGTGTGTGTGTGTGTGTGTGTTTGTGTGTATGTGTGTGTGAGTGTATGAGCGCGCACGAAGTGTCTGTGCATAGATCAGAATTTTGTCTGCGTGCCAAATTTTCCCCATCAAATACTGCCCTCGTAGCAGACGAGCTTTCCCCCTTCACCCAAGGAGCAGGTGGGCCGACTCCCTCGCGCCTGGGGTGAGCCCTCAGGGACGCTTCCCCTCACTCACCCCCTGCTTACCCCCTGACCCTTTAAGACCGCCCTCTGTCATCTCTTTGGAGCCCAAGGGGCGTGTAATTGGCCGCATTTCCCCTTTGTTGCAGGCGGGGAAAACATCGGTGTGGGTGGTTCTGAGAGGGAAGAGGAAGAGGAAGGGGGAGAAGGGGGAAGAGGGGGGAAAGAATGAGGGGGAGGGGAAAGAGGAAGAGGGGGAAGAGGAAGGGGGGGGAGGAGGGGAGGTAGGAGAGGAGGAGGAAGGGGGGCAGGAGACTGGAGGGGGAATGGAGAAGAATGAGAAAGAGGATGAAGAGGAGGAGGGGGGAAGAAAAGGAGGAGGAGGGGAGATGAGAGGGTGGGGGAAGAGGAGGAGGGGAGATGAGAGGGGGGGAGGAGAAGGAGGGGAGATGAGAGGGGGGGAGGAGGAGGTGTGATGAGAGGGGGGGAGGAGGAAGAGGAGGAGGAGGAGGAGGAGGAGGAGGAGGAGGAGGATTAGAAGGAGGAAAAGGCTTAAAAGGAGAAGAAGGAGGAAGGATGCCAGCAGCGTCCCACTGGAAGAGGTAAGACCAATATCGCGGGCGGAAGAGGCAAGAGGCAGAAGACAATAAAGCGGCACAACAAGATGCCTATCAGACCTTCAGAATATTTCCTGAGGAGCCTAAAGGTGCATCGATAACCCCTTAACTTCTAACCTCCCCCACCCCGTCCCCTCCCCTTCCCCTCTGCATCGATAACTCCCCTACCTCTAACCCCCACCCCATCCCCTCCCCTTTCTTCCCCTCTTGCATTGATAATCCCCCTAACCTCCAACCCCTTCCCCACGTTCACCAAACTCAACCCCGACTTCGGTTTTGAGAAACTCTTGTCGCCGAAGACTTCCAGGGAGGAACGGAGGGAGGGAGAGAGGGAGGGAGAGAGGGGGAGGGAGGGAGGGAGGGAGGGAGGGAGGGAGGGAGGGAGGGAAGGAGATGAAGAAATGGTGGTAGGAGAAGGAGGAGGAAGGAAGAGGAGAAAAAGACAGAGGGGGAGGGTGTAGGAAAGGTAAATAATAATGGGTGAAGAAGTAAGAGCAGGGAACGTTGGAGGATGATGGTGGAGATATGAGAGAGAGAGAAAACAAAACAAACAAAAACAGGAAGATAAGTATGGATTTGGAGGGAGAGAAGAGAAGAGAAGGCGTGGAGGGGGGAGAGGAACAAGAGAAAGATGAGAAAGTAGAGAAGCATTGGAAGAATGGCAAGTGAGGAGAGGGTTAAGGACACTAGAAGGACGTCGAAAGCAAGGAAGGGGGATAGAGGATGAGGCTAGGGGACAAGAAAAAGGACGTCGAAAGCAAGGAAGGGGGATAAAGGACGAGGCTAGGAGACAAGGAGGACGTCGAAAGCAAGGAAGGGGGATAGAGGACGAGGTTAGGAGACAAGGAGGACGTCGGAAGAAAGGAAGGGGTGTAGAGGACGAGGCTAGGAGACAAGGAGGACGTCAAAAGCAAGGAAGGGGGGTCGAGGACGAGGCTAGGAGACAAGGAGGACGTCGAAAGAAAGGAAGGGGGGGTAGAGGACAGGGCTAAGACACAAGAAGGACGTCGAAGGCAAGTGCGGAAATGAGGGGGGATGGAGTGGACGTCTAAGCCAAGTGAACAGGCCTTTGACGAATTATTCAAATTAAGTGGAAAATGAGATTCCAAAAGCCCGTCCAAGGCCAACGCGGCGGCTGACGAGCTCCCTCTCCTCCTGGGCGGATCCAGGGGCGCCGCCATCCCGCGTGAGTATCAAAGCAGACGCGGAAGCTGATGAGAAGCCTCCTCGTCTTCTTTCAGGCCCCTGCATGTTGTGAAAGTTTCTTCGCTGCATTTCCTCTCTGACATTATTTTTATTATCAATTCTATTATTATGATTATTAGTACTATCATTACTATCATGATTATTATTATCATCATTATTATTGGAGTCACCATTATCATTATCATCATTATCATCATTATCCTTTCCATTTCTCTCTCTCTCCTTCCCCCTCGCCCTCTCCCTGGCAAATACTCGGCCGGGCATAGAGCACTGCATTGGCTGGAGGGTAGAATCAATTGATATGTATTGCAAGCCGGCTCAGAATTCTCCCATTAATTCTGGGTGATATCAAGTGCTGTCTTTAAACACGGCATTTCAACAGGTAAATGTTGCAATATCATTTGTTTTCTCGCAACCTAATTGAAACAATTTTCTCGTGAATTATGTTGGGAAAAAGGATGAAGTATATGTATCAAAAATAAAATTAATAATGATGACATTGCTAATGATAACAATCATAATGATAATGATAATATTAATAATAACAATGTCAATCATAATTTTCATAATAATAATTATAATAATAATAATGGTGATGATGAATCAAATGATGATGATGTGATGATAACTATGACAATAATAATGGTGATGATAACAATATCATCAACAATAACAATCATCATAATATTTATGATGATAATAATAATAATAATAATAATAATAATAATAATAATAATAACAACAACAAAATAGAAAATAACAATACAACACTAATAATTCCAAACACAATCCCGCAAACAATACGTGAAACAATAAATCTCAACCACCGCAGGAATTCTAAAGAGAAATAATATTCCAGCTTCTTTTTCTTCTTCCTTCTTCGTCTTCCTCCTCCTCCTCCTCCTCCTCCTCCTCGACCAAGTAAAAAAATCTGAACCCGGAGCCCTGTCTGGATATTGAAATTAGGGTAAAATGTCGTTCACATATAATCATACACATACACATACACATACACATACGCGAACATACACACACACACACACACACACACCCGCACACACTCACGCACGCGCACACACACACACACACACACACACACACACACACACACACACACACACACACACGCACACACACACTGAAACAGGGCCATGTTTACTCAGCCAATACCCTGAAATCCAAACCATTCTCGTGTATTTTTGCGTCTTACTGAACTGACACCCAACTTTACACTACCGATACAACACTTTCAGTCACGCACACTATCTCACACTATACCCTACACCCCACACCCTCACATACTCACTCACCAACGACAACACCTTTACCTCACCCTAGACTTTTGCAACATTCTTACCTCACCCTAGGCTTGTGCAACACCCTTCCCCCCTTCAAGAAGTGCCAGCTCCCTTGGAAGACGGCCAGTGACGTACCTGGAATGAAGAAATGGCCCATTAATAACAATATCAAGTGTGACGAATGGCCCCGAAGCCAAGTATAATAACCTACTACGTAATTAGACGATATAAGATATGCTCAGGTGGATGTCGTCATACATGCTAGGTTGGAGCGGCAATACTCTTCCTTATGCTGTGTCGGCATAAGGCTCAAACAAAGACGTGTGTGAATTCATGGCCGTGCCTTTATTTACGAAAATTTTGCAAATGGAAATTCATATGCATTATTCAAATGCAACGATAATTATGTCACTCATTTTTTTGCTAAAACACACATTATGTCATATATTTCACCAGGAAAGCAATATATTGTTTGTATGTCTGAATAATGGTGGTTATGACTGCGTGCGTGCGTGTACATGGATGTGTGCATGGATGTGTGCATGGATATGAACATAGATATGAGTATGTGCATGAACATGTACATGAGCATGTGCATATGCATGTGTACGCGCAATAACTAAAATGCCAAAATTTTGAGTTGGATACTGTACGCCAATGTGTACAATAATGTGCCTGTACCTTTATCAGCATGGCCGTGCATGCATGTATACTGAGGTTACGTGTGCCAAGAAGTTTCCCCGTGTATGCAGGTACATCCGTTCACACACGTCACTTTGTTTATATTTGTATACATACACCTCATTCTAGAATGAACTAGAAAATGCATCTTTCTTCCTAGAGTAGAAAAAGGAAATAA
>BOPN01000093.1:587500-597500 GCA_017312705.2 Penaeus japonicus
TGGGTTGGGGTGTAGGATGGGGGGATGGGTCGTATACTTTTCACGGAATATGCCCAGGTGACTGCTCTTCCCCTCTTTCCATTCCCGCCCTCATTACCCCCCTCCGATCTATCTCTTTTCTTAATGCTCCCCATCTTCCCCCTCTCCCCCCTACCCCCAAACGTAAGCTCCTCCCCTCTATAACCTTCTGTCATCTATCCTCCCCATCCACCTCCATCACCTAAAACTCCCCCTCTCTCTCGTCTTTCTTTTGCAGTTAATTAACCCCCTCCTTTCCATCTTTTATTATTTATTTTTCTTTTTGATTCATTCGGATTATCTCTCTCTCTCTCTCTTGATGCACTTTTTATTTGTTCCTCACATCTAGACTTTTTGCTTATTTTCCTACGATCATTCTTATTATCTCTCTTATATTCTATATTCCTATATTCTTCTGCCAACATTCCTATTATCATTCCTAAATTCCTCTGCCACCATTCTCATTTTGATTCCTGTATTCCTCTGCCAACATTCTTATTATCAATTCGATATTCCTCTATCCACATTCCTACTATTTTCCTTTATTCTGCCTACTTTCCTGTTATCCTTCCGATATTCCTCTGCCAACATTCCTATTATTTTTCATTTATTTATTTATCATTTTCTTTTATTCCTCTGTCAACATTCCTATTCGTATTCTTCTAATCTTCTCTTCTAAATACTTCTCGCCCATTCCTTTTCCACAGCCTTTTCTATTACAGCTTCCTTATCTTCCTTATGTGGACGTTTTCTTAACGAGTTATTAAACAAACAAACAAACGCAAATCAAGTGGATTGGATATACAATTACAAAGATCAAAATAAAAGAAATCTTAAATAAAACATTATACCACCGTCAAAAACCTTCGTTACGACAAGGCTTATTATGACATAAATATATATATGCATATAGGTATGTATACATGCATAGACATAAAAACATACAAAAAATATATATCAATCCATCTATATATTCATTTATACATAACCCATCCCCTCAGCACCCCCTCCCCCCTCGTTCCCCTTGACTCCCGCCCGTCAGAACTTTATCACCATAAAGTTCCCTTCCTTCGCTATCCCCACATCAAACACTTTATGTCTCTTATCAGTTCCCAGCATCCCTAGCCACAAGTCACCTTCCTCATCTTATCGAAAAATTTCATCTCCACACGTCTCCCTTCCCGCCCATCTCCCTATCCTCGTCTCCTTCTTCTTCTTCTTTTTCACCTTCTTCTTCCCTTCCATCTCATTTTTTTTCTTTCTCTCTATATTCTCCATTTTCTATTCATTTTCTTTTTATTACTACTATTCACCCACTGTTCATACTGTCACTATTTTTTTATTTATTATTATTCAAGCAACACTCACATCACTGACTTCGCCATCTTACTGTCTGTTACTTGTTCTTGTTCTTATTGCTCTCTGTTTGTTTGTTTTTTGTTTGTTTGTTTTTTATTTTTGTCCATGTACCTCTTTAAAAATCTTACTATCGATTATTACTTTAGATTATATTGAAAAAAATATATAGATACAGATAGATCAATTATACCTCAGAAAATACGTACTACCAGAAGTCAAAAAAGACTACGATAAAAAGAAAGCACTCTAAAGATAAACAATATTAAAGGGCGAACAAAATTAAGCATACTAATAACAACACACACAGACACAAAAACACAAACAAACAAACAAACACACACACACAAACACACACACACACACGTGTCGCGTACCCAATGTCTCTAAATTAAAGAAGCCTCTGAATCGTCCCGTTGTTTATGACAACGAAAAAAAGGAATCAAGCCACATCACTACAAGACCCTTTCCCGAGACAGATATCAAGCATCACGTCTTTCGTCTTTTCAGTATCCTTTTTTTGTCCTCTTCTTCTTCCTCTTCGTCTTCATCTTTCGTTTTTTTTTCTTCGTCGTCTCACGGTGAATGGCACTCCGCTCCAGCCTGATCAACAAAGCTTTTCTTTCACTTTACAAATCAATCAATAGCGCATGAAATCCCGCGCCTTGAGGAGTGGAGTGGTGTGAGGGGAGGGGTGGGGGTGAGGGGAGAAGCTCGGGGTGGATAGGGAGAGGGGAGAGGGGAGAGGAGGGGTGGGATAAGTAAGTGGGTCAGCAATTACCTACTCTGTTTTACATTCACCTATTTTTGTCCCATTCAGAACAGAATGATGACAAAACGCAATTAATTCACCCTGGAATCCTCAATCTAAAAATAAAAGGCAAAAGACAAAGACCAAAAAGAAAAGAAAAGAAAAGAAGAAATAAAAGCTGAACCTGGTTTCTAATTGGCTCGACGGTCGGCTTAGCTCTTCCAAAAACGTCAATAAAAGCTCGTAATAAAGGGCATCATTATCTGCCTCGAGTTTAGGAGTTCAACCTCACTCCCGACAATAACACGCGACGGAAAAGTCAACGGCGCTCGGGAAGAAAAAACGCAAAAAATGTAAATAATGGCTGGTTTGCGTTGCTCGCTGAGAGACAGGGAGAGCGAGCGAGACGGATGCGGAAGGATAGAGGGAAGGAGGAAGGAAGGAGGGTAGGGAGAGATAAGCAGATAGGATGCGATAAAAGGGATGAAAGAACGGAAGGTGAGGGGGGAGAGGGAAGGGGGAGGGAGGGAGGGAGGGAGAAAAATATATAGATAAATAGAAAGAGAGAGAATAAAGGGAAGGAAAAAGAGAAAAAAAACGAGAAAGAAAATCAACGGGAAGGACACCCCCCCGCCCCCTCCTCCTCCACCTGGCGCAGGGAAGGCCGACTGCCCTAAACTTGGACGGCACAAAGGGCCTCTCTTCCCCTCCCTCCTTCCGCGAGTGGCTAAGCGTTATCACGCCCCGAGAGGCAGATAACTGCTCTAGAATCCAGTCTCTTTCACAAGACAATGGCCAGAGTTTTAAGATCGAGAACAAAGATTTCCACCTAAACGAGCTCAAACCTAAAATAATACCGTAATTTGAGAGAATAAAAATAATAATAATAATAATGATAAAAGTTACGTAAGGCAACAAAGCCTAGAAATAAAAAAAATAAAGCTTTGTCTAAAAGCTGAAGAAAAGAAAATCCAAAAACTAAAAAAAAAACACAAACAAAGAAAAAACATTAATCCTTTTTTCATAAACTATAAAGTCGAAACAATAAAACCAGAGAGAGAGTCCCAACAGTTCAGCAAGATATTTTTGGCGCATTACAGTAGCACCGGGATGTTTTCCTAACCTGTAAACGCTAAGAGGGGAAACCTATCTTTCTTTGTGCATAAAATCCTCGAGCGGAATATTCTCGAAAGCTCATTTCATAGAATACATACATACACAACAACAACAACGAACACGACGGTAAAGCAAAACATTCAAAACCACACAACTGCAAGAATATTCTGAATACTATTGTAAAGGGGGGGAATTTTCGAGTAACACGCTTAAAAATACGGGGGAATTCTGACGCCGCCATAACAACTAAAAAGTTTTAACGAGTGAAAAAAGGAGAAACTCGGAAAGCATTTGCATCCAAGGAGACCCTTCTAGCACGGAGGCAGGAATGGAAACCGTGCGCAGATCTTGCAAGGTAAAAGTGAATTAGTTTGACTTGTAAATAAACAAAATGAATAAAACATCGGGAGTTGAATAGATAACCAAAGATGATAAAAAGAAAAAAGAAAAAAAAAAGTAAACATGGTGGATAAAAACGAAAAAAACAAGCTCACCACACATGAATAAAAATGAAGGAATCAAGAAATATGTGAATCAAATCATTCAATACCGCCACATATAACGTCTCCAAATAAAATCATTCAAGAAAAGACAAAAACTTCCAAATTACGACCTGGAAGCAAAATGACTTAACAATAAAGGGGAAGAGAGCCAACGAGAGATACCAAAGGAGGAGGAGGAAGAGGAGGAGGAAAGGGGACAAGAACGGTTACCTGTTGGCGAAGGAAGGAAATAAAGGGAGATAGGAGGAGGAGGAGGAGGAGGAGGAGGAGGAGGAGGAGGAGGAGGAGGAGGAGGAGGAGGAGGAGGAGGAGGAGGAGGAGGAGGAGGAGGAGGAGGAGGAGGAGGAGGAGGAGGATAGGAGGAGGAGGAGGAGGGGGAATGGGTGTAAGATGGGGAGGAGGAGGAGGAGGAGGAGGAGGAGGAGGAGGAGGAGGAGGAGCAGCAGGAGAAGAAGGACGGAGAGGGGGAAAAGGAGGACGAAGAGGAAGGAGAGGGGAAGTAGCAGGAGGGGAAGAGAGAAGGTAGAGGAGAAAGTGAAACGATGAGAAAGATTAGGGGAAAAACGAGCGACCAAGATGAGGGCGAAAGAGAGAGAGAGAGAGAGAGAGAGAGAGAGAGAGAGAGAGAGAGAGAGAGAGAGAGAGAGAGAGAGAGAGAGAGAGAGAGAGAGAGAGAGAGGTCAGTGGATTGGGGAAGAGAGCGATAACGGCAGATAAGAGGGGAGGGAAGAGGGCGGGGAAGAGAGACGAGGGCCGGGAAGCGAAGGGAGGAAAATGATGGTATAATAACAGCTCCTACAGACAATCTTCTAAACACAGTAAAGATAATAGGGGTAATTTGCTTCTTAACAAGCACCGGAATCTTCCTTTGAAGTCAGCTACACTGTTTATCATTCTCCCCGAAAAACATTTAAAATGATGTTGAAAGGAAAGGAGAAAGAATTAGAGAAAAAATATACACACATTACAATGTCTTGAAGAGAGAGATCATATATACACATAATTAAGCATGAACCAAAAAGTAGTTGTATCAGAGCTGAGAGTAAACGTGTACTTACAATTTCTTGTTATATTTCTGTTCCTTGTTTTTATACCATTACACGAGGAAAAAAAATGTAACTTACGACCTCTGTAATGGAAAGCCACCTCGGGCCAGAGATCCCCCAGGAGACTGAAGACGCCCTGGCTGCTGCTCTTACTCCTTCGTCTCGCTTAAGATTTTACGAATGGGCTAAGAGGCGCAAAGAGCAAAGAGGGAAGGCTTACTCAGAGTAACGAGAGGAAGACGCGAAAGAAAGGGGGAAACGAGAATGGAAATGGGAGAAAGGGGATAATGAAACTGGAAATGGGAGAAAGCGGAAAACGAAAATGGAAATGGGAGAAAAGAGAAAACGAAAATGGAAATGGGAGAAAAGAGAAAACGAAAATGGAAATGGGAGAAAAGGGAAAACGAGAATGAAAATGGGAGAAAGGGGAAACCGAGAGTGGAAATAGGAAAAAGGAGAAACGAGCATTGTGGAGCGAGAGGTACAAAATGCAAGATGGGAAAGATGCACTGTAATCTTGCAACCGAGAAAGGAGAGGGGGAAAAGATAAAGATAGATGGAAAAGTGGGAGATAGGGAGATAGGAGCAAAATTCGTGGAGCAAGAGAAGCAAAGACCAAGAAAAAGAGTTATCGTAATCTTGCAACCGAGAAAGAAAAGGGAAAAAAGAAAGCGAACGGAAGGATGGAAAAAGAGGATGGCCAATGTAAGAAAGGGATGAAAGAGGATTGTGGCTTAGTTCAAGAGGGGAAAGATGGGAAGAGGAAAGGCACGAAAGTGTGCGAGAGAAAAAATGATGGTAAGAGAAAATGGGGAGGGGGGATATAGGACGAGTATGATAGAGGGAGAAGGATCGAGGCATGGAGAGAGAGAGAGAGAGAGAGAGAGAGAGAGAGAGAGAGAGAGAGAGAGAGAGAGAGAGAGAGAGAGAGAGAGAGAGAGAGAGAGAGAGAGAGAGAGAGAGAGAGAGAGGGGGGGGGGGGGAGAAAAGAAAGACAAGAATAGAGCAGACAAAGAGAGAGAGGGGTTAAGAAAGAACCTTAATTTCCCATCTCAACCTACCCGTCCCCCTCCCCCCTCTCCCCCCACTACTATAAGATCGTTGATACCAATCTTTTGTAATCGCGCCATCAACAACCGACTGACATCATCCAAGGGGAAAATTTACAAGATGATTTTCCGTCATGCAAAACCACCGTCCATAATGAGATGAAATACAGGCCAATATACAACGCGCAATGGTGGCGCTGTAGGCCCGGCGTTGCGTGTAGGCAGGCGGAAGCGGCGTGTTCGTGTAAGTTAAAAGCTCGTCATTCGTCCGGCACTGTCGTCGCCTGACTATAATGGCGCCCTTAATTCACCCCCAACGCTGCGGAGTCTCCACCCACCAACACCCTTTGCTTACCCTTCCCCTCGCTCATCCCTCCTTTTCCTTCCCCTCTTTTTCTCTTCCCTTTCCTTCCCCTCTCCCTTCCCTTCCTCCCATTATCTTCATTTTTTTCTCTTTCTTGCATCCTGTATTTGCTTCTCCTTCGCACTCCCTCCCTTCTTTCTTTCTTTTACTCTTTCTCTTGCGCCCTGGATTGCACATCCTTCTTTCCATCTTCCCTCTCTCCCTTCCCTTCCTCTGTCTCCATTCTTCCTTTGTCCCTTTCTTGCACCCTGGATTTAGCTGCCTCCTTTACTACGCTCTCTCTTCTCCCTTACTTTTTTTTTACGTTATCAGTTTTATGATGATAACAATGATAACAACAATAATAACAACCATTCTTCAAGCATTAAGTTTAACCTTCCATCCAGTGTTGCTGACAGTACACCCCTACCCTAGCACTATAGGCATAGCCTCCCCCCTTCCCGTTCTCCCTTTAACCCCTCCTACCCACACCCTTCGAAGGGATCCAAGCCGCCCCCCCCCCCCCCTACACATACACTCTTCCCGAGACACCCCCCCTTCCCTCCTCCCCACACACGCTCATCTAGGCTATGATAATGACTCCCCCCCCCTTTCTTCCTCGCCGCGGCCGCCTCTCTTCCCCTTTTTCTGAAAGGGGAAAATGAGGAGGAAGCATATCATTAATCAACTTCCGAGCCTCTGTGTGTATGTGTGTGGGCGTGAGTGTGAAAGAATGAATTAAAGTATGCGTGAGGAGGTGCCTAAGGGTATATGGATATGTGTTTAAGCGGGTATGTGGGTATCCGTTTTTTTTATGAAATGCCAGTTTGAATGGCTTGTGTCTTGTGTACAGCAGATATAGTAATGTCTTTGGAATTTTCATTAAACCTTTTCTTTCTTTTCTTTTTAGTTCCCCCCCCCTCGAGAGAAAAGAAATCAAAGAACAAAAGAAGAATAGAACTTTTCCTACCGCCTTGCTCCGGGCTGTGACGTCACACCCGGCGGCTTTGGTTATCGAGTTATTTTATCATTAATAGGAGCAGACCTCTAAATTACTTAGGTCGCGGCCCCGGAGCCCGTGCCCCAAGTTCAAGTGTCTAATATTTGTGCCGCGTTTTATGTCTGTGGCTTATATTTTGTCTCATTTTTTCTTATTATTATTATTAGTCAATTTAATTATAAGTTAGATGGCTGGAGGTAAGAGTAAGTGAGTGAGCGAGAGAGAAAAGAAAAAGACAAGAAAGTGAGTGAGAGAGAGAGTGACTATACAGAAAAGATAAAGACAATAAAAGTGAGTGAGTGAGAGAGAAAGTAGGCGCGACCATTAGCCATGCAGATTCAAGTATAGCAAACGGCAGCGTCAACCGAGTTACCGCACATCACAAACATTTCGCTCCTCAGAGTCAATCAGAGCTGCGACAAGGGGTCTTCCAGGACAAGTGGAATGAATCTCCGGTGAGTCCACTCGAACCACACGCGGGCCCTCTTCCAGCTCCCTCCCCTCCGCCTCCCAACCACTCACAGGAGGAGGATGGGTTGGAAGGGGTGGAAGAGGTGGAAGGGTGGAGGGGGTGGAAGGGAGGAATGGGATGGATGGGGTGGAAGTGGAGGTGGTGTGAAGGTGAAGGACTAGGGGGTCAAGATGGAGGAAGTGGTTAACCTGGTGGTGGTGGTGGTGGAGGAGGAGCAGGAGAAGGAGGCGGTGTTAATGGTGTTGCTGGTGGCTGGAAGGTGAAGGTAAAGGTGGTGACGATGAGGGTGGCGGCAGTAGTGTATTAGTAGTAGTAGGTGGAGGTGGAGGAGACGAACGAGGAGAAGGGGGGATAGAAAAGAAAAATGAGGAAAGGGAGGAAGAGGAAAAATAAAACAGTACACGAGGGGACGATGGAGGACGCGGAACAGGATCAAGGAAAAAACAATAAAAAGTGCGAGACGGTGAATGGCGGGACAACAGTAAGGGTAACTGATGGTTGGGAAGAGTAAATGAAGTAGATATTATATATGTATCATATATAATACAATATATATATATAATAATATGTATATATAAAATATATAAATATATATCATATATAATATGATATATAATATAATATATATATTATATCATATATATATATTATATATATATTTATATATATATATTTATATATACATAATATAATCTATATTATATATAAAATATGATATACATAATATAATATATATATACAATATAATATATACAGTATAGTATAATATATATATATATATATATATATATATATATATATATATATATAAAATGTATGCGTGTATGTAATAAAGAAAAGGAGGGTGTGAAAAGCACAGGTTCGGCCGCAGAGAAAAGGACAGATTTCCAGCCTGCCCTGAGTCCTCCAGCGAGCGCCGTCACCAACACCGATCGCAGGACTCGGTTTGCCTCGGTTCCGTTCGATAGCATACATGATCGCGGGGTGAAAACTTTACATCGAGACTTTATTCCGCGTAAATTACTTCCTTAGCGCTCGTGTGGCAGAATCTGTTTATAATGTGTTGGGTCTTTTATGGGTCAATTATCTTTTTTTTTATCGTTTAATATATTTCATTTTCAGGTAGGAAAATCTAGCGAGATAATCATAAATCAAGTTTATAACATTCTTCATGCGTTTAAAGCTGAACAGAATTTTAACATGACTCTTATTATCTTCTTGCATACATAATTCGCGTCTTACATGATCCATTCATCAGATTATCTTCCTTTTTTTTCTTTTCTTTTCTTCTCTCCTCTCTTCCTTTCCTTTTCCCACACTTTTTCCTTCTCCCCCTCTCCCATCTCGTTTCGCTGTACTCCGCTAAAAAAAGGAAAATAATAATGTTTCGTTTAGGTTTAATTTCTTCAGCAAGAGAAATCGGACTCGACACTCTAATCATAGGCAATCAAGCGACCTCTTTGATGACGTCGCCGATGCCACGCATCATCCCGCACCAATGTAAACAAAAACATAAACATTTGATAGACATATCGATAGAGATGAAGAGATGAAGTACTAAATACCAAAAATCCAAGAATTGCGTAAATAACAATACGCAATCAAATGATTAAAAAAAATCAACATCTAAACACGGGACAATGTAAAAAACAAACAAACAAACCAAAAGCATTTAAACATACCCGCCACGGCCCGAGCAGCCATTCCACCACACACGTCGGTTACACATAGAAGGGAAACGCGTATTAAACCTTACACGCATTAAATCTTACCATGAGTTAATTTCCATGACATTTATTGGTCAGCGCGTCAGTGGGCGGCACTTGCCTGCCAGGGAGACGATTAGCATCGGCTCCATTATGTCATGGCGCTGTAAACTCGAGCCCGAATCACTTATTTGCTGCTGCGGCTGTTGTGTTCGCAGCCACTGCGGGGCGGTTGGGGAGGCGCTGGCGGCCGATTATGATGATTGGCGGTTCAGATTGTTAGCCTTAGTACTGCTCGTCATTGTTTTTTGTTGCTGTTGTGGTTATTCTTATCATCACAACAACAAAGTATTGGTTATAGCAATAATATTTCACCAAAAAAATATAATTTATCATTATCATAAATTATATTATAATCATCATTATGATAATCTTAGTACCTTCATTACAATAAACATCACAATTATAAGTCGGATTGTTATTACCATCAGTATCATTTTATATGAAAACACGAAAGACAAAATAAGCACTGAAATCACTTTAACAAAATCGCCGCACTGCCAGCTATCACTACCACTTAATGCCAACAGCTTCAGTTATGACAACATACACAAATATTGTTAACCTCTAACACCAAATA
>BOPN01000093.1:605000-628861 GCA_017312705.2 Penaeus japonicus
TGTCACAAACAGCTTATTAAAACACCGGGGAGTGTCTCGCTTAGGGTTTCGTGGGCCCTCTTAACCCTGACACCTAACGCCGATTTTCTCTTTAATGGGGACTTCTGTGCGGAAAAGAAAGAGAAAAATATCAACGAATGAAGGAGGAGAACGGAAGATACCCGTGATAGGGATGGAATGAGAGAGCGAAGGACGAAGAAGAAAAGATTCAAGTCGAAATTAGATTATTACAATGACAGTAATTCTGACTCGCTTCTCCGTTCCTCCTCCTCTTGACATTAGCCCCTGAACTCCATCATACCCTGCGCTGCAACTTTCATCTGACTCCCTTCATCCCCCTCTGCTTCATCTTCCCTTCCCTTCTTTGCCTCATCTTCCCTTCCTCCCCCTCTGCCTCATCTTCCCTTCCTCCCCCTCTGCATCCTCTTCCTTTCCTCCACTCTGCCCTCCCCTTCCCTTTCCTTCTTTGCCCTTTCCCTCCTCTTCCTCTTCTCTCCTTCCTCCACTTAGCCCTCCCATCTCCTTCCCCCTCTGTCCTTCGCCTCCTCCTCCTCCTCCTCCTCCTCCTCCTCCTCTGCTCCCTCTAACCCCATCCCCATCCCCACCCCCACCCCCATCCCCTTTCCCTACCCCCTCCGCCCAAGTTCAGCGGTCAGCTTTATTAATCCTCGCCTTGTTCGGCATCCATCTGGTTGAGCCCTGGACACACCTGGTGCTACATGCCTCCCCTTCCTTCTCTCGCCTCGCCCCTTCTCACCCTTTCACCCTTCGCCCTTCACCCTTCACCTTCCTGATGAAGGCAGAGCCACCATGTCACCCTTCACCCTTGATCCTGACGCCTTTCCCTCATCTGTCATGCATTGGGTCATGGAGGGGGGAGGGGGGAGGGGGGGAGGGCTGACAGTGGAGCGCGGGTGTGCCTGTTTGTCTGTATGTGCAGGAGATGCGAGCCAGGCAGGGGGATGGGTACACATATACATGAATACACACATACATGCATGCATATATGAGAGAGAGAAAGAGAGGGAGGGAGGGAGAGAGAGAGAGAGAGAGAGAGAGAGAGAGAGAGAGAGAGAGAGAGAGAGAGAGAGAGAGAGAGAGAGAGAGAGAGACAGACAGACAGAGACACACAGGAAAACAGGCACAGATAGACATAGACAGTGACAAACCTAAAAACAGACAGGCAGACAGAAAGCAAGAGAGAAAGAGAGCCCGCACGACTCCTTAACAACCTAATGTATACAGCACTTACTGTGTTTTTTTTCTCGCGTGGAAATGTAGTTAATCGCATAAAGTTCCAAGATGCATAAAACCGTTCTCAAATATCTTTCACATTCCACTCAATTTGTGGCGAGACACTCGTATTTCGGCCGCCCAGAAACCGCAGTCCCTTAATTCGTACTACAAAGTTAGGGCTACAAAGGCCCCTAAATGTGTATTTTAGCCATGGGAATAGTTCAGCATGCACAAATATTCAAGCTATATATAGGACTGTTATGGCATGCCCAGGGCCCGAGTTCTGTCATCCGGGAACATAAGAGTTAAGAATGAAGGGGCCGTTCTATTTTTAAGGAAGCATTGCTTGAATATCATATACACTTTTTTTTTCCTTCTCAAAAGATGGAGCGGGGGTGACTCGTCGTTTTGAATTTAGAATTAAATAACGGCTAGTTAAGAGGGTAATTTCTGCACCACCTTATCATGTGGGCTAGCAGAGGGGTGGAGGGGGATACAAGACGTCTCCCCATAACCCCTAACCCCCTTTACACCCCCCATCCCCCTCTCCCCTCCCACTCCCATGAGCTTCCCGCCAAGACGTTGAATTTGCCAGATGTACGAACCGTCCGTCACCCTTGGAGTATCTCATGACTTTCGGCTTCTTTCCTCCTCTATACCCCCCCCCTCTCCAGAACTAACCTCTATCCTCTCCTACATCAATGGAGTACAATCACACACATGGATCCTTACCGCCCTCAAGAAGAGCATGAAGCAATATAAAAAAGAAAAAAGAAAAAGGGAAAAGAATAAAAAGAGAAAAGACACTCCGTATAAGTCTCCCATCCAGGGCCTTTCGAGCCGCCAAGATTCATTTCGTAAATGGCGGGAAACACGCGTCCGCCGACGTACCAGAAGATATGGCGGGCGAGAGGAGAGAGAGGGAGAGAGGGAGAGAGGGAGAGAGGGGGGGAGGAAGGGAGAGGGAGAGGGAGAGGGAGAGGGAGAGGGAGAGGGAGAGGGAGAGGGAGAGAGAGAGGGAGAGGGAGAGGGAGAGGGAGAGGGAGAGGGAGGGAGAGGGAGAGGGAGAGGGAGAGGGAGAAGGAGAAGGAGAAGGAGAAGTAGAAGGAGAGAGAGAGAGAGAGAGAGAGAGAGAGAGAGAGAGAGAGAGAGAGAGAGAGAGAGAGAGAGAGAGACAGGCAGAGAGATATCATTAATTCTAGACAATCTAGAACATTAATGCTAAAGCAGTTGCTGTGTTTGTTAGCGTGGTGCATTGCTGGAGGGAAGGGAGTGTACACATCCTGGTAGCGGCGTTGACGTAAGTGCAGTGGCGTTGGTGACGGTGATTGATGATGATGGCAATTGTGTGTGATGGCGATGATGAATGAATGAAGCTAATTTATCGTCTTGATTATTATAAGTAGTAGCTTCATCGCTATCATTATTTATATGACTATTGACAATAACATAAGCATTGCCAGTACTATTCCTTATCATAATCACTGTAATTTATCATAATGTTTCATCATTGTAGCTAATCATCACTATCAATATTATTTTTATCGTTACCTTGATTACGTATATTACCATCATAGTTATCATTGCGATCATTGTTATCGCTGCCACTACTTTGCATCATTCCTAATATAACTACCAATTCATATCTAAACCATTGCCACTATCATTAGTACATTATCAACATCATTATATTTTTGTCTTTGTTACCTTCATTATCATCGTGTTACCACTCTTTCAATAAGTAAGCTCCTCATTCATACGAATAACTCATAAATACCATGATCCCCCCACCCCACCCCTCCTGGGCGAGCAGAAGCCGATGGCGGTGGTGTCGGCCCTCATATTAATCCCCGGACAAAGAAACCTTTACTCCCACGTAGCGCTCGAGGAAATAGATTCGACCGAAGGAATGTTTCGACGCGGATTAGGAGCAGACCCTCAGGCGATGACGTAAGCAAATTAAGTCACTATAAAAATATGCCCAAAGTTTAATCTCGCCAAGGGGTATGCTAAGGCGGGATTACTAGCAGAGCTCCGACAAGATTACCGCAGCCTCCGAAGCTGCCACTAAGTGATCGTTGTCTCCTCTCCCACGGCAAGAAATAGCGATGAGGTTGTAGCGGAAATCCGCTCTCAGCGTCACCGCTTCGTTTTTCCTTGAGCGATACACAAGTGCCAACTGTGTATCTTTTTTTGGTTATGGATCCTCTGCGAATTGGATTCTAATTGTAAACATTAAAAATACAAATAGGAACTAGCACAGTCCCTCATCATTAGAGAAATCTTTCATTACAAACATAAAAAAACATGAGTACATAACTTACCCCCCCCCTCTCATCCGTTGCAACCAAAACGAAATCTTTTGCCTACAGGAACCATCCCAAACTCCCCCAGCCTCCGCCATTTTTCACTCTCGCATCCTATCTCGGTGGAAGTGGTTATCCTCCGCGCCTGTACAACCCCCTCCCAGGATAACCCTCTGATACCCTATCCTCGTCGTGCAGGTCGTAAAGTCGTCCTGCAGCCGCCAGTATCGAGGAACATGACACTAACCGGAAAGGGCATATTTTCGCCCGACCTTAGCCCCTCCTTCGTCACTTGATATGGTAAACAAAGCTGAACAATACTATTATGGGCTTAACTTATACACTCCATGGGAGATCCAGCACTTGCGCTTGACATTTAGGCCTGAATTACAGTCAATTGATTATCTGAACCGTTCCTCACATATACATTATATAGAACAAGACCCTCAGCAAGGATATTGAATAGTTGGGGGGATTTAAGTATATAATATTATGGGCTGGTTTACTTACTGTTACAAGATCTACTACAATAGTCACGATCATAACAGTAATAAAGAAAATGTCAAGGACGATAAGATAACATTAATAATATGAATAGCAACAGCAGAGGAAATTTCCCTTAATAATAACAACCGCAATCACGAGACTGATCACAATTACCATATCAAAATAGCGGAAAACTAAAAATTATAATCTGAAGTTCATTATCAGCACCGGGTCCCCTCCTTGGCTCCATACCGTTGCAATATCACGACCAAAACAATGAACCCCATAACGTCACCCCTCCCCCTCCTCCTCCTACTACCCATCCTACCTATTCCCTACCCCTCCTCTTCCGCCATACCCTCCCCACCACTCCTACTACTCCCAATGAGGCCGGAAGATAATAGATATCTTTCCGTCACTAACTAATTAAAAAATATCCCCCTTCATTCCCCGCCACCCCCCCTACCCCCGTCCGAAAAAACCCGGTCGGCATGAGACAAAAGGCCCACAACAATGGCTCGGAGTCCCCCGGGGTAAAGGCTGGCGGAACGGAGAGCTAATTTCGCTCCCGGTGTAAACAGGAGAGCGATAATGTAAACACGAGGGGCCTCCTCATGACTCCCACACGGCGCAATTACACTACTGCTCCCTTCATGCTGGGCTACAGCATGACTGACGCCTCCCGTCATTCTTCTTCTCTCTCTCCCCCACCACCACCACCACCACCACCTCCCCCACCACCACCTCCCCCACCCCCACTCTCTCTCTCTCTCTCTATATATATATATATATATATATATATATATATATATATTTATATATATATATATATATATATATATATAATATATATATATATATATATATATATATATATATATATATATATATATATATTCACACATATATGTCTATTCTAGTTATGTACTCTCTCTCTCTCTCTCTCTCTCTCTCTCTCTCTCTCTCTCTCTCTCTCTCTCTCTCTCTCTCTCTCTCTCTCTCTTTCTCTCTCTCTCTCTCTCTCTAGGAAATGTTACCTCCATCTTCATAATTGTAATGCGTTTAGTTATTGCAGTATCAAATTAAACCGTGATGAAATTCCAGTGATTTTCCTGCACAGACAAAAACATATTTTATTTCAGTCTAATTAATTCCATGACGGAAATAAAGCGATCTGGAAAGCAATTGACAGAAAATAAAACCAAAGGCTTTCATGTTTTTCAATTATGTAAAGAAAGAGTAATTTCCATCCATTCCACCGCTTGCAATCATAACAGCATCTACTTTGCTTAAGCCAAGACGTATGCTATCCTCGCCTCCATCTTCCTCAGGCAAGAATAATGATGTTAATAATGAGGTTTATGAGTGCATTGCCTGTTTTGTAACCCTCTGTCTTCAATCTCATCGTTAATGTGTTCACGTCTTTGTTCCGCCCCTCTTCCATTCCCCTCTTCAAGACAACTCCCCCTCCCCACCCTACCTCCCACTCCTCCCTGTCCCCTCCCTTCCTCCTTCCTCAGCCTTACCTACTTAATCACTTCTCCTTCACCAGTTTCCCCCTGCCCTCGAGCCCTCATACACTCTATTAGCCTTTCCTTTCCCCTTTCCTAACACTTTGCCCTCGCTCACTGCCCTCCTGTCTTACTTCTTTCCAGCCTATGATTTCTTCTCTTCATTCTCTTCTTTCTTCTCTCTTCTCTATTTACTTTTCTACTACTCTCTCTCTCTCTCTCTCTCTCTCTCTCTCTCTCTCTTTAATTTCCTTCAATATCCTAATTTTTCTTCCCATTCTCCTTTAACCCTTTTCATTTTCCTTCCTTCTCCTCTCCTGTCAATATCTTTTCTCTTGTTTATTTCCCCTTTTCCTTCACTTTCATTTACCTTCCCTTTTTTCTCTCTTCTTCTTTTTTCATCCCTCCTTCCCTCCCTTAACTTGTTCCCACTTCTTCCTTTCCCTTTTTTCCTACTCCTTCCTCTAATCCCTCTTAATGCTTCTCCTCTTTCCAGCACCTTCCTATCTTCTTCCCCTCCCTTTATCACTCCTTCTCTCCTCCTCCCCTCCCTTTCTCGCCTCCTCTTCTTTCCTATCCCCTCCCCCATCCTTCTCCCCCTCCCTTTATCACTCCTTCTCTCCTCCTAACCCTCCTCTCCCCTCCCTCCTCCCCTTCCTTAATTGCCGCCTCTTCTTCCCTATCCTCTTCCCTATCCCCTCCTTCTTCCCCACCCTTTACCCCTCCTTCTCTCCTTCTACCCCTCATTCCCCTCGCTTTATCGGCCCTCTCCTTCCCCGGAGTGACCGGAAACATTACTCTTGGGAGCGCGCCAAGGGAGGCAAGCGCGAGGGCATTATGCTTTGATCAAACTTCGCGGTTTTGATGCTCAAGTTGTTGGCAAACTTGTTCTGTTTTGGCGGCGAGGGCGAAGGCGGAGGCAAGCTGAAGTTTCCTATCGGGTAATTAGCGAGCTCGCGTTGTTCTTAAGGCCTTGATTGATCGCGAGGAGCGAATCGCGGCGGAGATTGAGGAGGAGGAGGAGGAGGAGGAGGAGGAAGAGATGGAAGAGAGGGAAGAGGAGGGAGAGGTGGAGGTGGAGGTGGAGGTGGAGGGGGAGGGAAGGGGTAGTGGAAGGGGAAGCAGGAAGAGGAAATCGAAGAAGAGGAGGAAGAGGAAGGAGAGGAAGGAGAGGGGATGGGGATGGGGATGGGGAAGGGGAGGGAAGGGGTAGTGGAAGGGGAAGGAGGAAGAGGAAATCGAAGAAGGGGAGGAGGAGGAGGAAAAGAAAGAGAATGGAGGGAGGTGGAACGGGTAGGCGGAGGGGGGAGGAGAAAAAGAAGTAGAAGAAGAAGAAGGAGGTGAAAGAGGAGGAGGAGGAGGAGGGGGAGGAGTGAGAGGAAAAATTACAGAGGGACTCTTACTCAGTTGCGGGTTTTTGATTCTCTTTGAAGCAAAGTAATGATGATTCTGATGGTGATGATGATGATAATAAAAAAAAATATATAACAAACTAAAATAACAATAACAAACTGAAATAATAATAATAATAATAATAATAATAATAATAATAGAAATAATAGCAATAATAATAACAGTAATAATGATAATGATGATAATAATAATAATATTAATGATAACTATAATTATCATTATCTTTATTATATCTAATCATTGTCAACATCATTGTTATCATTATAAAATTATTGTTATTGTCATCATTTAATATTTCCTATTACTCCTCTTATCGCAATTACCATTTATATTATTGTTATCATTATCATCACCGCCACAACCACCATCATCATCAAATCGCATTCCCATCCCTACATTAACCTCGACCTCCGACTCAACCTCAACCTCTTCCAGAACTTCGACTTCAAACTCAACCTCATCCTCGACCTCAACCTCTACCAGAAACTCGACCTCAAACTCAACCTCATCCACGACCTCAACCTCTACCAGAACCTCGACCTCAAACTCAACCTCAACCTCTACTTTAACCTCGCCCATAACCTCAACTTCATCCTCAAGCTCATCGGTCTTATTTCTCCCAGCTTTTTTTCAGACCTCCACGGGAGAAAGACTATTCCAAAACATATTTTCCCTTCTTATGTTTGTGCGTGTGTGTCCTCCTCATTACACATTCAGACTTCACCCTCCACCTTTCTTGTGGCACTGGCGAAGACGCTGAATGTTTCCTCCGACTTATAATGTTTCTTTGGGGAACTTTAAGCATTGTAAAATCCTTCCTAATTTTCTTGATCGACAAAGTTTTTTTTTTTCTTCTTCGTTCTTTAAATAATTCAACTTTCCGGACTTAGTTTTCTTCTTCCTCTTTCATTCCTGGTTCGAGCTATCTTTGTAGACATCACTTACAAACACAAACACACACACACATTAAAACGCACGCACACACGAAAATGCAACCATAACAAACCAATTACCAATTCCCCCCCCCCCCCCCTCCAGCCCTGCTAACCCCCAAGACGCCAACCCACCAATCCATGTCATCCCTAAGCCTCCCCCCATCCGCCCACCCACCCACCCACTATTACCGCTGTCGCCGAACAACCGCCCACCCACCCGCCCACACCCGTAAGATATGGCGTTGACGGTCAGTGCTTTCATGACTTTTCATTTCCTGGCCGCGGGAACCCGGGGCGCGATAACATGCAGTTTCGGCTGGGGGTCCGAGGGAGGGAAGGAGGGAGGGAGGGAGGGAGGGAGGGAGGGAGGGAGGGAGGGAGGGAGGGAGGGAGGGAGGGAGGGAGTGGAGGGAGGGAGGGAGGGGAGGGGAGGGAGGGGACAGATAGGGAGGTGTGGGAAAGGAAAGGAAAGGAAGAGAGGGACGGTGAGAGGAAGGAAGGGAAGGGAGAGAAAGAAGAGAGGGAGGAAGGAAGGAGAAGAGGAAAAGGAGGAAGGGAGGAGGACAGTGAAGGAAGGAGAGACAGTGAAGGAAGGAAAAGGAAGGAGAAGAGGGAGAAAGAAGAAGGAGGAAGAAAGAGAGAGGGAGAGAGAGAGAGAGAGAGAGGGAGGGAGAGAGAGAGGGAGGGAGAGAGAGAGGAGAGAGAGAGAGGAGAGAGAGAGAGGAGAGAGAGAGGAGAAGGAGAAGAGAAAGAGAAAGAAAGAGAGAGAGAGAAGAGAGAAGAGAGAGAGAGGAGAGAGAAGAAAGAGAGAAGAGAGAGGAGAGAGAGAGAAGAGAGAGAAGAGAGAGAAGAGAGAGAAGAGAGAGAGTCTTATCTTAATCAACTACTTCCACACTCTCCCTTTTTCCTTACTTTCCCCCCTTTCAACCTCTTTCGACTCCGATCCCCCTCTACAAGCCAAGAAACTCCAACCTTCCCTTGATAATGGGAAAACAAGCCAATGACAAGCCAGCGGTGGAAGCCTGCTCTCATTTCTGTCACGGAGACCTCTCAAATTCTGATGTTTCAGGGGCAGGGGGAGTGGAGGGAAGGGAGGGGGTGCCCCGTATCTACTGCTATATCTACCCCCCCCCCCAGCGTGACCCGAAAATTGTGTTACATCATATCTGCTAACTAAAACATATCAGTTATTGGGCTTTGAACTTAACGAGGAAAGAGCAAACTACAACACACAGGTATTGGATATTAAATATAACGAGAGCACAAGTGCAAATAAGCGCGCTCATCTCTCACTTTATATAATAAAAAGGATTCTATACTTATTTGCCCACCCCCACCATTAAAAAATACTGAACTTCATATCATATTACAGCATTTTGGGAGTAAAAAAAACTCGCACGTGAAACAAACAGGAAAGCCAACACTACTGTTGTCATGACCGACCGGCTCCCGTCACTCCAAATATCAAAATAGATTAATCCATTCCATTTGCATATGTCAATACGCAAATATTTATCTAACAAATAAAATGCTCTGGGTGCCGAGGTATAGAAAAATGCCGAAACATGAGAATAGCTGAACCAGGAGGGAGGGGGGGGGGGAGGGGGGAGAGGGAGGGAAGGAGGGGAAGGAGGAATATAGGAAGGGAGAGGTAGTAGGGGAAGGATATGGGGAAGTAGAAGGGGAAGGGAGAGAGGGGAGATTGGAGGGGGGGGGGGGGTGAAGGAGGTAGTAGGAGTGGATGAGGAAAAATAGGATGGGAGGAAGGGAAGGAGGTAGAAGGGATGTGGTAGGAGAGGGTGAGAGAGAGGGGGCAAGAGGTACAAGCATGGGAAGGAGGGATTACTCATTAGTAAGATTTTCCCACTATTGGAATATTACTCAATTAATTAGCACAGCACATTGATACCAATTGATACTACACAATCAACTGATATCAAACTCACGTAAAAAAAACGAGTAACCAAAAATATAACACCTGAAAAAGACGAGACAAAAAAACAACGCACAATAAACATTACAAAAATAAACATCAAAATCACAGTGAACAAATAAAAAAATAAATAAAACTAAATATAACAAATAAAAAGAGAAGAAACAAAAGAAGGAGAAAAATAACAGAAACCACCAAAACGCACCTCCTTTATTCCATCTTCCGAATGAAGAGAAACAACCTAGTCACTCAGATCATTTCACTCCAACTTGCCATAAAAATTCGGCAGAGGCTTTATTGAATCTGATAGAAAATCGGGCGAGTCACAGCCGCCAAGCTTTTATTTTCCTGTCGGGTTGGAGGCCACGGGGGGCGGGGGGGGGGAGGTAAAGGGAGAGAGGGAGAAGGATGAGGAGACTGTGGATTTGGGGAGAAGAGGGGGGGAGGAGGAGGGGGGAGGGAGGGAAAGAGTGGGAGGAGGAGGAGGGAGGGAGGGAAAGAGTGGGAGAGGGAGTGAGGAGAGATTGTGCATGTTAGGGAGAGGAGAAAGAGAAGGAGAAGGATAGGGAGAGGAAGAGAGACAGAGGAGGAGATTGTGAAGTTGGGGAGGAGAGAGAGAGGGATGAGGAGATTATGAAGTTAGGGGAGAGAGAGGGGGGAGGGGGGAGGGAGGGAGGGAGGGAGGGAGGGAGGGAGGGAGGGAGGGAGAGGGAGAGGGAGAGAGAGAGAGAGAGAGAGAGGGAGGGAGAGAGGGAGGGAGAGAGGGAGGGAAGGAGTGAGGGAGAGAGAGAGAGAGAGAGAGAGAAGGTATAGCATTGTACATAAGGGAGGAGGGATCTGTGCAGTTCGGGACAAGAAAAGAAAGAAGGGAGGAGGAGTCTCTGCAGTTAGAGACAAAGAAAGAGGAGAGGGAAAGAGTAATACTGAAAGAAAGGTAGAGAGATAAAAGGAGAGAAAGAGGTGAGGAGATCAGAAGGAAGGAGGAATTTAAATTATCAGTGAAGAAAGAGGCTAGGAGGAGAAGAGCGAGAGAAGAAAAAAGGGAGTAAGAAAAAGAACAACAATATTTATAAAGTCACACCTCACACAGCTTTTCCCAGTATACCTGTTAGTCAATAGCAACGTCGAGGTTTTACATGCCATCAGCCGGCGTTCAATAATAAACATTCCTCAGAGCGGTAAAGTCCTTTGCCTGTCAAAAGCATCAATCTAGACTTGTTTCCGACATGGACATTGCCGGCATAGCTGTCAATTTTCGTCTGAATGATATATAGAGAGTATCATATCGGGCGGGAAGCCAGGTGTTTTGTATATATTTTTTCTTCGTTAATATAGTTTTTTTTCTTTCATTTGGACCTAATTTGGTGGATAAGCTGAGCCTTATAAAAAATAATTGCATGTATCAAAGGCTATTGTTAGGATATAAACCCCGAGACTTTATGAGACAAGAAATACATGGTAACAATATCCCAGGTGTTCGGTATCTTTATTAACTGTCAGTTTAGTTGACAATATTCCCGCGTCAATATCCAAACATTTTTATCTCCATATCTCGAACTTCCTGCATTCCAAGCTCAGTCTACACCCCCACCTCCCACCTCCGATGATAACAAACTCCCACACTTCCCTCCAGATGTCGAGATAACACTCAAACGCCCATCACCCAACCCCCAATCAAACCAATCGCACAAACAAGTTTCTCGAACGCGCCGACCCCCCCCCCCCCCCTACGAATCACAGCGTTTACTAGCCGACAAAACGCGTGACAGCTGAACCGGCGCCGAGTTACGAGTTCTCACATTAATCATCGTTCGGAGTCAGAGCTAATTAGCGGACTGTGATTGATCAACGCCTTCCTTTCGCCGCCGACGTCGCTCGCCGCCCACTGTGCGAGCTAAACCTTTGCCGCCTGCGCCATCAGCGATAGATAAACACGCCCAGAGTAAACAGAGACTTATCGATATCCGTTTTGTGTTTCATTGTGCGTTTTTCTTCATATTATTTTACAATTCTAAATTTATTTCATTTGAGTTTATTTCCGCTACACATTCGGATTCGGATTAGCAATCAAGGGACACACACACACACACACACACACACACACGAAAAGAGATAGATAGATCGATAGATAGATAGATAGATATATGGAGGGCCAGACAGAGAGAATCGAAAGTGGGAGACAACCCAGTCAGCGCATGACCAAGGATGAACGAAATTGGAGAATATGCAACTTCCCTCCTAACTCTCGGTCTGTATTCTCGAAAGCTGTAGAGGCGAGTGTTGTGTCTGTAAACAGTGTCAGGTCGAGCCGTTGTATCACCGCTGTCCCTTCTTTATGTACCTTGCACTATCCGGTCCTTCTGTAGCTCTCCGTCCGTCCCTTGTGTCCTGCGAAGGAAGGGAAGAAGGAGAAAGAGAGCGACAGAGAGACGGAAGAAAGGAGGGAGGGTGATAGAGAGAGGGGAAGAGGTAGTGGGTGAGAAAGAAAGAGGGAAATTAATAAGAGAATGAATGACAGAAATAAAAATTACGCTAGATAGACAAAACGAGAACGAGAGAAGGAGAAAGAAAAAGAGAATATGAGATAAAGTAAGATACAGAGAAGGTGTCGAAAGAGAGAAGAAAGAGAAAATATGAAGAGTTAGAAAAATAACAAACAATTGATTTCATTCAGAATTCGTCCACGTCATTAGTTTCATCCCGAAGTATCCTACGCCAGATAATATTTGACACAAGAAAATCACACGCCACGATAAATCACGGCGAGAAACTCCAAGTGCATTGATAAGGTTTCACGACCCGCGATCCGTACCTGATAAGTGGCTGCTTGAGCCCGCCGCCCACCAGCACGAGGGCCAGGCATTTCCCTCTATCTATCTACACATTCTTTCTTCCTAGAAGTAATCCATCGTCGGAAATATCCTTCAGGAACTAGACTGTTTCTTTTTTTTAAGCAAACCACTGCATCTAGGAGAGGAGCTTTTAGTAAGCGCTCATAAAACGGGAAAGGAAAAAACTCGAGTACAACAGGGTGTTTCGGGAATGGTCGGAACATTACTCCAGCAGTAACGGCCGCCGCCACACCTGCTGCAGGAACTTTGGTGTTTCCAGTTTCTTTAAAATCAGACGCCACGTTGCACTTTCTAGGCCACCTACTTGGACTATAATGGCAATACTGGAATTTGATATCAAGTGATGTTAACAATAATGATAAAAGCCAATACACCACTACTACTCATAAGAAAGTGATTATTATGATAAACATAACACGCAAACATGTACACATATGTGTGAATGCGTTTATGTGTGTGTATGTGTATGTGTATGTGTATGTGTGTGTATGTATATATACATGTATGTATGTGTGTGTGTGTGTATGTGTGTGTGTGTGTGTGTGTGTGTGTGTGTGTGTGTGTGTGTGTGTGTGTGTGTGTGTGTGTGTGTGTGTGTGTGTGTGTGTGTGTGTGTATGTGTGTGTATGTGTGGGTGTGTGTGCGTATGCTATCTTATACAATCGCAGACAAAGAGGGTGATATAATGAAATAAAATCAAAATGCATGCACGCATCTCCAAGCACGCAAGCATACACATGCAAAAGCACACGGATAACCAACGCTCAGACCTCTGATATATCGCCATATACTTGAAAGTTAAACCCCATGGCGAAAGGAGATACGTACGATTACATGCGATACGAGCAACACTGTTCCTGTCTAAATAATCGCGAATCCCCGCCACCAAAGCATTTCAATGTCCGTGACCTCAAAACCAAGAGCTCTGTCAGGAAACGCAAGATGATTCTACGTTGTTCTCAGGGAAGGAGGAAAGGCTCTCTACTTGACTCTCTCTCTGACGACGGAAAGACTGCTTCCTCAATATCCTCATGTTAAGTAATCTTCCATGATGACCGCATCAGATACCATTACAAATCAAACGCCGAACACTCGAGAGTCAATCGCTCACAGACAATGAGTCTCATTTTCACAGCTGTAGCAACATGACAGGAGAAAAAAAAGACATAAAAAAAGATAAAAGGAGAAAGGAAATGGCCTACACAAGGATGCCTGTTTCTAAAACCAGATATCTCATGTGATGTTCCTTTGTTTTCACGTTAATTAATGCAAGACGGTATTGTCCTGTGCATGCAAACACACACACGCGCGATAAAAAGAATTAGGGTGATAACAACAGCCTTTGTGATATCATAATTGTAATGAAAATATCTTTATCCAATCAAGCCCCCGAGGCACACCCCTGTCCGAGCATAACGCCCTCCACAAAACTCCTCAAGACTCGAAACAAGAACGCCCTGGCCTCATCGCGGGTGCCGAGACAGGGCCATAGATCTGAAGGAGGCACGAGAACCAGCATACTGATCAAGGCGCAATGTCCCTTCCTTTCTCATATCCTTCCCCAGCCGACCGCAGCAGCACATCAGGCCGGAGGACTTCGCTTGATCCTTTCATCCGGGACTTGCTAGACGACTCTTCTTGTTCTTGCTAGATGACGCCTCTCGCGGCCTGCTCGGGGGCGGAATGGAGGCGAGTACGGGGCAAGTCGCGGGGCTTTGGGAAATGCGAGGGGAAAGGGAGGGAGGGAGGGAGGGAGGGAGAGGATGAGAGAGAGAGAGAGAGAGAGAGAGAGAGAGAGAGAGAGAGAGAGAGAGAGAGAGAGAGAGAGAGAGAGAGAGAGAGAGAGAGAGAGAGGGGGGGGGGGGAGACAGACAGAGAGAGAGAGAGAGAGAAATAGAAAAATAGAAAAAGTGCACCCGTGACAAAACTGAAACATCTTCAAGGTATTGTTGTAGGACAGAAATATACTCGGTGCAAGATGCAGAGCAAGACACGTTAGAGCAGACATGAGGATCATGCAAAATACGACGTAAATTTCCCGCCAGAATTCTATCTGCAGGAGCGTTCATGTGTGTTTTATCTCCTTCCATGCTCCTGAATGGAGTAAATGCATCAACTGGGCGTGGAGTTCTGGTATCATTCTAAACAAAAAACTCTTCGTTTTTAGCACTTTCCTCAAAGCAGTTCTCGACCAAAATAACTAGATTCTTTTCATCTGAGGATAATCAGCAGAAAATTGCAAAATTTTCAATGTTCCGCAAGAAACTGTAATATCCCCAACACGGCCGGAAATTCTACCAAGCAAATGTTTCAGTAAAATACACGTTGTTCCTGCATAACTTAGAGTGCCGTAGCATAACCGAAAATGTTCCCTGACAATAATGTCTCGCTGTAGTCTACTAACGCAACCTCCCCTTTTCCGTATACAGGAAGCTTCCAGACCATCGGAGCGACCGTCTCTCTCTTTCTTCTCTTCCCCCCCCCCCCTCTCTCTCTCTTTCTTCTCCCCCCCTCTCTCTCTCTCTTTCTCCTCCCCCCCTTCTCTCTCTCTCTTTCTTCTCCCCCCCCTCTCTCTCTCTCTCTCTCTCTCTCTCTCTCTCTCTCTTTCTCCTCTCTCTCTCTTTCTCCCCCCTCTCTCTCTCTCTCTCTCTCTCTCTCTCTCTCTCTCTCTCTCTCTCTCTCTCTCTCTCTCTCTCTCTCTCTCTCTCTCTCTCTGCCTTCCCTCTCCTCTCTTCGAACCACCCTTTAATTCCATTTTAACACTTCATTTCCCTTCCATTATGCCTGTTGCTCACCACCTTCGCAAATCCGTTTTTGCCTTTCTCTGCACCCCTGCCTTTGACTATTTTTTTCTTTATCTTTCTCTCCCTGTCTCTCTCTTTCTCTTTCATATATTTATGTATGTATGTATACATATCCATATATATATAAATAATTCTTGACCTCTCCCTCTTTATCTGCTTTACTCTCTGTTTTTCGTTTTCCCATTTCCATGCTCAATTTTCCTTCCCCGTCTTCACCCCAAAAACTCGTATCCCTTCGCCCTTCGACTATACCAGCCCCCTTTCCCTCTCAGTCCTCACCATATCCGTCTCTGTCTCTCTCCTTCTCTTTCTGTCTATTTCTTTTTCTTTAACTATTTCTTTTCATTTTCTCTTTCTCTCTCTCTCTTCTCATCTTACTCTCTCCTTTGTTTTTGTTTTCTCTTGCTATCTTTTCTTTTTTCTCTCATTCTCTTACTCACTTATTCATTCACTCACTCAACCACCCATCCATCCAGCCACTAACTAACCAACTCACTCACACTTACTCTCCCAGTTTCTTTTTCTTGGCCTCCTTCTTTACCCACCCTCCTCCTTCCTTCCCACTCCCGCCGTCCATTTAACCAGGCTCCCTCTCCCTCTCTCTCTCTCTCTCTCTCTCAATGAAAACCTCCCCAAATAAGCTTAACATCCACTACACATCCAGAGAGAGAGTTCATCCGTCTTCGCTAAGAGGAATGTGATCAAACTCAAAGTACTAAATCCAACGAGCTCTCCTTTTTTTTTCTTTCACTTTCGTCTCTCTCTCTCTCTCTCTCTCTCTCTCTCTCTCTCTCTCTCTCTCTCTCTCTCTCTCTCCCTCTCTCTCTCTCTCTCTCTCTCTCTCTCTCTCTCTCTCTCTCTCTCTCTCTCTCTCTCTCTCTCTCTCCCTCTTTCTCTCCCTCTTTCTCTCCCTCTCTCTCTCCCTCTCTCCCTCTCTCTCTCTCTCTCCCTCTCTCTCTCCCTCTCTCTCTCTCTTCCTCTCCCTCTCTCCCCCGTCCTCTTCCAGTCACGTCCCTGAGCGATCTGTCCGGCGCTTGTCCCGACAGTTTTGATTTGTGGTGTACAGGAACCTTACATTAGGGAGTCTCGTTGCCCGCCCGCGAGTAATGGCCCAAAAAACAGCGATTTTAATGGCCTCGAAACTCCGGCCCATTTTCTGCGCCGGGGTGCGGCCGTATACGAATGTGATTTGTCTGAATTTAAAAAAGGGAAAAAGAAACATAAAACCATTGCAGTTTTTTCTTAGGACTGGCTGCTTATTTCTTAGTTTTGCAGTTGTTGTTGTTGATATTCAAACACCGGTTTTAAAGACTGAGAAAGTACTACTATGAAATACGTGCGTAAATATCCCACTTCAATTAAATATGCACTTGGATTCACACACATGACAAAAAAAATAAGACGAAGAAGATAACAGAAATTACTTTAGCCTCTTCAACGCCGGCGAAAAAGAGACGACAACAGTGCAAGTCACCGGGGAGTTAAGACGATGTTTTGACTTGGGGGCAATTTACGTCTTCTTGGATTTGTAAACATGGAGTAAATGTGTGTGTGTGTGTGTGTGTGTGTGTGTGTGTGTGTGTGTGTGTGTGTGTGTGTGTGTGTGTGTGTGTGTGTGTATGTGTGTATGTACGTATACATTTTTCGTGTGTGTATTCCTGTTTCGTGGACAAGAAGAGTTGAGGAGACGCTCCAAACCCCTTCCCTCTCCCCCATCCCACCCCTCCCCCAGCAAGCACAACCCCCCCTCCCCTCCCTCGTGGTTTTACGGCCGCGTTTCAATCCCGACAAAGCATCCCTTGCAACACATCATAAAACCGCGCGCCACGCCGTCAACGCCAAGGAAGCGCGCATTTCCTCGCCTTAACTCCTGCGCTCATCTCTTTTCGGATTCAATATGGGGATCAGAGGTCCCTTTTTATCAACACTAAAATGGGAATGATGGGCTTTGGATCACTGACTTGGCTCTTTCTTTGCCTCTTCTTTCTTTATTTATTTATTTCTCTCCTCTCTCTCTTCCTTTACCTGTCCACTTACCTTAACATTTATGCTCTTTGTTTGGCTGGCTGTCTATCTGCCTGTTGCTCCGTCTGTCTTTATTTCGGTAATTTTATTTCTGTTCCCTCCCTTCCTCCTTCCCTTCATCAATCTATCCCTCTGTCTAACTCCATCTTCCCCTCTCGACCAAAAAGATTCTTTCTCCGACATCCTACCATAGGTAGTCGCGATGTGATTTAAATGACAAACGCATACCTTCAACTAGTTAACTTCCCTCCCCTCTGTTAGTCCCCCTTCATTCTACCCCTGATTCTAACCCCAATATTTCTCAGACCCTTACCCATAACCCTACCCTTATCTATCCATTCCCTTAAAAATACCTTAACCCTATCCCTCCAACTCCAGAACCCCATCTTACCATTTTCCCTATTTCCATCATGCCCCAACCTCAAATCCTTACCCAAACTCTACCCCATCCCCACCCAATATGCCTGATTCCCATCTCACTCCTTTCCCTATCCCGTTCTAGCCCTACCTTTACCCTAACCTCATCTTATATTCCTCTTGCCTCTATCAGCCATCCTATCCCTACAAATCCTACAAATCATGCTCCGTCATCCTAGGACCCCTTACTCGTTGATTTAGCCTTAGGTTTGGCATCCCGGGCTGCATTTATGGCTGTAGCATTTATATAAAGTTGCCGGCATTCCCCGGTAATTAAAACTTGGCGAACCCAACTTTGCTAAGCACACATAGGTTGTCGGGAACGCGGGAGGGTGTGCGGAATTAGCCAAGGTGAGGGGCCGCCCCTTAGGGTGATAGATAACTCTTCGGTGATAGATAGATAACAAACGATTGATTTTTTTCTCATTTTCTTTCTTTTTGTGATTTGTTAAGTTCAGGAGTTTTCCACGGGAATTATCTTTTTATTTTCATTTCACTTTTTGTGATCTGTTAAGTTCAGGAATTTTCCACAGGAATTATCTTTTTTATTTTCATTTTACTTTTGGTGACCTGTTAAGTTCATGACTTTTTCCCCTATGATCCTGTAATGCCGTGAGTGTTTCTTCTTATAATCCGTTAAGAGTCATGGCTTTTCTCTGTGATACTCTATTGCTATGCTATTTTTTTCTCCTATGATCTGTTTAAGTTATAACGTTTTTCTTTGCGATTCTTTAACCCATTGCGGACGGGAGATAGATTCGCTTGTCCAGTCTCCAGGATGGGTTTTATTTCAGAGCGAGATAGATACTTCATGGAACATATTTGACTTTTCCCACTCTCTCTTTTAGTCACTCATTTTAAAGCTAGAGCCATTTTTGTGTTTTACTTTTTCGTGCGTTTTACTGTATTAAAACATATCTGTCATATCACAGGCTCTATCAATATTGTAGTTGAGAGTCCATATCAGCTCATTATTTTCTTTATACTCAGTGTGATAGAAGTGTTGCTGTTTTATGGGAGGACAAAAAGCAACTTTATTTTTTCGTATTCGTGTACTGTCACAGACGAATACGAAACCATTAACCATCCACGATGAAGATAACATGAAGAGATAGGGAAGTGGAAGGAAACTTGTGCTTCTGACTGTGAGTGCCACAGTAAAAGGCATCACTACCGGCATAGGGGCACATTGTAGACAGTGAGCATGGTTTGAGTTACCCTCCTCTGGCCGTTCTGCCTATACATTTCATCGGCGGTACTTTAGAGCAAAAGGTCGGCAACTTGCTTTATGCCACCGCTCTATAAAGATAGTGCTTGCTAGAGACTGTGGATAAGTGCCATTCAAGGCTCTCTCTCCTGCTGGCGCTAGAAGAAAGTGGTGCCATCTAGGTTTTGGATGTTAGGTGAAACCCATTTTGCTTAATATAACGGTAATTATAGTAATTATGACTTCAACTGAAGTCATCACTCACTCAATACTCATAGTACAGTAGAATGACACAGTGATCCAAAATCCTCGAACGTCATGTACGTCATGACGCCCGTCGTCAGGCCAGAGCTCTTGCGTCATGTATACCGCAATGGATTGTTTCAGATCTTATTTTTATTTATGATCGTCTAGAGTTTATCCTATTTTTGTATGATCCGCTAAACCGAAGACTTTTTCCCTGTGATCTACTAAAGTAATAATCATCTCCCTTACGATCCGCAAATGCCTGTCACATTAAACTGTGCTCAACTCCATGCTATTTCCTGGAATAGAGTTTGTAAAAAAAATCTCTCCATCCACCACGCTGGAGCGAACGCAAACAAGCACACGAAAAGCAGAAGTAATTACCGCGAGTTGTGAATTAACGAGACAAAGTGACGGTGGAAAGACAATGTTCAATAAAATGTTCAGTGACAGATAATCAACTTAATTAACTCGGATGTTTCGGAAAGTTATCTAGAAAAATCTCGATATTTTGGAGCTACAGAGACGGATGAAATATATAAATGCTATTAATTGTACCTAAATGATAACAGTAATAGTTTTATTGATTAAGCCCGACACTATGATCATGATTATAACATAGTATAATAATAGTAATAATGACTACAGTAATAACATTAAAATTATAATCTATATAATAATGATTATAACAATGATAATAATAACCATAATAATTATAACAATAACAACAATAAAAACAACAATAATGATAATTATAATAATAATGATAATGACAGAGGCCTTAACAATTAAAAAAAATCAACAGCATCAACAACCCTAACAACACTCTAATAAACAAAACAAAACAAAACAACCAGAACATCAACCACCACCGAACCAGCATGAGGATCGCCACTGGTAATGCGAGCAGACACGCAGTGCGGCGGAGTCCCTCGGATATGATAATGCGAGGCGTGGCGCTAATAATAAAAAAAGAAAAAAAATGGCGAGGGACATTCCTGGCCGACTGACTGACTGGTCCTCATCCCGATCGCAGTGTGAGGCCGCAGACACCAAGCCGGAGATGTGTCTGGCAAGGAGGATGCCAGACAACAAGACGGCTCTGGCTGGAACACTGTCTCGGGATCATTCTTACTCGGTGTCTGTTTGACTGCTGTGGCTGTGGCTGTGGCTGTAGCTAGGGTTGTGGTAATGGATATGGCTATGGCTATAACTCTAATTGTGGCTATGGCTATGGCTATGTCTGTCTCTCTATCTAATATTGTCTGTCTGTCTGTCTGTCTCCTTCTGCCTCTATCTCTGCGCATCTCGACGACTTACATCCCTTAGGAGGAGAGGGGAAAGAGGGGAGAAAGCCAAGCGTTATCAGTGCATCTTTTGAAAATTCCCCGCCAGGCCTGTCTACTCTTCTGTCATCTGTAACACCATTTTTCATCCTTTTACAAATCCTTGTTTATTCAAAGCGCATACTCGGTGATGAAGTGATTCTGCCTAGTTCCACTTCCCTTGCAATAGATGATGATAAGAATAGATGACTGGATACAGAGATTGTAGGCTACAGTCACTACTATACTGCTATTGCTATTGCTATCATACCATTGACATAGTTATAACAGCAACGGTGATAATGAAATAATGAACACAAACAACGAATAAAAAAATAACAATGACCCGAATAACATAATAAACAACAAATGACCCTAAAATGAATGAACCATAAATATAACACGACCATAACACCCGCCATTCACGCACGCTTTAATAACTCACCCTAACACCCGCCGAGGCATCCATTCCTTGACGTAGAGCACCAACCAGGGCCGCGAGCCAGGGAGCCTAGGGAGCCATAGGGAGCCATAGGGAGCCATAGGGAGCCAGAGGGAGCGATGTTCATGCTGACATACCTGTAATTAAGAAACAGCGTTATTAATACCGGCACAGGGCCTGACAGATGGCCATTTGCCAGGGATAATTGAGCTCATAATTATAAAAGAGCAGAGGAGATCTGTTGTCGTCATACCTGTCTTGGGAAGGAATGAAAGCGCGGTTATGTTTTCCTTTTTTATATATACATTTTTTCTTGGGGGTGATAGGGTTGGTGTGGGTAGGAGGGTGTGGGGAGAGAGGGGAAAGGAGTGTGTTTTGGAGGTTTGATTTCTTGTTTGTTTGTTTGTTTGTGTGTGGGTGTGTGCACGCGCGTGTGTTCGTGCATGTGTGTATATGCTTAATCAACAGTATTTATCTATTCATAAAATCCTACAATGAGAGGAAAACTAATATAAAAGGTAGTAACTATAAAAAAACGTCATGGGACCATAGATGAAAGTAGAAATAAGTAGGAGGGAAGAAAAGAAGAAAAATATAAATAAAAACACCAACAGTTTTGACAGCAAGGTGATCTCCTGTCGGTGAAGTCCTGATCCCTTAAGCGCTGGCCACGAAACTGACCCTTAGATGCGGCCTCTCCCTCGGGTGCTCAACTCGTCCAAGGGAGCGAGCGTAGGGGTCAGGGTGGAAGGAGGGGAAGAGTGGAGGGAGAGTGAAGAGTGGAGGCGAGGGTAGAGGGTTTTGCTCGGATGTAGGGGTAAGGTGGAGGTTGTGGTGGAAGTGGACGTGGAAGTAGGGTTGGCGGTGGAGGTAAGGGTGAAGACAGAAGCGGAGTTGTGAATGAGGAAAGGCGACGGAGGTTGAGGTGAGGGCGTGGCTCTCATGATGAGGATTGGAGGTGGAGGTTGAGGTGAAACTCAGATAGTAAGGAGGGCAGCGTAAGGGTTCAGTACTCAGCAAATTGCGTCGTGTGTACTGCGGGACAATCTAAAAGTTGCCGCTAGTTCGTTTGCGCAAGTGGCCCTGCTACTTCCTCCTTTGCGATCTTGTTAATGTTCATTTGTTCTGCTTCTGATCCTTCATAATTTTCTCTCCCCTTTCTTTTTTCTCTATCATCATTACTATCATCCTCAATATCACTATCACTGTTATCACTCCCATCCCTCGCCCTCTTTACTTCTGTCGTATTTACTTTCTCATTTAAAAAATATAAACAAGAAGATAAATAAATAAAAAACTAATCATATGTCAATAACATAATGATAATAACAACAATAATAATAATGATAACAAAAACAATACTAATACTACTAATATTAACAACAAAAACAATAATGGCAATATTAGCACAATCAATCACAATAACAATAACATAAAACAATAATCCTCATGCTTATCACCATCACCACCATACACCACAGCCAATGATCAACTCCACGAAACTCCAAAGAAACGCCACAGCCCACTGAGAATGAATTAATAGGATATCTTAATCCAGGGAGATCGATATTGCGGTTACTCAGCGACACTCCTAATTCCGGGAGTCGTGTTAGCTCTAAGCCGTGCCATTTCTCTCATAATTCCGCTGCGTATGTGACAGGATAGGAGGGAGGGCGAGGGAGGCTGACGGAGAGAGGGAGGAGTGGAAGGGGGGTGAAGGAGGGAAGGAGGGGTGGTAGGAGGGCGCAGGAGGGAAGGAGGGTGAAGGAGAGAGGGGTGGGTGGTAGAAGGGTGAAGGAGGGTGAAGGAGAGTGAAGGAGGAAGGGATGGGTGGTAGAAGAGTGAAGAAGGGTGAAGCAGGGAAGGAGAGTGGAGGAAGGGAGAGAGGGAGGAGTGAGAGGAGGAAGGAAGGGTGAAGGAGGGATGGACGGAGGGAAGGAGGAAGGAAGGGTGAAGGAGAGATGGACGGAGGGAAGGAGGAAAAAAGAAGGGAGGGAGGGAGAGGAGGCAAGGAAAATAAAAAAAGGTAGGAGGAGAGAAATGAAAACAATGTGTGAGAAGAGGAAGAGCAAAATGTAAACATGTAAAGTCTCAGAGATGTAAACGGAAAAAGACTTTAGAGATCAAGAAACAATTACACAGAAAATATCCTTAACGGGCAATGGAAGGCTTTTGTTCTGGGGGAAACCTTTGGGAAGGACCTTATCATTGGGGGGAAAGGGGAAGAGAAGAAGGAGAAGGACAGGGGTAGAAAAGAAGGAGGAGGAAGAAGGAGGGAGGGGCAAAGAAATCAAAGGTGAGGGAGGAGGAGTTGGTGTTGGAGGAGAAGAAGGAATAAGGGTAGGTAGAGGAGGAGGTAAAGCAGATGGACCAATAGGTGGCTGATTACGATGATGATGACGAATGTTTATTTAGGCTATATATATATTTATATATATATATATATATATATATATATATATACATATATATATAATATAATATATATATAATATATATATACATATATACATATATATGCGTGTGTGTGTGTGTGTGTGTGTGTGTGTGTGTGTGTGTGTGTGTGTGTGTGTGTGTGTGTGTGTGTGTGTGTGTGTGTGTGTACATACACACATACATATATAAAGACACATAACTGTCAATATTTCTATTTACTCTCTCTCTCTCTCTCTCTCTCTCTCTCTCTCTCTCTCTCTCTCTCTCTCTCTCTCTCTCTCTCTCTC
>BOPN01000093.1:628976-633976 GCA_017312705.2 Penaeus japonicus
ACGTACGCAAGTCATGAGTCACAAGCCACGTCCGACAGGTCAAGGAAAGCGAGGTCAGCTCGTCAGTCGCAGGTCAAAGCAACATAGAACAGCAAGTCAGGCAAGTGTCACAGTAATCACAGCGAGTCCACACTGCAACAGATCAACAGAAAACACTTACTACTACACACCTGAAATTCTGTGGCGCCGCCCGAAACACTCCGCTTATTACACTGAGACGTGACGCCAAACGAAGACGTCAAATAGAAAATTATTAGAGATAAAGGAAGCCTGATAATTTTGTCGAGTGATAAGAGTTAAGTCTTAGATAGTAGCGGAGATAAGAGAGACTATGCATTTATACCTTTCGGTGACGGATACAGAGTCGTTAATTTATCTTGGTTTTATCAGTTTGTTTTTCAATTCTAAATTCTCCTGTTCTTTATGGTCTTGTATTATGTCTCCCTCTGTAAGTGTGTGTGTGTGTGTGTGTGTGTGTACCGTATAAACAAAACAAAAAACGAGAAAAGCGAAATTAGGCATTTCCCATGCGGAGCGCTCGGGTCGCGGGAGGCAGGAGGGAGAGCGGAACGAGGAGGGATGGATGAGGAGGAAGAGAGGAAGGAGGAGCGAGAGATGGCCGAGAGATAGAGCAGGCCTTATCCTTCTAGCTCATCCCCTCCCGCCACCAACCCCACCCCCTTCACCCCTGCAATGCCTTGGGATATACCTAAACCAGCCGTCCTTTCTTCTTAAATTTTTAGATAGAGTGGAGGAGAGAAAAAAGAGGAAAGGGTTCGGGAGAGAGAAGGAGAGGCTGAGGGTGAGAGTGAGGGTGAGGGAGGGAGTTAGGGAGGGAGGAAGGGAGGAAGGGAGGGAGGGGAAGAGGGATAGGGAGAGGGAGAGGGGGAAAGAGAGAGGCAGAGAGAGAG
Organism: Penaeus japonicus; assembly: GCA_017312705.2. Classification (NCBI taxonomy): domain Eukaryota; kingdom Metazoa; phylum Arthropoda; class Malacostraca; order Decapoda; family Penaeidae; genus Penaeus; species Penaeus japonicus. Next base: position 629,888 of record BOPN01000093.1, read on the forward strand.
AGAGAGAGAGAGAGAGAGAGGGGGGGGGGGGCATCTAAAAAGCACTGAAATATCATTCTTCTTTAGGCATCTGCAAATGAAATACTTCCCACGGAGCACTGTGTGTGATCAGAATATGGCAACAGCTAAAGGCAATAAGGCAGTTGTCAAGCAACAATCAAATCACGAGGATCGAAGCACGGGCACAATCCCAATCTCCGGATTACGAGAAATAATGGCCTACTGACATCGTGTGGCATTTTTTGCTTGTATTTTCAATCTTTCACTTGTCTAACTGCTTCAAACAAAAAAGAATCTGGACTGACCATCGCGTGATTTTAATTGACCCAAAGTTATACACGCACGCACGCATACACACACATATATACACTGACAAACACACACAAGTAATCATACACGCTTGTGTATACCTAGAACAACCCCCCCCCCCCTCCCCGGTAAATCACACACAGCTTGCGAACGAATAATAAAAAGAGTGACATGAAAATCCCAATTAGCCATTTCAACGCGTAAATTCGTTTTGTTCCAAACTATTGATCTGCGTCCGAACCACTCTTGGTCACGGGATCCCATCAATATTTCGGCTTTGGAACAAGCCTCGCGCCACGCCGACTGTATTCCCCGGGCTAAAAAGCGAGGGCTGGAATTTGTATGCAGGTGGCAGCGCGTTGGTGCGGAGGGGCGGGACCAGATTGAATATTCCTTCGACCAGAAATTGAAACAGATCCGATAAGGCTCAAATATCCCAAGCCAACACGATCCACCGAGCCGTCAAATATCCGAAAGTGATACCCGAGACCCGAGACGGCGGCGCGGCGGGCGGGTGGGCGCTGGGCCTCGCCAGTCGTGGCCAAAGTTCGGAAGCGATGCCGACGCGGATGCCGACGCGACGGAACGAATTATAACCTAAGTGATTACAACTACATGCATAAAATAAACGTAGTAGGGGTAGGGGTAAGGGTAGGGGTAGGGGTGGTTGAAGAAAATGGTAGCCGGGGGACAGGAGAGAGAGGGGGTGAGGGGAAGGTTGAGGGGTGAGGCGGGGGTGGGTGGGGGAGGAAGAAGAGAGATCGGAAAAGAAAGAATGGGATGCAAGAGGAAGAAAACAATGAAAGGGATGGGAAAATGGGGAATTAAAGGCTGGACAAGGAAGAGGAAGAGGAGGAAGGAAGAACAAGAAGGTAAGGATAGAAGGGAGCAGATATTTCTTGGGGATGAAGTAGATAAAGAATAAGTCAGTGAGTGGACGGGGAAAAATAATAATAATAGTAGAAGCAGTAGCAGCAGTAGTAGGAGGAGGAGGAGGGGGAAGAGGGGAAGGAGAAGAAGGAGGAGGAGTGGGAAGAGGAGAAGGAGGTGGAGGACAATGAGAAAGATGAAAAAGGAGGGACGTAGAAAGGAGTCAAAGGTGGGAGTAGGGGAATGGGGAAATGTCGAAGGGTACGGAGAACAAGAACGTGAAAGTAAGGTGGAGGGAGAGAAAGAGGGGAGAAGGGGAGGAGGAGGAAGAAGAAGACGTTGGAGCCAAAGGAAATGAAGCGCCATTTGAAAGGGTCTGGTAATGCCCTTTTATTGGGCTTCGGGACACAATTTTGCTGATTAGATTTTGGGGGATATTTTTTAGTCATGGGGGGGGAGGTTATTATCTAATGTTGTCTATGTTAGGAAGGGGAGGAGGAAGGGGAGAGGGAGTAGCGCCGTGACTGTGACAATACTGGCTGGGCATCACGTGTTCATTAATGATATTATTGATACGACGTAAACTTAATTTCCGACAAAATGAATTCACTTATTTATAATCTGAAGGTACCTATTTTTTGAGCGAGTCACGAAGATTGTGTGTGTGTGTGTGTGTGTGTGTGTGTGTGTGTGTGTGTGTGTGTGTGTGTGTGTGTGTGTGTGTGTGTGTGTGTGTGTGTACGTGTGTCTATGTCGTTTCTGTTTAGTGGATGTGAAAACATGTGAGCAAGCATATACGAATGTATTGCATATGTAATTGCATATCTATATACAAGTCCATGTGCAAATGTGCCTGTACACAACCTTCCCAATCCTACACAAATACATCCCAAACATACGCCGGTCCTCCGCAATAGATTCATTTCCCACATTTCCAACAGCCTTCCTCCACCCTTACCCCCTTACCCCTTTACCCCCACCCTTGCCCTCCTCCCCTGTACCTTCCCCCTCCCCCTATCCCCCTCCCCTGTAAAAATCATAATGTAATCGCCCAATTCGATTTGGGCGCTTATCGCATTCGACATAATCTTTGCAAAGCTATTATATTAGGCCGGCGTTCCAGCTGTCTTTCGTTCCCGTCCGCCACACTTCGCACGAACCCCGGCGCCGCGCCTCCGCTATCTCCTCTCCCGCGTCTCCTCTCTCTCTCTTCCCTCGCCTTCATCCTAGTCTTTGTGGCATTTTTGTCTTATTCTGATATTTTCGCTGCTTGTGTAAATTATCCACGTTCTTTGGAGAGGGACAAAGGGACGTGGGGCTAGGGGGGGGGCAGAGAAAGGAAGAGGAGGAAGAGGAAAGGGATCACTTAATTCTAATCATCTAACCTGATCATGTTCTAATTTGTTTGTCTATGATTGACTTTTCTTCTTTACTATTTTTTTTTACCTAATCTTCGACATCACATTCTTTCTTTCCCTTCCCCTCTTCCCTTTCCACATTAAATTGAAAAAGTCTAGTTTCATTGCAGATATAGATAAATAGATAAATCAATTAATAAAGGTGAACAAATAAGCAAACAAACAATAACAATTATATAAAAATAATATCACATTGTTATCTGCAAGCGTTTTAAACTAGATCAAGATAATTTAATCAGTTTCAAGACACTTATCCCATAAAACATCTAAGAACCAACTACCAAAAGAAGGAAACAAAATCCCCCCCCCCCCCCCCGATCGACGCCGCCGCAACCCCTTCGGTCATTTTCCCGCCTCGATGGCCACAAATGCCCATCACATCTTTTTTTATGGCACAACTTCATCTCTATCTATGGAGTCAAAACTTGGCATCTGGCCATCTTTAATTTCCGGGGGAAGAATGTCATGATTCCCACCTCGTTAATGGACGCAGGGTTTGCTTTATATACTTATTAACTGTGTCTCTATCCTTTATTGTTCCTAGAGGGAAAATGAGGGAAGTTTCCCTGTCATTCGAGTTACTGGGGAAATAAAATTACCCTGTGATTCCTCTTTTTAGCGTATATAAGTGATCACTAAAATAAAGAAACTTGTTAAATGCTACACTCATAATAATAATAAGACAAAATTAATAACAATGGTAACAACAAAATGAAAATCTTAATTACCATAGATATAACAACACAAATAATTAAACAAATCATTCACGTCGGCGAGGCAACGACCCTCCAAGACTTTGCAACTCCTGGCAAGGAGTCCCAAGCCCCCCCCCCCCTCCCCCCTCAAGGCCAAGCCGTCCCTCCAGCCGACACTTAATCTGATCGGCCGAGCGCAATCGATGCCCCTGATTAATTTTCACGGCCGGCTTCTATATACGCGGCGTGCAGCTGATACAGCGAATCAATGCAGCGCGAGCGAGAGTGCGTCCGTCCATCTGTCCATCCGTCCTTCCCGCGCGCCGAGGCTCTCCGATCCCACGAACGAATCTCGGATCGAACCCTTCCGGATCGGCCGTTCAAGTAATGAACCGGAGCAATTACACAGCGAGGGTTTAATCTAGTTATTAAACTTTTATCTCCGCAATAAAACTAATTCCCGGCCAGTGATAACATGGGACCTAAATGTGGCATCCATTAAACGATAATCCCATTAACAGACATTTGCTCGATACTCTAACTTGATTAAGGGATCGGCCGGAGCTTCGGTTACATCCGCGGTTCGTTTTGGCCGAACCGCAACTAACCCATTTCCGGTTCAATAGCATTTACCTACCAACGTAAATGTATTCTACATCAATTTCCATGCAGGTAAATGTATTATCCTTCTTCAGAAAATCGTTTAAAAAATGCAAATAATATAAAACGTACGGCTTTATAAAGCAAAATAGAAACTAACAATTTCACATCAGCTACTGTCCCAAATGCAACCGATA
>BOPN01000093.1:646476-663976 GCA_017312705.2 Penaeus japonicus
AGCGGGTAATTCCATCGCGTGTAAGATTTAACCCCGGGATTACCTGTTGGAGATCCTAGACTCCCCTCCCCCCCTACACACACTCACACTACTCCGCCGTGCCGCCATCCTCGGAAATTGTTTTATTTATCTTTTGAACTTGTTGTTGAGGTGGTGGTAGTAGTAGTAGTGGTGATAGTAATAGTAGTAGCAGAAGTAGTTGTAGCATTAGTAGTAGTAGTAGTAGCAATAGTAGTAGTAGCATTAGTAGTAGTAGTAACATTAGCAGTAGTAGCAATAGTAGTAGTAGTAGTGATAATAACAATAGTATTACAAAAAAAAGTAATATTAATAGCAAGAGTAGTAGTAGTTGCTACAGTTGTTGGAATTGTTATACCATTAAAAAATATACATCTCGTGGTGACAGGGTGTTATTAACCCGACCAGTAACACTAGTAGCAGTGTTAGGAATATTAGCAAAAAAAACTGCAGTGGCAGTGGTAGTATATAAATGCTTGCCTTTTCTCTCTTAAAGCAGATATGGAAATGAAAAAGCCTATTTGTTAGAGGGCGTTGAACCAAGTTCTCAGTACGATACGCAAAAACTAGATCCGTATCCAAAACGCGATCATACGCACGGCAGATATAATTTCCAGAGCTCAGTTTCTACTCATTTGGCATGGCAAGTTCATGAATTACCGAACAACTTCATTTTCACCCTTCCATTTCAAAATACAGAAAAAAAGCCATGATCCCCTGTCGTTAATACAAGAAGCGAGGGAACTACTCCCCGTGTAACTACAACTGTACAGTGTTATCATTCTCGCTATCCCCCAATGACCTCCTTTCCTTGAACATGGTGTACACCCATTTCCCATTCATTCACGGCGGGGAATCCTAGAAACTTCAGGATAACAATCTATAGGCCACCATTTCCCCTCCGATCTCCCTTTTCCTGCCCCTCCCGCAGCTTCTGTCATCCTTTGTTGATGCAAAGTTTAGCAGTGTTCCCTAACGTGATTGGCTGTTGATTAGCCACCTCTGAACTCTGATTGGGTAGTTATTTTTAGGATCTTACGAGCTACTCTCACGCCAGCGGTTATCGGGGTAGTCGTCGTTTGACCTGTGATTGGATATTTCGCGTAATTAAGTTGTTCTCTTTTAACGACATTGGTTCTTGCTGCGCGCGACGCTAAACAGCCTTTTCCTCTAAATTATGAGGATATTCTTCCTTCTACTTTACCTGGCTGATCACCGTTCCTCAGCCGCTCCGCGAGCCTCATTCAAATGCCTGCCATCTTTCGGAACGTTCTCTCTTGTTCTCCTTCACTCACTCCCTCACTCATTCACTCTCTCTCACTCACTCACTCAGTCTCTCTCACTCACTCATTCACTCTCTCTCACACTCACTCAGTCTCTCTCACTCATTCATTCCCATTCTTTCACATTTTTCTTATTTTCAATACCTTCACTCCGCTAAAACTGTGAGGCTAATTTATTTTCATCGCCTCTAACGATTTGTTGCTGTAAAGCCTTTCATGACAAAAAATGATTGGTCGGGGAGATCTTTATAAAAGCGGGTTTGCAGTGAGTAGAGTGTGTGCTACTAAACCAAACGCTCCCGTGAAAAAAAAAGATATAAATACACTGTATCAAGCTCCCCCTTGGGAACTCGGAGCAGCTATGTGAATAACCGTTCAATACTCCACAAGTTGTTGGGGAAAAATATTTGTTTAGATATTTTCTTCTCCATTACCTATATATACTTCATTTTTTTCAATTATCTTTTTGAATTAACCACTATTTTGCTCAAAATCCATAAACAATATGATAAGCGTGAATCTTGCAAATGTTAAACCTGAGTGGTTCAACAACATAGTTCACACAGGTCATTAATATTCAAAAGAAATGCATCGTCCATCAAAGGCTTTACGGTCATATACACTAACACATATCAATGTATTCAGAATGTAAATACTGTATCCACAGTAACCTTTTTTATAAATACACCCACAAGAAAAAATCGAATACATAAATAATAATACCAACAAAACAAATCAATAATAATAATAATGATAATGATAATCAAAATAATAGCAATAGTATGCAATACTACTAATGTACCCAACTACAAGCAATATGAGAGAGAAGGATAAAGTCATCATTAACCTTTTTCCCATTCCTCAAATTGCCCTTCCTCACCTATCCTCTCCCCCCTTCCCCTCCCCTTACACATGCCTATCCCCTACGCCCCTTCTCCCCCTCCTACCCTTTTCCTTTACTCTCCCTGCCTTTTACTATCCTACCTCCCCATCCTCCCTCTCTCCTATCTCTCATCCCCCTCACCCATCCCCATCCCCATCCACCTCCCCATCGTCCCTCCCTCCCCCCTCCCCGTCACAAGTAGCTGCCGCCAGCGAGTGTTTGCCAGGTGTCAGCATGACCCTGGGCGAGGGGTCGCATGATCGCTTGTTTGCAGGACACAAACACATTGATTTCATTCCCATTCCATTAGGCCCTCACTTTTATAAACGGTTTACAGTGTATCGGTCATTAATCTCGCAATCAGTGATGGGTGTTCCCCGGCGGCTGTAGCTCATCAAATTCGATGGCCAGATACATGCCGGCAAACAATTACTGAACCTACAGCAAAGGAGTACAAAGCCTAAAATATGCAGCCGACACCAATAGCGTTATAACACAAGCGACCAATATTCTGCACGCCGGATAAAACTAGATTAATCCATAACAATCACGGCTACATGAACGCTATGCTTGACTACCTGCGAATATGCGGTTATGTAGCCGTTCGTTTTTTCTGGCTCTATCAGTTATTGTTAACATTTTTATTAGCATCATGATCATCATTATCATTTTCATAATGATCATTATTATCATCAATCAAAATTATTATCATTACTATCATTACTGCATATCACTTTATCATTGATATATATATTTATCATTATTTTCATTATCATCATGGCGTTTAGTTTTATCATCATTGTTACATCATGGCGTTTAGTTTTATCATCATTGTTACATCATGACTATTATCTTAAAAGTTTCATCAATAATACTATCTTTATAATCATTATCATCATTAGTATCACTATCTTTATCATCATCAATATCAGTATCATTATCATATCATTATCACCATCATTAACGTGATTATCATTATCAATACACATATCATTATCATCACCATTTTAATCAGAATAAACATGGACCCTCATTTCGAGATCTACTTCCCAATTAGCATAATCACACGCCAATAAAACTGCATCAAAATATAAACCACCTATGATAAACATACACACATCCTACCCCTTCCCCCCTCTCCCTACACCTTCCCTCCCCTCCCCTTCCCCCCTCTCCCTACCCCTTCCCTCCCCTCCTCTTCCTTTCCTTTCCTTCCCTTCCCTTCCCTCCCCTTCACACGCGAAAGACCATAAAAACACGAACAAATCTAAATCAAATTGAGGAGAATGGTATGCGAGGGGAAAAGCAAGGGTTGATAGCGATTGAGGGGTAAAGAATAATAGAGGATAAGAAGCGGAGAAGAGCAAGGGGGGGAGGGGGAGGAGGAGGAGACAAGAGTCACAACACACACGCGGAAGAGGATGATGGACCCGACCGACCGATGCCGTTGATCTGTTTCTTCTGTGTAAGTGTAGACGGCGAAGAAGGTGGGAATTGTGAGAGTCATTGTGTGTGTTTGAGTGTGAGGGGGGGAGGTAGTGTGTTTGTGAGTGGGACGGTGTGTGTATGGTTGGGAGGTGAATGTGGGGAGGGGGGTTGGGTGAGTGAGTGAGAGAGGGTATGTTCAGTATTTAAACAAAGGGATAAATACCTGCCTGACTTGACTTAATATCTATAGTCTTGTGAGTATTCAACCCAAGCCCTAATAAAGCTCCCCGAACCTGACCTAACCTGACACAATCTAGCAGCACCACACCTCGGCGTAATCCTAACCTAAAACTGGAATGACTCACCACCAACTAGCTTCAGAAACCGGTAATGCGTCTAGACAGACTTTTTTTCTCTCTCTATTTCTTCTTTTCCCTGTTATCGTCCTTGCTATTGTTCTTAATCTTTTGTTCTTGTTTGTTATTTCTCAGATTGTGTTCTTATTGTTGATCCGTATTTTTTCTCCTTGCTGCTCGAATAAAAACAACCCAGCGTGACAGTGACTGCGACAAAAGAGGAGAGGGGGCAGGAAAGGAGGGCAAAGGGGGATAAAGAAGGGCAGAGAGGGAAGGAAGGGTAGGAGGGGGAGAGGGAGATAAGAGAAGAGGGAGGGAGAGAAGGGAAGGAAGGTGAGGAGGGGGAGAGGGAAGGAGAACGGAAGGGAAGGAGCTAGTGAAGGGAAAGAGAGTAGTGGAGGAAGAACACCCACTGTCCAAATGATAAGAATAAGAAAGGAGGCGAAGGAAAGACCCCCCTCCTGCAAGACCAATAATATCACCATCCAAGTATCGATTCGTCATCACACTCCTCCCTCTCCCTCATCAACCCTTGCCCCCCCCCCCCCCCCAAGACTCCGGAGAGTTGAAAATTACCGCCCCGTCGCGGATTTACGACGCGTATTCATAAAATTCACAGGCTCCCGAGTCCAAACATTTTCCAATGCACACACGAAATAACACCGCCTCTCCTGTGTGGCCGTAATAATAAATACAGCGTAATTCCTGCCACAAGTCATGTCATGCCACTAGTTTAGCCCGGCGTTAAAAACTCCCCCCCGGCCATTACGATTCCAAGACGAACGCCAAGGCCACAAATCGGCTTCGGCGGACGTGCGCCGCGGGGGACACCCAGGCACTGCTACTCCTTCGAACGAAGTAATAATTATCTTTATATAAATTTATTGTTAAATAGGGGGGGGGGCACGATTTCTAAATGATAATGATCTACACATTATTCTATCATTAAATAAATGAACGCTCTTTATATCCTCATTTTCATTAGATGAATATAAGATAAAAAGACGCTACTCCGACCTGGGGGTCACGATTTCAAAACCAAAAATATTTTTTATATTACTTCATCATTATATAATAAATTATACGACAAAATGGCAGAATTTCTCTTTCGAAATGGAGTCAACACTCCGAAATTATTGTTAAGCGTTTTCTCGATTATCCAAATAAATAATAATAATAAATAACTAAGAATATAGCAAAATCTGCGTTTACTAATCCAAGGGAATAATCATTCACCCTCGCCACGAAAAAAAAATATGTTGAATCGTGTAACCTGTGTGGTCGTCGAATGAGAGGCATAGCACGAGCGCTGGTGTAATGAAAGAGTTCTGTGACGTAAAGTAAGCATATTTCAGGAACTAGCTATCGTTGTCACACTTCATTATTTACATTCCGCTTTTACAGACGACGAAGGTAGGCCGGAGGGAGTTCCGGAGGGGAGTGGGGAGGGGGTGGGGCGAACGGTAGACATTCTAGTAAATCTTCATTAAGGCATAACACATCATCACTCTCTAAATTATGATTCCTCCCTTTTCCTTTTCCTCTTCGCCCCCCCCCCATCCCCATCCCCATTTTCAACTTGCCCTCCCACCACCTTCTTGTCAGGTCTCCCTTCCCCTCCCCTCCCATCCCCATATCCGCCTTGCCTCCTCCACCCCCTCTTCACAGCGTCTCCCCTTCCCCTTGAAACCAAGTTCCCCTCGCCAGAGCTTGTAACTCACCCTCCTGTCCCTCAGTCCCTTGCGCCAGTCTCTCCATCTCTTCCAGAAACTCGATATAAACGCCCGTAAAGAAGTGTACACTGTGCGAGTGAAGCTCCTTCGGTCTTGAATCATTACGTTGTGTAGTTTCTTACACGACATGGGCTCTAATACACACCTTCGCTTATACAACATACTTTCACGCATAACCGTTCTATCATTACACTGTGATTTCGCGTTAATTCAGGTGATTATCGCCACCTGACAAGACCTATTAATTCCTATCTTCCCCTCCTTCCCTTGCTGCCCTCCCCTCCTGCCTCTACCGGCTGTCTCCCCCACGACCCTCCCCCTCTCAAGGCCCTACTCCAAGCGGGGAGCAAGCATCAGGTTTGGCTGCCTGGCTCAAGCACGCCCTCCCCTGCAGCCTTGCTGTGCGACCTGCCTGACAAACAGGAGCCACTGCTGTCACCACTTGCAGACTCGCTTCCAGTCCGCCGTCCTCGCCACCAAGCGAGTACGGATCACCGACAACATCACGTCTATGCATTTTCATCTTATAACGCCTACAGCATCCCACACGGTGTATGTCCGTCTTTTCTGTAGCACATTCACTCCTACACAACGCGCCACCGAGAATGCCTACAGAAAGCGGACATTACAATACCTTAGGCAATATAGTCCGAGGTATCAACACCTCCTGCGTCCGAACCACAATGAACCGCCGGGCTTCTCGCCTCCGTCTTTCCACTTTCGCCGCCCACATCCCAGTCGCGCCGCTGTATGCCTTCTGGGTTTGCCTTTGAGTGGCGAAATATTGGAGTTATTTGTAAACTACAACCGGCACTAAAGACTGGATTTCAATCAGAATCGCGCTCAGCACACGCCCTCACGCCCATCTCTTGTCCCCACGCCATTCCATACCTTGCACGCCGGGGGCTACTTCAATACGTGATCTCTTAAAATTATAATTTATTTAAATTTGCCCCTTCTCTCTCTCTCTCTCTCTTCTCTCTCTCTCTCTCTCTCTCTCTGCAATATTATGATTATTTTCCCCCTTTTCCGTGTGGCAGTCCTCGTTAATCTAAACCTTGAAATCTTTGATAATAGGCTTTTAGTCCGAGCGACACCGCTACCCATTTCAGTCCCCTCTCCCTGTCCCCTTTCGCCACGCCCCAAAAACACCTTAAAGGAGGGTCGGACACGCCCTCCCGAGACCCCTATGGGACGTGACAATCTCCCATCGATTCCCCATTCTTCAGGCCGAGTGTCTGCGCGCGTGTTGTTCCTGAAATAAAAGCTACGGCCTCAACACCACCATCACTTACTCTTAATGTCGCCTCCGCGCCGCCCGCTGCCTAATAACAGCACCCACGATGGTCAGTCCTGACAACAAACAACAAAGACGCCTTCACCTGCTCCCTCCTCTTTCCCTATTTTACCTGCTGCTTTACTGCTTCCACCTGCTCTTCCATCCCGCCTCCCCTCTCGGCCTTTCCTCCCTCCACTTCCCCTGCCACTACGTCCGTCTGCCAGTGTTCCACGGGTCTCCCTTAGCTCTACCAGAGGAGGAGGAGGAGGAGGAAGAAGAGGAAGAAGTGATGGAGTTGGAAGGGGGAAGGAAAGAGTTCCCTCTGACCCGTTTTCCACGTACCTCCTTCGCGCTTTCTCGCCCGATGCTTCTTCTTATTCCTACGCCACTCGGACGAGTTCCTCTCCTCCAGTAGGACCTCGTCCACACTCTCCTCCTTGTCCTTCTTTGTCTTTGCCCTCACGTGCTCGTCCTCCTCCCGCGTGTCATAAGAGGAGGGTAAGGAACCCTGGGGGAAGATCTCGAGCCTGTCCTGAGGAGGCACGAGAGCCTCACACAAGAAAGTGTCTGAGACGAGGACAGAAAATAGGTATTCTCACTCATCGTTGCGAGGAATAATCATTATGACGAAGATGTTAACTACACCAGTCTCAATTATCCTTCCCGATGACTACCGAGTCTCACGCTAATGATACTCATTGCGCAATTATCCTTATTATCCTTTCGTAGACACTACCGATATTTAGGTCGGATCGCACGCGAGAGTATGCTTGAATTCTATCCAAAGGTGAAAAAAGAAAAAATAATAAGAGAGAAAAAAAGAAAATGACTAATATATAACGCCCTTCCCCTCAACAACCCTCCACAAATTGGCATTCCCCTTACCCCACTATCTCCCCCTCTTCCCCTCTTCCCCCGTAATCTTTATCGCTGCCTATCCCCTTTACCTCCTTTCCTAGTAGAAGACCCTCCTTCTCACCTTTTTAAGAGACTTCTCTCTCGCCCACTCTCTCATTCTCCCCCTAAAAAATGATCTCCCGAACTTCCTAAGGTCATGAACCCTCAAAATAAAATAAAAAGGTCAGCTCCAAAACTCCCCTTAAATCATGCTTCCCCTCATACAAAGTACCTTCAGTTTGAGATCACAACACGCACTATACCTTTTTATTCCTCGTCACCATATCTGTTTCCGAATACGCCACAACACAGGAACAGGAACTAACCTGAAATGGAGAGGGACAAAAGTTAATATTTATTTCCAATGCATTTTATTCTATTCTAATTTTTGTATTACCGTAAATTTCAGTCTATGTGATACACTCGAGGAAATTCAACTGCACCAACGCGTACCAGTTCGTTTACCTAAGAAAACCAACACCACACCTTGAGATTGCGTTTCTTAGGTAAACTACCACCCAGACCCATCACGGCCACTGAGCACCGAATGACGCTCCTGATGGTGAAGCATTTAATGGTGATCGCATAGTGCCAGTGGCGGATGGTGAGAGGGAAAGAGAAGTTCGTGGTGCTCGCGGTACCAAAGCTGCAGGAAACCTCAACAAGTTGGCGAGCACCAAGTAAATACCTTCATTAGGGGACTTTTATTATACTTCAACTCCAAGTTCAAATACTCGAGAAGGAGAATATGAACGAAATTAATAACGTAAAATAAATGAATACGCCTGTGTTTATAAATATACCTACATGTTCATTTCTCTCTGTGGGTTTAAGCTTGTTTGTTTCCGTGTTTATATGCCTGTTTTTATGTTTATGTATGTCTGTTTCCACCCTATGCTTACGACTCTCTACCTATGCATGTCTAGATTTACATCTGCGTCTAAGTTTGTCTGTATTCATGTGTATACCTATATTTATGTCAGTCTATTAAAACATTCATCATTACACTTATATCTAATCCCAATAATTATACCTACATATATCTCAGCGTCTGAGCGTATATCAGTAAACTTATCTTCATCCACGTATACGTTAAAGATTCTCTCAGAGCTTCCCTTTGCAAGCGATAGGTGGCCAACAACGATACAATCAAACTAACAGAAATTACTCCCGCCTAAAGTTAATCGTTCTAAACAAGCGCCAATCCATTTAATGCGAGCCTCTAAGCAAGGAAATTAAGAGATTCAAAGAAGACGCCCGCGACTAAGCAGGAAAAAAATGATAACAAAAGAGAAAGAGAGAGATAGAATGCGTAAACATTCGTCGAAGCTAAACACACAAAAGAAACGAAAAAGGCGTAGCAACGAGTAGGGTCGAGATCCTAACCACATAACAGCGCGAATAATCATAATAAAACACTACTCTCAAGAACCGAGACATAGAGAAAATGTGGGAGGAGAAGGAAGAGGAGGAAGAGAAAGAAGAGAGGATGTGGAGGAGAAGGGGGGAGGAAGAAGAATGAAAATAAGAAGAGGTGGATAGGGGTACCTATATAATCCATTGAGAGCCTATATACAACACGCGAACAGGCAACACCTGGTGACAATTTATACAATCCCCTTTTTTATTCACGTCCTCTCTCTCACCCGCCTTCTTGATCACACGAATTATTCTTCCCTCTCTACTAAATATGGGCACAAAAAAGCTTAATGATAATCAAACGACCAGATGATATAACAAAAAAGCACTTAAGCACAAGCAACGGATATGCTTGTAGTCACTGCTATCTTTTACCGAGGTATCACGCTGATTAGCTTGCGTCTGACAGCATTATAAATAAGCTAAAGACGCCCTTCAAAAGCCTCTTATGCAACCGCCAGACTTTCTGGTGTGTGTGTGTGTGCGTGAGTGTATGCGTGTGCGTCCGTGTGTGTGTGTGTGTGTGTGTGTGCGTGTGTGTGCGTGTGTGTGTGTGTGTGTGTGTGTGTGTGTGTGTGTGTGTGTGTGTGTGTGTGTGTGTGTGTGTGTGTGTGTGTGTGTGTGTGTGTGTGTGTTTGTGTCGCGCGCGCGCGTGTGCGTGTGCGCACTAGGAGGATACATACATAACTTCAGCTTAAAAATAATTATTTACCTACGACAAACTTTGCAGCAGACAAAATATGGAACACCGCCTGAGTAATACATTTCTCTAAATTAACTTGTGTAACTGAGCACCCTGGAGTCTCACCTTATTACTTGCCGGGCACACCAGTTGTTACAACGGCTGTTTCCAGTTCACCTTCCTTGTAGTACTAAAACAGGCAACAGATTTCGCACCCTGGCAAGGCTCTAAATTGCACTGCATTCTCTTCCAGACTACTGGCATCGAACAAGGAAATATATAAAGTAAATAAAAAAAAAACACAATGAAAAGCAACACACCAAATGAAAACCAGAAACCCTCCCCGCTGAAAGAGATCCGGCTGCAGCCCGAAAGCCGAACCTCAAAGAACAACGACGGAATTACTCTAAATCATACGCGGCTTGGGGACTGCAAAGCGACGACCTCAGCGACGTTTTCGCATTTCGCCGAGAACTGGGAGCTGTCTGCTTACATAAAGAAGAAATACGTAACGTCATCTTTTTCCGCGAGAAATCTTAGCGCCGTGCCAGACCCCAGCCAACAGGTGTCCCGCGGATCCATCATTGTCTGCCTGTATTTCACATCAACCCGAGACGGAAGATCACGGCGTCTGGCGAGAGAGGAGGTCGTAACACGGGGAAAAAGGAATGCTGCTTGGTCTAGGCGGGCTTGGTTGGAGGTCGTACAGGAGGTCAGGAATTCAGGATTGAAGGTTATACATAAAATTTGACCAGTTGCTTAATTAAGAATAGTTTTGGGAGTAAATTTGCAGTGCAAATCAACAATATTAACAAAGCGAAAAGTTTTAAGGATGCCGAAATTATGGGGTACTAAAGAATGTTTTTTTAGAGGATTCTATCACGAGTCAAGGTCATACAGCAAGGTCAACGTAGCGCGCTCTAAGGCCAGGGCACCTCGCATGGGTCCAAGCAATCCATAACACAATTACGCCGGAAGTTAATGCGTTATTATAGGCTTTCTTGGCCTATGTGATCAGCATGGAGTTTATGACCTTGTGTCACAGACGCTTGATTTGTTGTTTAGCGGTGGACGACGTCAAGATTATTTCACCAATTGTAACAAGCTTAGGTAATAAGCTAATGGAAGGTCAGTACTGTGCTCGCTCTCGCTCTAGGTCGCTCGCTAGCTTCTCTCTCTCTCTCTCTCTCTCTCTCTCTCTCTCTCTCTCTCTCTCTCTCTCTCTCTCTCTCTCTCTCTCTCTTCCTTCTTTTTCTTTGTTCGTTTGTTTCAATCCCCCTCCTCTCAAACGTATGATCAAAATGATCTACCCACGCACACACACACACACATACGCACACTCATCGCGGCGCTCCTTTGGCTCCTCCACCAACATGGCCGTCCTGTCCGAGCGACTCGCATAGTTTCACGGTTAGTTAGTGCAAGGTCCCGCGGGAGGGAAGGCTTTGAGGGCGCCATCAGCAACACTTTGTAATATCGACACCCACGGGACCCGCACGGAGGCGTGTGTGTGTGTGTGTGTGTGTGTGTGTGTGTGTGTGTGTGTGTGTGTGTGTGTGTGTGTGTGTGTGTGTGTGTGTGTGTGTGTGTGTGTGTGTGTGTGTGTGTGTGAATGTGTATGGGTATGCGGATGTGTGTGTGGGTATGTGGGTGCGTGCGTGTGTTTGCACATAGGTTTCCATTTATACCCGTGTCTGTACCTAAGTCATAATGAATCAAATAATCTAACCTGAATTACACCTAAACGCATACTACTTGCAAGACTGCCACGTCGCCAGGAGGGTCCTCATTTCCTCAACTTATAATGACACACTCCCCCTTAATGAAGCAATCACACATATAGCCTCTCCTGATCCTTCAATTACAGGATGCTCCAACTAAATAAATTATGTCCCGCGCAAGGATCCGGCCATTAGTTCCCTGTGCGAAGCGTCTTTGGCTCCTGGATCACCTGCAACACGCCAAGACACACGAGCTAATGACGCAAAGGTAGACAGATGAGGGCTGTTGTCATCAGACAGGCAGGCAGGTATTTGTTTGTACCGTCGGTGTTCGTGTGTGGGTGTGCGTGCGTGTTTATGTGTGAGTGTGTGTGTGTGGGGGGGGGGGTTGCATGTGTGTGAGTGCGTGCGTGTTTGTGCATGCGTGTGCGTGTTGTTAAGGTGACAGGGTTGGGGGGACGACTGACTGTTACTTAAACGTTCGTTCACATCTAAGTCAGTTTTGACACAAAGTGAACAGACTCGCATATACTAGGTAATCCATGAGACAAATCCCAAAGGAACACGACCTTCCGAAGCGTAAAAATGAAAAAAATGCCCCTCCGATCGTGCAGAATCACG
The DNA here is from genome assembly GCA_017312705.2 of Penaeus japonicus. Taxonomy (NCBI): domain Eukaryota; kingdom Metazoa; phylum Arthropoda; class Malacostraca; order Decapoda; family Penaeidae; genus Penaeus; species Penaeus japonicus. The sequence continues at coordinate 658,797 of BOPN01000093.1, forward strand.
AATAGGAGACAGAACCAAAAAGCAGAACACTCAAACAAATCCCTTCTATTCGTGTAATTAGACCAAAAAATATTCAGAAGCGACGCAGCGCTCCAGAACCTTCTTCCACTTGGCTGACTTCGACACGCCAACGGACGCAATTCAAGGAAAAGTAACAACTTGCTCCGCCTTCTTGCGTGTGTGTGTGACATGTCTTTGTTCTCTCTCCTTATCCAACTCCGACTTGCTCTGCTCTGAACCCGAATTGCCAAGCTAATGCTTACGACTTGGTTCATCCGCGTTTCTGTTTCGAGTCTTGATGACGAGAATAAGGGGAGGGGGGACTGGTATGTTCTTTGGAAATTCAGAAAATAAATGAATAAACCAGACATGTAGAGGGGGGAAATGGGATGGGAAGAAAGCTGTAGAAAGAGAAAGAAGAGGTTGAGGAATAGGATATACAAGGAACAGGAGATGAAGATGTCGACATGAAAACTGTTTCTGGAGCCCCCCTTCTCCCCGTTAGAAGGAATTGGCCTTCTGATTGCAATCACTCTGTACTGCTCTAAAACTGAAACTCATGAATATACACCCAAAACGGTTTACAATACAACTCAACAATCCACTGGACAGGGAGAATGGAGGAATGGATATGGAAAGAAAAGAAAAAAAGAGAATAAGGAAAAGGTAGACAAAGAAATGATGATGAAGGAAATCAGACAGACACAAATGTGTGTGTGTGTGTGTGTGTGTGTGTGTGTGTGTGTGTGTGTGTGTGTGTGTGTGTGTGTGTGTGTGTGTGTGTGTGTGTGTGTGTGTGTGTGTGTGTGTGTGTGTGTGTGTGTGTGTGTGTGTGTGTGTGTGTGTGTGTATGTGTGCGTGTGCGTGTGCGTGTGTGTGCGTTTGCACGCGCGTGTGTGCAGTGTAGTCATCTAGCTATCTACCTGCCTCTGCAGCATATACCAGATACATTAGTGCCTCGACCCGGCATCCGAAACAAGAGCACGAGTGTGACATACAGTAAAACGCGGGAAAACACATGAATATCAAGTGACGCGAGATCGATGAAGATTAAACTGTATCATTTTTTATGCCTCCGTCTCCCCGGCCTCCGCGAAGCGCGCGGGGCATGGGGGCATACATACATCCCGGTCGACGAATGGATAAAACTGCATTGGTGGCGTCGCCACGGAGAAATATGGCCATTGTCAGCATAAATCGTGGGGGTGTGAACTCATTACGTTGGGCATGACTGATATATGGCCACGGACGTGATCTGTTCACCCCTCCCCCCTTAACCCCTCCTTGTCGCCATCCCCCTTCCCCCTTCCCCTTTCCCTGTTTCCTTCCCCACCCTTCCCTCCTGCCCCCCTTCCCTCCTTGTCCCACGGCCCGCGGTAGCCTGAGGTTGCAGTTTCCACCCTCAACTCTCCCACAAGTTTCCCCTCTTCTTTTTCCCCTTCGCCCTGTCTGTCACTTCTGTCACTCTAGCGTTCTCACTTCGTCAGTCAGGCCTGTCTCAGCTTTCACGTCTACCACCCTACTATTATCAATATTTTTCTTCCTTACTTTAATTTTCTTATCTTGTTTCCCTCCGTTTTTTCTAATTTTTTTATCCCCAAGATTACTAAAACTTTCGTCACTCTTTCCCTTCCCTTCCTTTCCCTTTCCCTTCCCTTCCCTTCCCTTCCCTTCCCTTCCCTTCCTCCTCCGCAATACCGCACCTGTATACCTACCTCCCGACCTGCCCGTCCGACTTGCCAACCTGTGTCTGATTACTCCTCTCCCTGTCTCCGCCTGTCAGTTATAAGTCAGCTGGCGATTCGAGTCATTTGGCTAGCCGGTCAGTTAGTCTGTCAGCTAGTCAATCGGTCCGGATCTCAGCCTGTCTATCTGTCTCGATCCTCCGCCCGACAGCTCGGCTAGTCATGCAAACCTCCTATCTCCACATCCTACCAATGTTTCGTCTTGTTAGCTTATTGCCTTCGTTTTAAGTCACTTAGAAAGAGCTGTCCAAGCACTTACTGACCTGGTGTGACTGATGAAAATTTGCTCGATCTTATGCCTTTCCAATAACCCTTACCCTCCATCCACATCTTCATCATCACCATCGCCATTATGCGCGTGCGTGCGTGCGTGTATGGGTGTAGTCCTATACATATGCCTATACATAGATGTATTTCTCGCTGTAGAGCTCCCACCCATTTTTCTCCAACTCCAATCTCCCCGGAATCGTCGAAACTCCTCCAAGGGACATCATTTTCATCAGGAAGAAAAAAGTTTATTAGGAAGGCTAAGAGGCTAGGCAGCATACTTCTTTGTAAACACGGACACACACATTTACGTGGTACGTGAGGTTCTGTTTTTTTTCTTTCTTTCTTTCTTTCTTTCTTTCTTCTTTCTACCTACGAGTATCTGACTACCTGACTTCTAAAATATCTGTCAAACGATCTAAGTTCTATCAAGAATGTCCCTCTCAGCATGTCCTGTCATTATCATAAAATTGATACTTGACGATTCTTAGGACCTTCTTTCATTTCTATGATTGTGACTAAAACCGCTGAGTTCTCGTCTACACTATTTTTTTTTTCAGACGTGGCTCTAGAATTCATAATTTACCATGCAGCATTTCCTAAGTTCAACCTCTATTCATATTTTTTTTTTACCTTTATCCCCCCTCTTTCTTGCTCCCACTCTTCTCCATTCAAAAAGTGATGATAAACCCATCACATTTTCCCCCTCATCACAAGAGCTGGCAATATCTCACCATTCCCCTTCTTACAAATTACAGTCAATTTCCCTACTTGCCGTCCTTTCGATCTCCTGCCCTGTCATTCATTTTCCAATCTCTCAGTCCCGACACTTTCCCTCTTTACGACTTTACCCCACCCCCTCTGCCTCTCCTCTCCTCACCCTTTTCCTCCTCCATCTCTTCTTTCTTTCCTTTCTCCTTCTCCCCCTTCCTTCTTCTTCCCACCCTCCCTCCAATTACCTCTCTCCCTTCCTCCCATCCTCCCTCCCTCATCTCTCTTCCTACCTCCTCCTCCTCCCTCCCTTCTCACACGCTCTGGTAAAGACGAATAAAAATGGGCCAGACCTCACACAGCATTAAGCTCATATAGCATCGATCCCTCAAAGTTACCCAGTCTGGGGGATCACGGAAGATGTATTTATTGATGGAAACTCTCTCACTCTGGTCCACGGCTGGAGCGACGAGGGGAGGGGAGGAGAGGAGGGGGGGAGGGAGAGGGGCGAGCTGGAAAGAGAAAGGTGGAGGGATAAGGGAATGGCTAGAAAGTGGAGGGAAAAGAAAGTGGAGACAAGGAATGAGTGGGGAAAGGAACGAGAGAGGTAGAGAGACAGAGGCACACAGCATTACTCAACGATACATATCGAGCAATATCAGAATTATGATGTTCATGATGAGAACAAAAGATATATGAAAGAAAACGGTCAAGATTCAACATATGAGTGAATCGGGAGTGAAGGCTAGAAGTGCAGCGTAAGAAGAGGAAAAGGGGAGGCGATAATAAATATGAGAGGGAAGGAGGAGGATCTAGTGGAGGAAGAGGGGGAGGGGGGAGGAATAACAAGAGCAGGGTGGGGAGACGGAATAACAAGAGGAGGATGAAGAAACAAAAATAAACGAAGATATACCGAAGGAGGAGGAGAATGGAGGAGTAAGATGAAATATTGGATAAAAGGAAGGGTACTGGGGGAACAAAATGGTTTAATTGAGAAGCAGAAGTCTAGGTCAATAAGTTTAAAGTAAGAAAAAAATTACAAACAACCGAAGATCATTTTGAGAAATAACCGGCAGTATATTAACCTTTTTAGATAATCTTTCGCGATCTCTTAATTCTCTTCTCGTCACTCAGTCTTGTAATACGAGAAAATTATCTCACTAAGCAGCACTATCACACTTGCAAACGCTAACTACAACTAACTTCAGTTCCCTTACAATGGAATCTTTGATTGGCAACAATACGAAGCTGATCCTGAAAATGTAATCCCATTAGTCTTTGTAGTAGTTCCCTACTAAAAGAAATTCAACTGTACATTATATAAGCTTTTACTTCCCATTTTCTTCTTTTAATTATTCTTAGCTTGTTTCTCTCTCTTCTTTTATCATTCTTCTTCTTTTTCAGCAACTCTCCGTTTATCCCGATTCCTCTCCATCTCCATACGATCCTCCTTCCTCCCTCTGTTACATTTCCAATTCCAACTCCACTGCTGACTTATCTGCCCTTGCCCTTCCTCTCTCTCCTCTCCTCTTCGCCTATCTCCTCCCGTCATCACAAAAACATGATCTTTGCATCAACACCGACTACCACGACGAGGGGCCACGCTACTTGCACCCAATAGAATTTTAAGAGGCCTAAAAGATATATACACACTCCGGTGAACTCCTGGAAACAAACTCCCTGTTCCTCCCGCGCCTCGTCCTGCATACACAAACTCCCAGTTGCCTTCCCGATATCTGTCATACCTACCTTCCCTTCATTTCTCGAGCTTCTGACTTGGTTTTTTTTTTTTTCTCTCTCTCTCTCTCTCGCCTTTTTCTTTCCTTGTCTCTTGCTCTCTCGCTCTCTCTTACTTTTTTCTTTCTCCCTTCCGGACCCGTCGCCCTTCTCCACTTCCCCTTTAATATTTTTCCTTTCCTTCCTTCCTTCCTGTGTGACCTCGCTCAGGGCTACCACCTTCCATTCACTTACAGCTCATCGTAATTTCCTTCCTCTCTTTTTCCCTTCCTTCATTTCTTCCTTCCTTCCTCTCGCCCCTCTCTCTATCCCTCCTCCTCTCTCCATCCCCTTCTTCGCCCCTCATTTCTTCCTGCCTTCCTCCCACCACCCTCCTCCCTCCATCTCTCCTCTTATCTCCCTCTTCCAATCCCTCATTCCCTTCTTGCAACCCTCCCCCTCCTGATCTTCTCCTTTTCCTTACCTACTCCAACGGCCCCTCTCCTTTCCCTAGTCCTTCCCTTTCTCCCACCCTCCTCTATCCTCTATCACTTCCCCCTTCCCCCTCCCTCCTTCTCTGCCTTCATACCTCCCTCCCTTTCTTCCTTCATCCCTCCTATCCTTTCTTCCTTCATCCCTACCTCCCTCCCTTTCTTTCTTCCTCCCTCCCTCCTTCCCTTCCCACTTGACATTTCGGTCACTGAAATCGTTGCATGTATAAGGAAGATTACTCTCTTCTTT
>BOPN01000093.1:668976-676476 GCA_017312705.2 Penaeus japonicus
GGGAGACTATGACCTTTCGTCAATACCATCCCAGGGTGTTGTGAAGGACACACCAACGTGAAACGCGGGCACTGGTTTGAGGCTTAAGTACGGCCGTCGTGGCACTCTCTCTGACTACCTTGACTGCCTTACCTAAGAGAGAGAGAGAGAGAGAAAGAAAGAGAGAGAGAGAGAGAGAGAGAGAGAGAGAGAGAGAGAGAGAGAGAGAGAGAGAGAGAGAGAGAGAGAGAGAGGTCTGGTAAGGCGGTTATGAGACCTTTTGAGAAGATAAGATATTCAAGGCTGGAGGGGGGGGGGGGCGAAAGAGGTGGAGAGAAAATATATTGAAAAAAATGAAGATTGATAAAAGAAAAAAGAATGGGAGTGAAAAAGAGATAAACAATCGAGATATATACAGTTGCACAAATAAGCAAACTAAATAACTGACAGAAACAGCCGGATAGTGAAAGAGGAATAGAAAAAAAACGCAAAGAAAAAGGCCAACAGAGACAGAAAGAGCAAGAGCACACACAAGCGAATGCCAGGACATGAAAGTACTTTCGCATTCAGCCGTCTGTATTAGCCCGCGCAGCTTTGATCACCGAGCATTCACGAACAGAAATACATGTTCACAGCCATGCAGCTCCGGTTAATTATCTCATGCCGTTGGCCGCAGAAATGGTTCGTGGCGGACAAGCAATGGCAGATTCTAATGACTGCTCCGTTACAATCGCAAACCTTACCCAAATCCCTCCTCTGCCACTGTCCCTGCTACAGCCTCCTACCATAGACCTTGCTACAGTCTCCTACCATAGACTCTGCCACAGTCTCTTATTACAGACCTTGCCAAAGTTTCCTACCATAGACCCTGCTACAGTCTCCTACCATAGACCCTGCTACAGTCTCCTACCATAGACCCTGCTACAGTCTCCTACCATAGACTCTGCCACAGTCTCTTATTACAGACCTTGCCAAAGTTTCCTACCATAGACCCTGCTACAGTCTCCTACCATAGATCCTGCTACAGTCTCCTACCATAGACCCTGCCACTGTCTGCAAACACAGACCCTGCCACAGCCTCCTACTATAGACCTTGCTACAGTCTCCTACCATAGACTCTGCCACAGTCTCTTATTACAGACCTTGCCAAAGTTTCCTACCATAGACCCTGCCACAGTCTCCTACCACAGACCCTGCCACTGTCTGCAAACACAGACCCTGCCACAGTCTCCTACCATAGAACCTACCACAGCCTCCTACCATAGACCCTGCTACAGTCATAGACCCTACCACTGTCTGCAAACACAGACCCTGCCACAGCCACTGTCTGCAAACACAGACCCTGCCACAGTCTGCCACCATAAACCCTGCCACAATCTTCTACCACAATCCTCGGATATAAACGGAACGTGCTGGGCTTGTCACTGTCTTTTGATATATGGCTATGGTTATGCAGATTTTACACATTCTCCCTTTCCTTCGTTTCCAATCTGGTCAGGTTTTCAAATAATTGCTCTAATTATCTCCTTTAATTATTGCCCTGTCTCCCTCTTGTCTCTCTCTCTCTCTCTCTCTCCTCTCTCCTCTCTCCTCTCCTCTCTCCTCTCTCCTCTCTCCTCTCTCCTCTCTTCTCTCTTCTCTTCTCTCCTCTCCCTCTCTCTCTCTCTCTCTCACTTTCACTCTTTCACTCTCTCTCACTCACTCTCTCTCTTACCCTTACCATTAACCTCACCCAGTGCCACACTCACACTCTCACTCACACTCACACCCACATCCTAACCCACACCTAATTCCCATTCCCACTCCTTCTCCCACCCTCCCTTTCTCTCTCACGCTCCTCCGGTTCCTACCCCCCACCCCCACCCCACCCTCTCACCTTTTAAATACTACTCAGACTATCTCATCCTTCCTTTTTCTCGCTGCACACTTTTTTTCTACTTCTTTCATCCTTTCCTTTTTTTTCTTTTCCTTTTCCATTTTCTGCTCCAAAATTCAGATATTCAATTTTCATGTCAGTCACTCTGCCCCTCTATTCCCCTCCCGCGTGACCAGACTTCTAGTGCTCTGCCCTCACTCCATTTTTTTTCCTTTCGTTTTTTTTTTTATCTTTGGTTATCCTACCAATGTAATCTAACTTACAGAAGCTGGTTATTCCTTTATGTATGTTCTTAAGAGATTTGTACTAGCGATATGGACTCTTTTTGTGTATCTATTTTATTTTTAATTTCTCTCTCTCTCTCTCTCTGCCTCAATAAACCTGTCAGTAACAAAAAAGTCCCTGTCTCCCTCTTTCTCTTTCATTTTATTCATCAATCTACCTATCCATCTCACCATTTATCTATATATACAACCTTCCCTTTCACCCTTCCCTCCTCCCTTTTTTATCCGCAACCAAAATAATCCAAACTATATAAGGTGTATACCCCTTTTGTGTACATTCTTATATAAAGTGGAACCTAAACCATCTATCTACTTTGTCCCTCTCTCTCTCTCTCTCTCTCTCTCTCTCTCTCTCTCTCTCTCTCTCTCTCTCTCTCTCTCTCTCTCTCTCTCTCTCTCTCTTTCTCGTTCTTTCTCGTTCTTTCTCTCTCTCTCTTGTTCTCGATTTATCTGCATGTGCGCAAGCGTGTGTGTGTCTGTGTTTGAATGCGTGTGCCTATGAGCTTGTACACTCGTGTGTATATTTACATAAACACGTGAATGGCTAAACATAAAACTGGCAGCAAAAAAAAAAAAAAAAAAGAAAGAAAAAAAGTAATGGCAACAACAATAATAACAATATCATCATTATTGATGGTGATAATGATCACGATAACAATGATAATGATAACAACTTTTAAACGATACTCACAAGAAACTAAACACATTGTGGGAGAAACGAAGATGCAAAAAGACCTAATCCCTGCATTTGGAAAAAGACCCCCAAAAGGCCACTCCTCCCTAAAAAAGCGTACAAAAGAATACGGGAAAAGGCGGGTAACGGAATAATATATTAGTAAATGGTTTTACAGAATATTGCACAGAAATTAATAGTAAACCCAATGCCAACACTCGAAACGATGTGCTATGAAATAAAACAGGAAATAAATTGCAACTAGAAGAGCATTGCAAGGGAGGGGGAGTCACGGAACCTGGAACTAAAAATCAATATATGTATCCATATCTTTTTCTTTTCTTCTTTTGCAACATAAAAAGAAAAAGGAACGAGGCGAAATACTGAAAAGGGGGGAAAAGGGACAAAAAAATCAAAATATCTAAACGGCGCATTGGCATACAGATAAAGGCTATCTATATGGTAAATAAATGGATTGTTTCTGTAGATTTGAAAAAAAAGAAAACATATAGGCATTTTTCGAACTGGGAAAAATAAATAATTTCATGGTACAGTAAAAAAAATATGGAAAATAAACAAATAAAATGAAGCCGAAAAAGGATTAACGAACAGAAAACGGTATGACGCAATATAGACTGATTTACCTGACGTTACGCTGGACAATCAAACACGAAAGAGGGGGGATGAATGAAGGAGTGAAAACAAAACAAAAATGAAAATATAAAAGAAACAAACTATAGAGAAATGCGAGGAAGAATGGGAGAAGTGTAATGGTTAGAAGGATTGATAAAAATATATATATATAGGTGGATAGATTGATAGAAAGAGGAGAAGGAGGGAAGGAGGATGCAAGGGAGGGAGAGAGAGAGAGAGAGAGAGAGAGAGAGAGAGAGAGAGAGAGAGAGAGAGAGAGAGAGAGAGAGAGAGAGAGAGAGAGAGAGAGAGAGAGAAAGAGAGAAAGAGAGAAAGAGAGAAAGAGAGAAAGAGAGAGAGAAAGAGAGAAAGAGAGAGAAAGAGAAAGAGAGAGAGAGAGAGAGAGAGAGAGAGAGAGAGAGAGAGAGAGAGAGAGAGAGAGAGAGAGAGAGAGAGAGAAAGAGACGGAAAAAATAAAGCAATGGGTAAAGAAAGACATAGGAAGTAAAAACATTTGTCAAAAATAAAAAAAAATAAAAAAACAAAAAAAAAAAAAAAAAAAAAAAAAAAAAAAAAAGACAGGAGAAATAAATAGACCCACAGAGGTAGATATGAAAGAACCCCATTTAAAAAAAAAGAAAGATAGGAAAAAAAAGAAGGTAAAAGAGAAGGAAACTCATCCAAATGGAAGGGAGGGGGCGAAAAAAAAGGTTATCGACCAGGGAGCACTTGGAGGGTTGTACTCCTGTGCACTTAGCTCCGCGCTCATGAAATGGCAGGTCTGAAAGGGGGAAAGAAAAGTGGGGGAGGGAGGAAAGAAGGGGAGGGGAAGAGGAGGAGGGGAGGAAGAGGGAAAAGGAGGTGGAGGAAGAGGCTAACACCAATGAAAGCTTAATACATACGTGGCCGTGTCTTTGTATGTGTGCGCGCGCGCGTGTGTGTGTATATACTCGCGCGTGTGTCTCTGTGTGTGTGTGTGTGTGTGTGTGTGTGTGTGTGTGTGTGTGTGTGTGTGTGTGGGGGGGGGGGGAGTGAGTGAGTGAGTGAATGAGGGTGTGAGGGAATGGGTGAGTGAGTGAGTGATTGAGTGGGTGGGTGAGTGAGTGAGTGGGTGAGTGAGTGAGTGAGTGAGTGAGTGAGTGAGTGAGTGAGTGAGTGGGTGGGTGAGTGAGTGAGTGGGTGAGTGGGTGAGTGGGTGAGTGAGTGAGTGAGTGAGTGAGTGAATGAGTGGGTGGGTGAGTGAGTGAGTGAGTGGGTGAGTGAGTGAGTGAGTGAGTGAGTGAGTGAGTGAGTGAGTGAGTGAGTGAGTGAGTGAGTGCTGTATATATGAGTTTGGGTACGCGAGTGTCGACCTGGCCTGTGTACCTGCATTCTGAGTTGACAATTAAGCTTCTTATCGTGCGGCGTAACTCAATCACAATGATTGCAACTCAGTCCCCACCAGCAAACTTCCCGTGTTGTGTTAAGTCTGGGAGAGCTGGCAGACTCAGTGTCCCATCCCCTTCCCCTCTCCCACCCCCTCCCCTCTTCTTCTTCACCTAAATTTGCCCTCTCCCATTTGTCCATTCAGTTCATATCTCTTTTCCCCTGCAACCTCTCTTCCTATCTCTTCCTATTCCATCCCTTCTTATCTATCCCTTCCTGCCCCATCCTTTCTCATCTCTTTTTTTTCCTATCCCTTTCCTTCTTACCTGTTCCTTCCCTTCCTTACGTTCTCATTCTGATTTTTTCCCTTCCTTTCCTATATGTCTCTTCCCGACCCTTCCCTTCCTCTCTCTTTTACCCTATTTCCCTCTTCATTTATGTCCCTTCCTGCGCCCTCCCTTCTTATCCGGCCCCCTCTTTCCCCCTGTCCTCCTATCTGTTCCCCTTCTTCTATTCCCTTCCTTTATCGCTTCCCCTCCTCTTTTTCTGTCTTTCTTTTTAATCTACTTCCCCGAGCTTCACAGACTCCTTGCCTCTCTTTTGGACCTTTTCCTTTCCTCATTTTCTCCTGTCTGTTCGTCTCTAGCTCTCTCTCTCTCTCTCTCCAGTTCTCGTCTTTCATTTCTCTTTCCTTCTCCCTTCCCCCTCTCCCTCTCCTTCTCTCTCTCTCTCTCTCTCTCTCTCTCTCTCTCTCTCTCTCTCTCTCTCTCTCTCTCTCTCTCTCTCTCTCTTTCTCTCTCTCTCTCTCTCGTTCTTTCTCGTTCTCTCTCTCTCTCTTGTTCTCGATTTATCTGCATGTGCGCAAGCGTGTGTGTGTGTCTGTGTTTGAATGCATGTGCCTATGAGCCTGTACACTCATGTGTATATTTACATAAACACGTGAATGGCTAAACATAAAACTGGCAGCAAAAAAAAAAAAAAAGAAAGAAAAAAAAGTAATGGCAACAACAATAATAACAATATCATCATTATTGATGGTGATTATGATCACGATAACAATGATAATGATAACAACTTTTAAACGATACTCACAAGAAACTAAACACATTGTGGGAGAAACGAAGATGCAAAAAGACCTAATCCCTGCATTTGGAAAAAGACCCCCAAAAGGCCACTCCTCCCTAAAAAAGTTGCACAAAAGAATACGGAAAAAGGCGGGTAACGGAATAACATATTGCAATGGTTTTACAGAATATTGCACAGAAATTAATAGTAAACCCAATGCCAACACTCGAAACGATGTGCTATGAAATAAAACAGGAAATAAATTGCAACTAGAAGAGCATTGCAAGGGGGAGGGGGGAGTCACGGAACCTGGAACTAAAAATCAATATATGTATCCATATCTTTTTCTTTTCTTCTTTTGCAACATAAAAAGAAAAAGGAACGAGGCGAAATACTGAAAAGGGGGGAAAAGGGACAAAAAAATCAAAATATCTAAACGGCGCATTGGCATACAGATAAAGGCTATCTATATGGTAAATAAATGGATTGTTTCTGTAGATTTGAAAAAAAAAGAAAAAAAACATATATAGGCATTTTTCGAACTGGGAAAAATAAATAATTTCATGGTACAGTAAAAAAATATGGAAAATAAACAAATAAAATGAAGCCGAAAAAGGATTAACGAACAGAAAACGGTATGACGCAATATAGACTGATTTACCTGACGTTACGCTGGACAATCAAACACGAAAGAGGGGGGATGAATGAAGGAGTGAAAACAAAACAAAAATGAAAATATAAAAGAAACAAACTATAGAGAAATGCGAGGAAGAATGGGAGAAGTGTAATGGTTAAAAGGATTGATAAAAAAAATATATATATAGGTGGATATATTGATAGAAAGAGGAGAAGGAGGGAAGGAGGATGCAAGGGAGAGAGGGGGAGAGAGAGAGAGAGAGAGAGAGAGAGAGAGAGAGAGAGAGAGAGAGAGAGAGAGAGAGAGAGAGAGAGAGAGAGAGAGAGAGAGAGAAAGAGACGGAAAAAATAAAGCAATGGGTAAAGAAAGACATAGGAAGTAAAAACATTTGTCAAAAATCAAATTCCTTACTAAAAACTAACTAAATAAATAAAAAGTAAAAAAAAAAAAAAGACAGGAGAAATAAATAGACCCACAGAGGTAGATATGAAAGAACCCCATTTAAAAAAAAGAAAGATAGGAAAAAAAGAAGGTAAAAGAGAAGGAAACTCATCCAAATGGAAGGGAGGGGGCGAAAAAAAAGGTTATCGACCAGGGAGCACTTGGAGGGTTGTACTCCTGTGCACTTAGCTCCGCGCTCATGAAATGGCAGGTCTGAAAGGGGGAAAGAAAAGTGGGGGAGGGAGGAAAGAAGGGGAGGGGAAGAGGAGGAGGGGAGGAAGAGGGAAAAGGAGGTGGAGGAAGAGGCTAACACCAATGAAAGCTTAATACATACGTGGCCGTGTCTTTGTATGTGCGCGCGCGCGCGCGTGTGTGTGTGTGTGTGTGTGTGTGTGTGTGTGTGTGTGTGTGTGTGTTTGTGTGTGTGGGTGGTGAGGAGTGAGTGAATGAGGGTGTGAGGGAATGGGTGAGTGAGTGAGTGAGTGAGTGAGTGGGTGAGTGAGTGAGTGAGTGAGTGAGTGAGTGAGTGAGTGAGTGAGTGAGTGAG
>BOPN01000093.1:686476-693976 GCA_017312705.2 Penaeus japonicus
TGAGGGATAAAAGAAGAGGAGCGGGACAGGTACGAATAAGGGAGGAAGAAAAAGAGGACGTGGAACGAAAGTTAGGAGGAGGAGGAGGAGGAGGAGGAGGAGGGAAAGAATATGGGCTAAGAGAATTAGGAGAGGCTTTGGAGGAGGAGAGGAGGAGGAGGAGGTTGGGAGGGTTTAGGAGGAGGTTGAAAGGGTTAAGAATGAGGATGAGGAAGAAGAGGAAATGCAGTGGAAGAGGGTGGAGAAGAGGGTAAGAGAATTAAGAGGAAAAGAAAAAGTAGGAAGAGGGGATTGAATGGTGAACAGAAGGAAAAGCAGTAATGCGAGCAGTAGAATGGAATAAAAAGAATGAAGGGATGAGTAGGAGGTGGAGACGGGTGAGAGAAAGAGGAAGAGCATGTCAGAGAGAGAGAGAGAGAGAGAGAGAGAGAGAGAGAGAGAGAGAGAGAGAGAGAGAGAGAGAGAGAGAGAGAGAGAGAGAGAGAGATAGAGAGAGAGAGAGAGAGAGAGAGACTCAACACAATAAGGACGACAAAACCTTACCTACTCATGGCAACCACAGCTCTATCGTCCTTCGATTTAGCATAGTGGCCAAGGCTGTTCTGTTAAAATGTAAACCATTCTAACTTATCTTTATAACACCGTAATTCTTGGGACAGTCCATGTTTGTTCTTGGTATCTACAACCAACATTTCTCATTCTTTATCACTTCGTAAATCTTGTTCGTGTGGTCGCAGTAAAGATTTAGAGAATGCAGATTTGTCATTTGACATCACAAATACATTTTCACCAAATAAACATCATAAATAATAGACCACAAGATTGAACCAACTACAGGAATGCAAAGTTCACACAAACACGCAGAAACTCATACACAAATGTCTTTCTTCCCTCTTTACGTTGAGAAAACTAGACTACGAAAACCAATGGAAAATAAACAACGTTGAATGAGAAATAAATAAAACACATGATATACGGATACACAATAAGAAATACGTAAAAAAAAAATCTAGCAGCAGTATGAGCTTGAAATAACGAAAGTCAAATTATTTGTGAAAATACGATATTTACGATAGAAAAAAAAAGAGAAATGTAGAATTGATCAACGGAAATACATACAAGAAAGACTCGATTTCTTCTCTTAGGAGACAGAGTAACTTAGATTCGCAAGACAAAGCTTAAAAGGGGTTTTGAAAGAAGAAAAGATGAAGTTATGGCAGTCGGGGAGGCAGCGGAATGGTCTGTTAGCCTTGTTAGTGTCGCTGTAACGGCCGTTAGTGTCGTAATTGTTGCCATAGAGCAGTTCTTCTTCTTTTATTGCGATCTTCATGAGTACTTTATAGCCTCATCTACCATCTGCATACGATGCCCTTCAAGCCCCCATAACTCTCGCAAATTATTAATATAGCGAGTCATAATAGCAGGCGAATCCACTTACACGCTCATGATGAACAGACTCCGCAATCATCGCCGGTTCACGCACCTGAAAAGAAATTTAACGAGATTATCTAATGTTGATCGTAAAAAAATACATGTGCAAAATTCGGGTTTCAACAAATTAGGTGGGTGTTAATGGTAATAAAAGGATTATGACATTTAATAATGCTAAAATTTAAACCTGTATACACTACATAAAACAAAATAATAAACTTTGTTTCGAATTTAAAAAATACACACCGTATATTCACAAATGGCAACATTTTAAAGTTCATTTCATATGCTGTTAGCACAACACTGCAATTCTGAAATGACAGAAAAATAAAAAAATCTCTGAAAATTCAGACGGGAACTAAATAGTACTACATTTCCAGCATCATTTCCCACAGCGAGAGGAAACGGTTGTCATGAATGCCGAAAATGGTTGCATGTAACTACTGCCAGTTCCCAAGGACGTACGTGGCCGCGCTCGTGCACGTGTTTCAGGAGAGATGGAGGCCCTGGACTGGATTACAGAAATCTAGTCGATATGTTTGCTTTTCTCCCCGAGAGAGGCGTGGGCGTCAATTAGGTATTTCACATCCAAGCCGTTTCATGAAATTAAACGTGCTGAAACGCAGCAGCACCATCCAGAACTGGTCTAGAACATTGATTAGATGGCTGGCCGGCAACAAGACGTCACGCGATTCGGGAAGGAAGTCGCTTGTACGGAGGCTCTCTAGACAAGATCTCCCTAAGAAGGATGGGGATCACAGCATGTTCTCTTTCCACAGTTTCAGTGTGATAGATCGCCGGCCCTTCGCGTCCTGCCCTCGCGGCTAATTAGCTGATCGATACAACCTCGTATGTTTGCTTATTTTTGCTTTCCTTTGTTTTACTTTTCACTCATTCTTTTTCCTTCTTGTGGTGGATATACGATACTGCAATTATCCGTCTCCCTTGCTGGATATTAAATTAGTGGAATAATCATTGCTGCGTAATGACGTGTAATGATGTGTAACGACGCTTTGTTAGATTTCGATGGTCGGATTGGCCGGGATGAGGCGTGTGCGGCGAGGAAAGTAAACATTTCCAGCTTTTCAAATTCGAGTTGGTGTCCGAATCTCTATACATGACTTCGAGCCTAAGAGCAATTGCGCAATTTGCAAGTCTGCAATGCCTCCTGCGAATTTTAAATTTGATAAAGTTGTAAAATGGAGATGTAAGCTAGTAAATATTTTCAAATTGGTTGGACTGCTCTGCTTTCCACCAGTCATATATATGCGTCAAAGATCCCAATCCCACAGTCAGTAAGCTGAAGTTACTTTCAAACGTAAATCTACACTTTAGAAAATGAATATCCAAAATCCCTCTTCTTTTCCGGTCTCGGCACTGACTGAAAGGAGGAGAGCAGGAAAAAGAGCAGATCCCAAGACAAGAGTGATTGCGAAATGAATCAAGCTTGCAACAAAAAATCAGAGAATCCTCTCAATGTTAATACAATCCGAGAGATAAACGACATTCTAAAACCTCCCAAATGACAACACAGACCATCATTCTTTCTTTCTTTCCGCAGACAAACTAGTCCCAACGAGAAACAGGATCAAAGTGCGACGTCCCATTGTGTGTCGTCTTGGCACTCCGCTGCGTGGTCCGACTCCCCCCCCCCCCTTCCTTCCTGCCAGGCCCCCTCCGCTTTCACCCTCGTGAGTCTTCAGAACTTCTGTCAATCAAACTGCCTTTCAAATTACGCTCACTGTACAGTTTCCTGGACTGTTTCTTATCGCCATTCTAAGAGACTCATAATTTGTCCCTCGTGTACCGAGAGATTGCTATCTCCTCACGTACGGCTTGTAGTACAGAAGAGTGAATTTCTTCCTCTTGCGTCTGCCTCCTGGTCTTTTTACCTCGCCCTCTTCCCCCGCCGTCACCAACCCAGACTAATTAGCTACGTTGATTGCGCATCGCCAGATCGTCATTTGTTTCCTTTCCTGTCCAAGAATTCTTATCACGCACACGCCTTCATCGATCTCCCGGGCTTTCTTTTGTGCCACGATGTTTCCTCGCCCTTTAAAATATAGAGACATATATGCTAATGGCCCCCTTGGCTCTGGCGTGTTCTTATCGTGGCGTTATAGAAATAAGAGCTGGTCCGTAAAACCAGTGAAATTTCCGCAAGACTGCTCGTGATAAGAGCCCGACGCTTATCGGCGTTCATTTGTCTCGGCCGTCTCTTGTTTACGTGACGAGCCTTGGAAATTACTAGACGGAGTTTCGCTTCTAATTTCGCTCCTTGTAGAACGTGGCCCTTCAAGGTCCGCCTTTTCCCCTTTCCCTCTCTTCTACAATTAGCTCTCCTATTCACTTATCGCCTCTCCCTCGTAATCCATTTTCTGTGTCATTAGCGCCTTCAACCCTTCGCCATCCACGCATGCCGACAGTCATGTGTCCACGAGCCCTTCATCCTCTCGTCTCTCCCTCAACTCCGGTCAATAGTCTCCCCTCGCAACTACCTGGTCTCCCCCTTACAACCACCCTTGAGGGGAAGGGAGGGAGGGTGAGGAAGGGACAGGAGGGTAGGGGGGATGGGGAGGGAGGGTCGGCGACGGGAACTCGACGCTCTAACATTTCTAGTCACGTCTACAATCGCTGAATGAGGCTCATTTAACAAGCTGTGCGATAAATCTGAATTGCAGAGTTCCGGGGGTTCACGGGATATCAAATTCGATTCCGGGTGATACATATATATACTCTGGAAGTGAGTCCGCGGAGTTAGAAGGAACGTGTTTACGCCCTCTGTCTGCCCAAGGAAGAGGAGCGGTGAAGGCACGCTGGGATCCGAGCTTGTGAATCCTTTACTCGAGGTCTGTGTAAACTGACAGACCTTGACCAGCCGAGGGGTGGGGGGGATAGGGGAGGGGGTAGGGGAGAGGGTGATAGACTGACAACCATCAGCGCGCCCCGCTTCGCTACACGACAATGGGTTAATGTAAACACAACGATCAATCTTGGATCAATCCAACTCTACCCTTTGTTGACCCTCTCGACTTTAACACCCCATCCCTTCCCATCCCCCTCCCGCCATCCTCCCAGCTCAAACCATCAGCCATCCTGTCATGTACACGCCCACCTGACCCTCAGCAAATCAAACGCTTGAACTACCGTGGCCTAAACCAAGCTTAAGACCGTAATGACACAGGGCGCAATCCAGCGTCCATTCGGGGGCGGTTTGAACGTCCGAACGCAGGGTAGGATCCACGAAAAGGAGTATGGTGATTTATGAAAGTTTATGAAACAAAATCCAAATAAAAAGTCACATACATTTTCTTTAGCAGCCAGTTAATCTAGTGAGTATGATAATTTCATAATACTGACAATTCGGAATGGATGAAATTATATACACAGCTGAAATCATGATCATCATTTTCATTATCGTAAGAAACTTCTTAATGTGTTCGTGTCACATATGCAATATCGGATTTTAAGGAGAACAGGAGGGAATATAATGATAAGAAGAAATTATGAAAAAGGCATAAAATTAAATAAAATCTAAAGATCAATAACTAAATGCACAAAATGAACAGACCAAATAAAGACGAAATGTGAACAAAGAATTATGAAAATAACAAGAGGCAGAAGGACAGGGACAGAAAAATTGGACAGGTAAAAAAAGTAAATACGCAAGATGAACGAACCAGAAGAAAAGCATAAGTGATTAATCCATGAGTGAGGTTTGTAAGCTAAAATTCACTCCTGTTATTGCTTTCACCTATTGAAAGCTAATAAGAAAAGCCAAGGTGAGCAGGAGAGGGACGAAACGCGTGGCCAAATACGGTGTGTGAGTAATGGTTGACGGAGGCCTCGAGACATCCTGGCTCCCTCCCGGTCACGTCGATACGAGACCACGCCCCTCCGAAAACTCCACCCTAAGCCACGCCCACTCACCCGCGCCCTCCCTAATCCCTAACGCCGTCAACACGCCAACCCTCACATGCCCCTGCCCATCCACACCCTAAATAGTACTTTCCCGTCACCAACGTCATTTTCCCTTCGCTTCATCACACCTTGAGTCTCCGCCCCACCTCCCAACCCGTCTGTCCTTCCACATATATATATAATCGAGTCTTTCCGTGCTTAAATATACATGAACTGTAGATGCATTCAATATATTAACCTTTACCGATATTTGAATAGCCACATATCATATAGGATCTTAAAAAATATATGATTAACCATCTTGACGTCCTTAACCAATCCTTTCCTTGTGAACCTCTCCTTGTCGTGTCTCGTGCGGTCAGACCCATCCGGGAAAACAATGGTTCAAAGCAAGAATCCATATTCGTGGTCACTAACTAAGAATCTCCCGTAATAACGCTCGACATGGCATTTCCAGATCATCTTACTATTCTTTCATTATTTTTTCGTTCCATTTTATCAATTATAATAATAATTTTTGTGTGTTTCGCAATATTCAGGTTGGGGAGAGGGACAGGGGGATGCGCCCCCTTGTATTTACTTCTTAGTGCATGACGGTAATGCGAGGGTTGGGAGTGGTTTTCTCTCGCACAGCCACTTTGGGTTTTGTCCAGCAATACCTGAGGCCAAAACGTTGTTGCTGATTTGTACGTATCTTTCCCGACCTGAGCCCGTAAACTGGTTTCAGAAATGTTGAAAATTGCCGAATGTCTATCTCGAGAAACCATGTCGACGTTTCCAACTGAACACGGAGAAAATGAAAAATAAATGCGTTTAATAAGTGTTCCAGGAGTCCGGGTGTTTCGCGTCCATCAGAAAACACACGCTGGTAACAGATCTAAGGTTCGCGTGGGTCCCTCTGTGCTAGTCGCGTGGTGCAAGCAGCAAAGAAAGACAAATCCCTCATATCTTAATTGCACGTGAGGAGTCGCGCATATAATAATTTACGAGCACGTTCCGCTCACTTTATTGCTACTTTCCTTACAAACGCAACAGCCGTAGCAAACGAGAAAGCGTTTCTCCCTCCATCCTGCCACGTCAGCGTTAATTACCTGGCAACACTGCGGCTCGTGTCCGCGCGCGCCGTGCGTTTCCCGCGTTGTTGTGGGAAGGGTCACGTGCATTCTTTGAACCGTACGTCACGTGGCTTGCCCGGTGCGCACGCTCGTGAGGTCTCCGGAGCAAGAAAGGCTCTATGGTCTTACTCTCTCGGTCACCAATGAAGAGAGAGACCTAAATTAGTTCGCAAGGTTCCTCGAGGCAACCAACCACCGGCTGTGCCACGAAGCACGGGGTTGATCCTGGTTGCTCGGTGGTTAGTCCTGTACCCAAGACTCATACTGGGAAGGGGGAGGGGGAGGGGAGGAAATAAGGGATTGCCGTGTCACAAACGAACTTGGAGTGCTTTTCCGCAGTCGATCTAAAAGGCAAACCATTAGTCTCGGCGTCGAACTCAACCTACGAACTGTCTCCACACCCCACACCCCTCCAATCCCGAATGACTTTTGAATTCCGAATACGCACGCAGAAGGTAATCCAATAAATATAACCTGACATGTGTTAGATAATCCGACGACCCGGCCCTGCCTACAACACGGTCGTCCTCAAGCCCGTCCGAAGGCGAGCTATTGGGGTTAGCTGGCCGTCCAGTAGCCATTAACCGGAACTCGGGTGGCGGCGAGTGGGTCTGGCGCGTCAAAATGGATTTCTCTCGATCCCCGGCGGCCGGCGGTGGACGGACGGGCGCGGTCGCGTGCGGATCCAGACCCGGACAATACTCGCTAATCATAGGCATAGCACGGCCAAACGCCGCCCCCGGCAGGTGGACTTGATGACAAATTTTCAGCTTAGAAGTAAGAAAATCAAGTGAACCGGAGGGAGAAAATAAATGAGAGAAATGTATATATTTGACATAAAAATAGTGCATAAATATATTCAACATAATATAAACACGGAGGTGTAGTTATACATACATATATACATGTATACATTCATATATATATATATATATATATATATATATATATATATATATATATATATATATATATATATATGTATATATATATATATATATATATATATATATATATATATATACATATATAT
>BOPN01000093.1:698976-713976 GCA_017312705.2 Penaeus japonicus
TGTGTGTGTGTGTGTGTGTGTGTGTGTGTGTGAGAGAGAGAGAGAGAGAGAGAGAGAGAGAGAGAGAGAGAGAGAGAGAGAGAGAGAGAGAGAGAGATCCCGACAGACATAAAGAAGGAGAGGGCGAGAGAGAGAGGGTGTGGTGCCAGTGTTACGTGAAGAGGAAAGATTGGAAATTGGCTGAGTGGAGGCGGTGTGGAGATGGAAGGCCGGGAAGGGGAGGGGTGAAGATGGGGTTACAAGAGAACCGTACAAGAAAGGCAAAAGCAAAGACGCGATGGAAGAGGCATAACTACAAGCGAAATAAATAAGGTGGAAAAAGAAGAGGAGTACAAAGAAATACACATCGTTGGAAAACACGAAAGGAAAAAAAAAGAAAAAGAAAAAAAGAACAGTGGAAAGTAAAGAGGTAAGAGAAGGACGATAACCAAACCACGGTATTGAAAAAAAACGAAGAATAAAATGGGTTCGGTGGGGTGGGGGTGGGGGGGGGGTGGGGGTGTGGGGGGGGGCAAGTCAACATGTAAACAAGGAGAATTAGATCGCCTCGGAACCGCGTCCACAGCCGCGCCACAACACACCTTTAACTCCAGGTGCTCTAATTGTTATCGATCCGCTTTATTTACAGCGGCTGAATGCCCTTAATCGCTGCAGATTATAATTACATACACCTTTTACATCACTCCCACGCCGCCAGACCTTTTACGCAAAGAATGCAATCGCTTGAAATTGCAAAAGATAATTGGGAAAAACGACCTTCGAGAAATGCTGTCCCTTTGTTAGCGAACATGTAAAATTGATATTCCAAGATGAAATATTAACATGTCTACCGACCTCATGCCGGGGGAGGATGTAGTTAGCTGCGTTTTCTCTATGCTTCTCAAGCCATAAAGATCATTGGAGGCAAAATTAGGCACAACTGATGTAATTAAAAGCCTAAAACGTCTGGAGTTTGTTTGCGTGTTTTGTCTACAGAGGGAAAACGTGTGATACGCTTTTTGGCTCGTCTTTTAAAATCAGATTACTGCAGTCATTCTCAGTCTGTAATGCAGAGGTACCTTGGTCAGCCCTGTGTATTAGCAGTCTGTTTGTATGTCAGCTTTATTTCATGGCGTTCGCTTATTAATGATATACTCACACTCAGTCACTTACTCATACACTTATTTATTCACACAATCTATTATACACTTATATACGTCCCCTTACTAATTCTTTCAGACACATTCGTGCACACACACACACATACGCACACATACATTCGTACACACACACATACACATACACACACAGACACACACACACACACACACACACACAAACAAACACACATACAAACACACACACACACACACACATGCAGAATGAGTCCAGCCGCTCTCGCTTCAGTCTTTCCTCTCTGTAACTTTAGCACTTCACCTGTTTTGCATATCTCTCAATCTCTCGACTCTTTCCATTTTCTGTTCCTCGCGTTTTGTCCAAAAGAGCATAAACATCACCGAAATCACTTTCCGAAGCACGAAAAGAAATATCCAGGAAGAAAAACAAAGAAAAGAAGAAGAAAAAAAAACAATAACAACAATTTTCGTCCCAGCAGAAGAACCAAGTTGCATAAGTATTGGCCGGGCGGGGAACATTCCGTAAATATCCGGCGGTCATAAAAAACAAATTTTTGGAGTTGCCACAGCGAGGGGGATATTTGTTGTACCATTGGAATATCGTCGGTAGCAGACGTACGTTACACGGTACATTACATTCGTTAATAGGCAGATCCATCAGGACTCTGCCTTTTTTATGCAATGGAAAAATCTTTCCCAGGCTATGGATTTTTGGGCAAAGCGAGACGCATAAGTAAACTTACATTGAAATGGCAATTATTTTTTCTTTCTAAACATTAAGATGCTATGAAAGGGAACATATATAGAGAGAGAGCGTGAAAATAAGCGCAAACAAACAAACACACACGCACACATGCATGTGTGTGACGGGTGTCCCCAACCCCAATATACTGAAACAGAACACGTGTGACAGGTTGCCTCCCCCCAACATTGCTTTAGTGATGTGTGTGTGTTTCTCGTCATTATGCGCTAGAGTGCCTCTATCGCCGCCGAATATTGTGTATTGGAGTGCCTATACGCCCCATGTGGCATTCTGTTGTTTGTTTGTGTGTGTGTGTGTGTGAGTGTGTGTGTGTGTGTGTGTTTGTGTTTTTTTGTGTGTGTGAATGTGTGAGTGTGAGTGTGAGTGTGTGTGTGTGTGTGTGTGTGTGTGTGTGTGTGTGTGTGTGTGTGTGTGTGTGTGTGTGTGTGTGTGTGTGTGTGTGTGTGTGTGTGTGTGTGTGTGTGTGTGTGTGTGTGTGTGTGTGTGTGTGTGTGTGTGTGTGTGTGTGTGTGTGTGTGTGTGTGTGTGTTTGTGTTTTTTTGTGTGTGTGAATGTGTGTGTGTGTGTGTTTGTGTGTGCGTGGATATGCGTCTTTGTTACTGCATTCGTCCAGCATTTTACTTCAAAGAAATAAAAAAAACTCGTATCCCATCCCACAACGCGTAGTACGAACCCAAAAGAACGGTACACGATTTGTTGTTGCTTCGACAGCCGGGAAAATGCATCAATAATCTGGAGTCGTGCCGCGCCGCCATTCGCTGGACGTGAGTCGTTAGCAACAATGCCACAAACTGTAACAACGACCCCCCCCCCCCACTAGGCCACGCCCACCTCCCTTTTAAATTCGCTTCTTCTGTTGTTGTTTTTCTCACTCTCTTTTTCCCTTATATTTTCGAGCAAATTTCGCTTCTGGATAGTCGATTCTTTGTGTCCCTGGTAACCCTTTGTTCCAAGCCAAGCAACCAAACCAAGTGTATTTTTAAAGCGCATTTTGGTAGCATGATAGTTCAATTCATCCTTTCCGCAAATTCAATTAAGGTCAGAGATTATTCAGATATCTTTTACCGTAGCCCAGTATTCAATCCTCCCAATCTAAGATCCCTAATCCCGAAATCTCAAATCAAACTCACTTCTGCTCCCTTCCTCTCCTTCCCAATGGCAATCCATGATTACCTTTATCCAAAAACACCTCATCTCTAATCCTAAGTCCTATTCAGACTCCCTTTCACCCCATTACCTCTGTTCTTTACCTCACATTCGCCAACCGACTCCTCTTCTCTCCACCTTCGTCTCTCTTCCTTCTTCAGTATATTCTTTTTTTATATCTCTCCTCCTTCTTTCACTTTCAGATTCCCTCTTCCCTTCTCTTCCTCTTGTCCATGCTAATCCCTCTCCCCCCTTTCCTCATGCCACTTCCCATTCCCCCTCTCTTCCTTTCCCACTCTCTGCTGCCCTTACCTATGGCACTCCCCTCATCACTTTATCATGCTCATGCTACTTACTTCCCTCACTTCTCTTTTCCATCCCCATGTTTCTCCCCTGCTCCCTTCCTTCTACTCTTCCTATTTCTCTTTCCCCTTACTCCCCTCCTCTATCCCTTCTCCCTCCTTTCCCTCCTGCTCCTCCTCTCCCTCCTCTTCCTTCTCTCCCAACCCTCCCTCCCTCCTTTCCCTCCTATCCCACCTACCCTCCCTTCCTTTTCCCCTCCTCCCCCACCCTCTCTCCTTCCCTCGGCCGTGTCCGCTCCGCCGAAACGCCCCGATAAAATTCCTGCCAGAGCACAAGTATGGTGGCTACACTCGTGAATATTTGATGGCTCCAAGTGCTTTCAGCGATCATTTCCAGAAGGGTAATGTTTTGTGGTGTAATTCATCCCTCGGGATTTGTGTTGTGGGGCGTGGTGGGCGGGAGGGGGGCGGGGGGTGTTGGGGAGTGAGAGGGCGTAGGGGAGCGGGAGGGGGAGGTGTTCGGGAGTGGGAGGGCAGGGGAGGCCGTGAGGGAGTAGGGAGTTAGTGAGTGAGGGGTTAAGGGTGGAGGGGGATGGGGACGCGGGGAGTGGGGGAGAGGGGGTGTGGGGTAGAGGTGAGAAGGGGTCGGGGTTGTGGAGGTGAGGGAGTGTGGGGGAGCAGAAGTGAGGAGGGTGGCAGAGTGGGTGCAAGGGAGGGTGGAAGGGGTAAGACTCCGTCGAAGGTACGCAGACCAAGCTAGCCTTTGTTGTGCTTCTGTCCGATAGAGGGTTGAGAGGAGGGGGAGGAGAGGAGGAGAAGGAGGGGGGGAAAGTGGAGGAGGAGGGAGAAGAAAGGTAGGAGGAGGAGGGGAAGAAGAAAAAAAGGAGAGGAAGAAGACGGAGAAGAAAAAGGAGGAGTAAGAAGAGGTTGATGAGGAGGAGACGGAGGCTGAAGAAGAGAAAGAAGAAGATGGTGAATTAAAGTTGATTTAATGGGAAAGTAGAAGAGGAACATAAACGGGAGAAACATGAGCATCAAGAGGAAGACGAAAAGTAGGAGGAGAAAGAGTAGGAGGAGGAAGAGTAGAACGAGGAGTAGGAGAAGCTGGAAGAAGAAGGGGAGAAAGAGTAAGAGTACCAGTAACAGAGGGAAGAGGGATAAAGAGGAAAGAAGAGGGAAACGGGGCGAGGAGAAGGAACAGACCCCAACACTCGCGGGAAAGGACAGGAAGTTGATTGCGGTTCAAGCTGGAAAAAGATGGAGATAGAGAAAGGGAGGAAAATAGAGAACAAAGGTAGAACTGACGGGGAAGGAAAAGAATATGGCGGTTGGAAATCAAGCAGCGTGAAAGAAACGACTATAGGAAAGATATTCAGCAAGGGTTAATAAAAGAGAGGAAAGACAAAGCGAGAGAGGGAAGGAGAGAGGGAAAGGGAAAGGGAGAGGGAGAGGGAAAGGGAGTGGGAGAGGGAGAAAGAGAGAGAAATTGAGGGAGAAGGGGAGGGAGAGAGAGGCGCGGGAGATAGATAGATAGATAGATAGATAGAGAAAGGAGCTGGCAACGATGGCGAGGGTAAGAGAGAAAAGAAAGAAATGAAAATAAATTAATTAATCCGAAAAGAGGAAAAGAAAGAATCATAAAATGTTATTACAAAATCTTGAATGAAAAGAAAGAAAGGCAGAGCAAGAAAAAAATGAAAAAAACACCAACACGTTGACCATAGTCACAAGAGACCCCTAGGAGACTTAGAGAAACTTACTATTTTACTAAGCAAATAGGAATCACATTGTTCGTATCCCCATCTCTGAAAATTTGCATAGCCAAGGGTGAAGGTTTTCCAAAGTGTAAACATAAGGATAGAAAAGCACTTTCGAGGGAAAACCATACTCGCCCTTGACTATCCCAGGGAATAGTCAAGGGGATTTAAAGGCGGAAAGAGAGCAAAGGGTAGAGGAATAAGGCGAGAAAAGGAGAAGGGGAAGGGGAGAGACCGGAGAGGAGGAGGAAGGAGAAGAGGTCGGAGAGAAAGGAGGGCAAGCGATAGATAGCAAAGGGGGAGAAGGGGGAAGAGGGGAAAGGGGAGACCGGGGAGGAGGGAGGACCGGGGCGAAGGGAGGACAAGCAAAAGGAGAGCAAAGGAGAAGAGGAAATTGGGGGGAGGGGGAAAGGAGGAAAGGGGGAAGGGGGAGGGACCGGGGCGAAGAGAGAGCTCGACCACAGGGCAAATATCCGGACACCCTAATCGCATTACTCTCACAGTTTCTTCTAAAAGAGATAATTAGCCGAAGCTGCTCCGTCCTTCCCCGCTCTCTCTCATTCATCTCTATATCTCTCTCTCCATCCTTTTATTCTTCTTCGATTCTCCTTCCTTTCTTCCATCACCCCTTTCCCCCTTCTTCCTTCTCCTTCCCTTCTCCTCCCCTTTCTTTCCTCCTTGACTTTTCTTTCTTCTCCTTCTCTTCTTACCATCCTTTTCCTCTCCTTCTCTTCTGTTCCTCTTCTCTCTGTATCCTCAAGCCCTTCTCCGTCCCAGGAGTGAACTGCCTCTGTTCCTCCTTCTCTTACCTCCACCCCTTCTCCTCCTACTTCTTCCCTTCTTCACCCCTTTTTATCTTCCCTCCATATCTTCCTCACATCCCCCTTCTCACTCTCCCCTCCATTTCTTCCTCCCACCCCTCCTTCTGTCCACTCCATCTCTTTTCTCCCCATCCCTCCTTCTTCCCCCTCCGACCCTCACCCCACTCCTCCTTCACCCTTGCCATCTCGTTCCCACCCACTCCTCTTTCTTCCCCCACCCATCACCACCCCCTCTCCCCCTCCTCTTCTTGTTTTCTTCTTCCCACTCTGTTCTCTTCGACATACTACGGCCGAGCATACCGCTACATACCTTGTCATGCATGAGGCAATTGAGCGGAAAAAATGACAAGATCTTTTGCCAAGAAAAGGGTATTTCACCTTTTCTTTGATGACCGATTAAAATAGGAAAGAAAGGTTGTAGAGAATATTACTGATAAATATAAAGAAGTTTGGGAATCTTGCCGTTGAGAAGTAGAGGTATTCTCAAAAGAGTGAAAGAAAATGTCTGTTTTTTTCAGCAAAGGTTTCTCTAAGCTATGCTGATTAAACGTGGATGGACTATGACTACAGTATTGGATGCCGGAAGAATCTCTGCTTGGCATCAAATATTATATCATATGTATAATTAAACGGAGGAATGACCTATATTCCTCTAATCCTTCATTGATATTTTATTATAATGAGAACAGAACCATTATTTTTGAACGCGATGATGAATCATAGGTATAATACATCCATTAGTTTTCATAGAGTATCGTAAAAAATATAATTACAACTAATTGGCTGACTGTTAATGACTATCTTACACTAATTGGTTATAAAACTAGGTTTGACAAACTCAGCTGCTAGATATGCCGATTTCAGTCTCATTCTCGCCGAACCTGCTATCTTTACTACTCATTATCATAAAATGAAGTGTGCATTTCTGTTCTTATTCATTATTCCCATTCCCAAGTGCTTTTATCCTTACCTCGCATTTCCTTAATTCCTATTCTTAATTACACTGCCTTTTCTCCTTCTGTCTCTTTATTGCATAGCCTTTTGTTCTCTCTCTCTCTCTCTCTCTCTCTCTCTCTCTCTCTCTCTCTCTCTCTCTCTCTCTCTCTCTCTCTCTCTCTCTCCCTCCCTCTCTCTTTCCTGTCCTATTTGGCTTCATTCCCGACCCTTTCTCCCTCCCCAGTGCCTTCCACCCCCTCCATATAGTGGCCATACCACCCTACCCCTTCCATTTATTGGATATACCACCCCATCCCCTTAACTCACTGGCCATACATCCCATCCTCTTCATTTATTGCTTCTTCCTTTATTGACTACACCACCCCATCCCCTTCATCTACTGGCCATACCAACCTATCCCTTCCATTCACTGAGCATACCTCTCCGCCTCCATTATTCCTTGGTCATGCCACCCCGTCCCCTTCCTCTGCCAGCCATGTCACCGCACCCCAGCCACCAGCGCTTGTTTTCTCTCACTATAGGATCTCCCCTGCTTTCCCTTCGGCTGCCGCCTTCCGAGTCACGCCACAACCCACCCTCCCTCTCGTTCGCCACGCCTCTTAACCTCTTCCTCCTGCCTCTCCCGCGAATGCTCTGCCTCATCTGCCAGCTTGCCTAATTACGGCCCGCCGCGTTCCAACAGCCAATTATCGTCTTTACTAAAGCTCTTCCTTCCATCTTATCTCCTCTCGCTTCGTTTCAGCTCGTTTCCTCTTTCGCATTCTCTTCTTGATCTTTGTTTTTTCCTCGTTTCGTTCTTCTTCAGTTTTCTTTCTATACATCGTCTTACCCTTTTTCTCCCCCACCTCTCCTTTTCCTCCTACATCTTCCCTCACATCTCTCTCTCTCTATCTCCCTCCTACTCCTCTCCTTCTCTCTCTCTCTCTCTCTCTCTCTCTCTCTCTCTCTACTCTATTGTTAAACCATCACATTTTTCAGCTTTGTCTCTACCCATTATTGTCTCAGTCTTCGTCCTTCTCTTTGCTCTTTCACTCTCTCTCTATCTCATCATATTTCACCAATCTAAATCACGTGCAGTGTTTATGTTAAATGCCATTTACACAAATTAATGAGACATTTTAATCATACTAATATGATAAACGAGTCCACTCTCTGCATGACAACTGGACTCCACCCTGTGTGTAACCTCGACCTCGACCTGGTTTGTAACATATCCTGTTCGTTCGTCCTTTATAACGACCTTTATTCTTTATAACGCTTTATTCCTTGTGGTTCTTAGCACCTTCGTTTATCCCAGCTCCCGAGTGGCACCACGATTCTGCCAGGTCTCCCTGGCACCTTGATCCTACCCGGCTTTCGTAGCACCTTGTTTCCTATGTGTTCCCTTTGGCTTGAGTGACACGCTCCCCCCACTCCCGTACTTGAAACCCCGTCCCTCCCTCTCCTCCCTTTATAGCTATCTGTCGTTATTTACTGTATAATCCTTTTGGTGTGTCTAGTTGATCCTTTATCCAGTTAATATAAGCCCGTAAAGGGGCTTGTTAAGGGGTCGGTTCGCATGCCTCTGACTCCTCCTCCTGTATAACCTTATATCAGCAAACAATCAAATCAAATTAACTCAAATCCTTCGGCGCGGCTCAGCAGTAAAGCCCGCTTCAGCTCCCTGGCGCCAGCTCTCCATCCCAGACCGAGCGCAGGGCGGGCCAAATGCGCCGCCGCCTTCGCGCCGCGGCCGACTCCCCCGCCGCGCGCCCCGGCACCCCTGGAGCACATCGTGGCGCCCCAGGTGTGGCTCCAAGGCCCCTAGACTACCGCATTGCGACCTGCCGGAGGGCCCGAGCGCAAGGGGGGTCCTCGGGCTCCCTCCTCCCTTCCCCTATGTAATTAGCATTCATGAGTGAGCGAGAGAGAAAGAGAATGAAAGAGAGAGAAAGGGAGAGGAAAAGAGGCCTTATTGGACCTCCAGACTCCGAAAGCCTTATTTCTTTCCCCTGTGTTGACATCAGGAGGGAGAAGAAATGTTGAACGCGGAGCTCATGGTTTGCTCGGAGAGAGACGAGGGAGACATTGTTTGGATAAGAACTAATAATCCAAGAGCATTAATTAGCGCACGCAAAGTCGGTGGGAGGGAAAAGAAGAGAGAAAAAAATGAACTCTTTCCGCCGTAAGCCTAAGTCCTCCTCGTTCCCTAACCACACACGCACGCATGCACACACGCACACGCACACTGTGTGTGTGTTAATATATATATATATATATATATATATATATATATATATATATATGTGTGTGTGTGTGTGTGTGTGTGTGTGTGTGTGTGTGTGTGTATGTATATATATGTATATATACATATATATAATTACACCATACATAAACATACATGTACCCAGCATCAAAAAATAACACCTCATCTCTATTGATGTGCCATCGAGTCCAACAAATTTACTGGTCCCTTTACTGCGGCGAGATTACTAAGTGCAACAAGGCCAGCGGAGGATCGACTCATAAAGCGTGACGTATTGGGAGAATTCTCGAACTTGCCATCGACATATCGGCCAGGCTTCACTAGACAACGCCAGACCGAGGAAGAAATGGTGGGGGGAGATGGTGGGGGGGAGGGGGGAGAGACACAGCACGCGGATAACGTATCAAGCCCGTAATGATTTCCACGGAAAGATCCTGCAGGTACGAGGTAAAATATCTGTCCATTCCTACTGCCGTCGGATCCAAACTGCGGGGTCGTGATACAGACGAGATTAAGAGGTCGTGAGACGACTGATGTAACAGCCGAGAAATGGGGGAGGTTGATACGGTGCTCCGCGTCGCATGGTTGTGAAACGGTGACATGGTTATGAAAGCGTTGTTTTAGTGTGTTATGGCCACATTAGTGTAGCAAGGTCGCAGTGACATGGCGAGGGTCTGGTAGCGTGACAGAGGAGGTGGAGACGGTGGTCGGCGGCCGTGTAACGCCAGGGTCGCCAGAGCGCAGCCTTGCATGACGCGACCTCATCACCCGCCCCGTGACAGAAGTACACTTTAAACCCCTTACCATCACACTATTCCTTTAACCCTTTATCATTAATTATTCCTTCATCCCTGAGCCATCACCCCCCTACCCTAAAAAAACACCACATCCTTTTCTTTTTTCTGCGTGAAAATAACAAAAAATGGTCCCATGGTCTTAATAGAGAGGCGGTCATACATTCCCAAACATGTTTATAGCATCGGCCCTCGAACTCCCAGCCAAACATTACCTCTAATGCACGGTTATACCAATATCCAATTCATGACTGCAATCACTTTCCTTTCTTACTTTTTTGCGGACATCGTGACTAATGCAAGTGGCGTGTAATGACAGGTATGGTAGTCTCGTACTTCTTGCCAATGGTGCAACATGCTATACTGAAAGGCTTGAGAGGGAAAGGGGGAGGAGGGGGGAGGAGGGGAAAGGGGCAGAGGGATTCTCTAAGCCAACGTGTACGCCAGTACGCACAGTCACACGCATACGTACGCGTAGACCTCTGAAGATATTGCAATTGCAGACATATATTAGAAGAGACGCGCCGAAATGTTGCTAAAACAGGAAACGGCTAATTGTAAGTTCCATCGTAAGCGTCGTATGAAATGTGGTTGGCAATAAAATCCTGTGAGTTAGGTGAAGGAAGTACATTGCCCTCTCTGTTTTTGGAACCATGGAGGCGAACGCTACTAGGAAGTCAGACACGTTTATTTCCACTCAACTCTTATATAACAATATCGACTATATAATCTCCCCCCACCCTGTAAACACAAAATTACGGTCATATAGCAATAACGAGACGACTCATCCCACCAAAATTTCTGAATACCATTTCAAAAAGCCCTTCCCAGTCGTATTCCAGACCTCCAGCAGACCCTAGAGGGAGCCACCGAATCCGTGGGTCCTCGGGTGCTGGAATCCGCCGCGAAGACCGAGAGTTAGGACCGTCGCTTCGCCAACCTCATTGAACAATACGAATGGCCTCGGACCACTCCAGCTGTGAGCACATGGCCGACTCGATCCAAACTTGTCCGGCCACAAATTACACGCATAAATTCAGGCCGGAAATCCTCTCCTCAATGGAGTTGTTCTCATAACGCTCAAGATTGTGTTTCAAGGAACCGCAATTACTTCGCTGCGGCGGTTCATTGTGTCGAATGCTGGCGGGTTCGTTCTGTATCTCAGAATTTGGATGTTATTAAGACCAAGAGGAAACCCTTTACAGTGAATCATTTTGCAGATCCATTAACTTATTTTCAAGAGGGAAATCTGAGCTGGAGTCGCCATTCAAGTTCCTCTTATTCATTTTTCCACGAGTCATTATTCGCTGACAAAACTATTTAGATATTCACAAACATTTTGTGACCTTCGTGAAACTGAATATTCATCTTCATTCTTCCGTCATCCAAAATCCTAAAAAGACATTGCCAAATCCCTTAAAATCCACAAATTAAACAATTCCTAAGCATATAAATTAGCGATAGAACCCACTATGCGTTAATAAACATCGTGTAGCCTTGGGTATTATATAAGCTTTATGTAAGGTAATCATGTGTTCGCTTAGCAAGTACATGGTTTACTTTGCGCGCAAGTTTTGTGCCGTAGTGTAATATAATACACTAGTACAGCAACATTTAACTATTACTGTTTTTTTGGGGTGTTTTGGTGAATTTTGACAGAATAGAGTGTGGGATTGTTCATTGTTCACTATCATTCAGTGGCGATATGGTATAACATAAATGAAATCTGGAAATATAAGAGCATAAATACACCACGACCAAAAAATACACCTGTCGCATTGTTTCATCGTATCTGTGCACCTGAACAAAGAGACAAAATCAAATAAAGACCATTACGTGTTTCATGTAAAAATACGGTTTTCTCCCCCGTGAGCAAATGTAAATATATGTAAATAGATATAAATAAACAAAAATAAACAAGACTACTAGGGGGGAGATGGGGATCCACAACGTCAGCTGAAACAGGTCGGGGCGAGATGACAGCGATAGGCAGAGTATGAAAAGATTTTGAGCCGACGAGAGATTTTGAGAGTTTGAGGCGTGTGAACCGAGACAGGATGGCCTTTGTTCGGACAGAAATCCAATAAAAGCTGGACAGGCTCTGACATGCGAATAGGAAAATAGTCCGATGACATTCTCAGATACGCTGCTAACGAGAGAGAGAGAGAGAGAGAGAGAGAGAGAGAGAGAGAGAGAGAGAGATGGAGTAAAATATTTATATTTCTTTTAAAGGAAAAAAGAGAAAATTATACCAACATAACAACCCAAATCCGAGCTACACTAAATCTTTTCATCAAGTCACCTAATTCACCCACTACCACTCCCGATACTGAAATATTACTATATAAGTGCCATCGTCATGTGGTTTTGCACTTTGTATATGTGACCTTCATCAAGTGAAATTCTATGACTGTCAAATCCTTTTTATTAACAAAGCATTCAAACCTTTGCCAATTACGGTAAAACGAACAAAAGATAACCTATTGTCTTCCAGAAAATCATCTGCAGAATCAGCATACGAGAAGCCTCCAGCCGGTCACTAACAATGATTAGCAATGCCTCTAAAATTCATGACTGCTGCTCTGAAGTGCCATGAGCCCCAGGGACATACAATGCAGTACTGTACAGCAAGTTATAAACCGCTATGGACATGATTTTTTAAAGTTCCATCTGTGTCCTCGTTATATGATTTAGTAGTGTTACTCGTTGCTTCACCTAATTGTGAATGCGACAAACGAATTCAAATTGAATGCATGCATCATAACTATATGTTTGGGAAATTGAATTATATGTATAACAAATAGTAACCAGATTTTCTCTCTTTCTCTTGAATTATACGCTCTCGCTCTCTCTCTACCTCTACTCTACCTCTCCCTCTCCCTCTCTCTCTCTTCCCCCCCCCCCGTCTCTCTCTCTCTCTCTCTCTCTCTCTCTCTCTCTCTCTCTCTCTCTCTCTCTCTCTCTCTCTCTCTCTCTCCTCTCTCTCTCTCTCGGGTTTTCCGTTTCAATTTAGATAAAAGATGAACAAAATCAAATGTGGACGCCCCCCCCCCCCACACACACACACCCCGCGAAACCTTGGACTAGCGCCATCTACCAGCACTGAATTTACAGTAGCCTTGTTTAAATTAAGATATCACGTAGTTTGGCAAAATATCTCGACTTCCTCCTCGTTAAAGCTACGTAAAAGAAAGCCATGCGTTCATCTCCTCTAATAAGCCAAAGCAGATAAACCCAACAGGAGGTTTAAAAGTCATTAAATTTCAAATTGTTTTACGCTTTGAGATGGAAAATTCGCCGTGAAATTTAGGGAAACGTAAAACACGAGGAGAGTGAATGGAGGGGACACGATCAGCGCGCGCTCGTCGTCGTGAGCAATTTTTCTTCCGTTTTTTATCATTCTTTTTCATTATCTTTATGGGAACTCTTAACCGTTTACCACCAGATAGTTGGAAAGAATTTCTCCCAAATCACAACTCGGAAACTTTTAATTTTGTTTCTTTCTTTAGCTTCAGATATGAAAAGAGTTGTGTAGGTTAAAGTGTATACACAAGCTGCTAGCGTTACATAACAAGAGTTGATTCTTTATGAAATGAAATCCAAAAAGGGCAAGACACAAAGACAAGAAACCTCGGTCCAATCATACCTAAATTGCGCGTCAACAGAAGTTCTCCCAAGAATAAAACAAGATTTAGCATAACGACTCCATGCCTCTTACGACCAAACTTTTTCTTCTCGCTCGACGAAAAACGTCTCCTCGACACGCCTGGTTGTCCATTAAAACATTACTTTATTCTCCAACGTCTCAACATCTTGTGCCAAGGGAAGCCGTCATTATAAAGTAACGTGATGCCCATACGTCATCGGTTTGGGAGAGCACGAGGCTTTTTTGCTCGGTGGAAACCGTCAGTTACGGCCCCATTGTGTAGCTTAACCTAACACAAGAGCCCCTCACATTCTGAGCTTTATTTCCCAATATTCTTATTCACTCGCCTACTCTACCTATAAAAGCTGAAGTCATCTCAACTAATCAATCATAAAGTCAACAAAAAGATAATTAATGCAGCGAGCCCCCTGCTTCACCCGGCTAATAGCAGTAGCTGTATTTGATATACAAGCTTCTTGTTGAGATAGCGGGGCAAGGGAGCCGCTGTGTGTATGTTTGCGAGCGAGGAAAGCTGGGTTGCTCTGTGATTTAAAGTTGGCTTTGTGAGTAGGGGCTGTGGCTAATCAATGGTGAATCATTACGGTTATGGGTGATTTCTTGTGAATTCGTACGTGCTATTGCTAGTGAACAAATTATGTGCTTTTGATTATATGTAAGCTAATATGTATGAATGCATATCTCTCTCTCTCTCTCTCTCTCTCTCTCTCTCTCTCTCTCTCTCTCTCTCTCTCACACACACACACACACACACACACACACACACACACACACACACACACACACACACACACACACACACACACACACACACACACACACACACACACATATATATATACATATATATATGTATATATATATATATATATATATATATATATATATATATATATATATATATAAATATATATATATATATATATAAATATATATATATACACATATATATATATATATATATATATATATATATATATATATATATATACATATATATATATATATATATACATATATATATATATATATATATATATATATATATTTATATATATATATATATATATATATATATATACATATATATATATTTATATGTATATATATATATATATATATATATATATATATATATATATATATATATATATACACACACACACACACATATATGTATATATATATATATATATATATATATATATATATATATATATATATATAAATGTGTGTGTCATACATTAACCATATAAACAATATGTATCCATTTATTTATGTACAGCCGTACGTGCACAACCATACACACCCACCCTACACACATGCAGAGAAAGGGATAGAAAGAGAGAGGATGAGGTAGCAACAGACAATTTCATGATCATTTATGTATGATACATAATTTACATAAATTATTGCAATGCTTAAACAGCTACATG
>BOPN01000093.1:721476-728976 GCA_017312705.2 Penaeus japonicus
AATGAGTGAGCGAGACAGAAAGAGACCAAGACAGAGAAAGAGAGAGAATGAGCTTGACTCCCCCGTTATTCTTCGTCCTCTCCTCTTTCTTCGCCACTCAATTTCATTCCTCGCATTCACCATCGTTCTGTTCCCTTCATAATTTTCCTTAAATGACCTCTCATTCGCCTCTCATTATCCTCTCTTCCACCGTACACCTTTTCCGACTTCGCTTTGAACGCCCCTTTTTCTTTTTCTTTCTTTTGCGAACCAAAGGAAAGTACCGAATGGGAAGGAGGACGACCTGTAAAACGCCGATGGAGCTACTTTATACGGTCAGTCCTAACACATGCCAATACCTTGTACCTGCACCAAAACGTGTATATCGGAGTTATATTCTTGATAAAGACTTTTTCATACATTACTATTATAAGAAATATTATCATAATATAAGAAATATAAACATATGAAAAAAAAGCATGAACGCTTTTTTTTAATGCGTTTAACCAAAGGGAGAGAAATTACGAAAGAAACGGACGAGAAATAAGGACGGAAGGGAAAGTGATAGGAATTTGTGTGAACTCCGAGTCCCGAAATGCCATCGGAGTGACACACGCAACGGCACCAGGGGAAGTAACGTCAAGATGGAACCACCTTGCACTTTCCTCCCTATTCTAAAACTCTCCTGAGGAGGGTAGAACGATAAAGAGGGGGGGGGAGAAGACCAGGGTAAAGGAGAGAGGAAGGGGAGAATGGGGGTGAAGGGGGGAGAAGAAGGGGGTAGGAATAGGTTGGAGGGGAAAAGGAGGATATGGGGAGCAGAGAAAGGGGCTAAAAGGGAGGCGAAACGGTGAAGGGTGAAGGGGCTGAAGGGGAGACGAAGGGGTCGAAGGACGAAGGAGCAGAGGAAGCGGTCAAAGGGAAGACGAAGGGGTCGAAGGGAGAAGGAACAGAGGAAGGGGTCGAAGGGCCAAGGAGCAGAGGAAGCGGCCAAAGGGGTGACGAAGGGGTCCAAGGGCGATCCCTCCAGGCCACATCACCTTCCTCAAGCGAATTAAGTAATTTACCTGAGGGACTCCACTCGTGGCCAATATCTCGCGACCTTCATCAGCTGATCGATGGTGATGGCGCTCCTCCCGCGTCTCCCGGAATAAGAGACCTTCGGGTAATAGGAGGGAAGGAGAGGGAACCTGAACAGTGCTTTGTGTGCCCTTTTCTTCCCCTCAGGAGGAATGGGAACGAGGGGGAAAAAGGGAGAATGGGGATAATATGTGAAAAAATGTCGAACCACGACAGAAAGGATGAAGACAAGGTCCACGCAAGTTGGAGGCTTAAAAAGGCAGAAAAAGTAAAAAGAGAAAAAGGCAGAAGTGGCATGCCAGAGGTTAATAATGAGCTAAGAGAGGAGCGAAGCAGCGAGGGGAAACAAGGGAAGACTACAAACTACGTAGCAGAAGAAGGGGAGATGAAAGTGTCTTAACCATGAGAGGCAAGACCCTCGGGTAGATTGACGAAGGAGTGATAAGACTGGATGAAAAGAGGAGGAGGCCAGTACTTGGCACAATGAACGAAGGGGATGCGAGACAAAGCGAGAGCGTAGAGTCCGAGAATGCGTCGATTTAAAATGTACTTATATTTTTAGAGTAGATCAGGTCGAAACATAAAAAAATAGTTTTCTTTAAAACGGATAACAATAATAAATACTTATTTCTTTGGTTTGTATTTAGTTTTAGCTACAAGTAACACTGACACGAGTAATGATTATCGCCAGTTCTTCTTTCTTTATTTAATTTTGAAGCATTAATGTCTAATTAGTTTTTAACGACTCTCCAAACCCTTCGTTAATATCTTCTAAAATGTCTTTATTCCTCACGCCTCCACTTCCATAAAAAAAAATAATCCTAATCCTTTGTTTCGTTTCCTCATCCTCTTTCTTCCGTCCTTCCTCCTCCTTCATCCCTGACCCTTAACGACCTTGTGTGACACCCTGGGACAATTCCGTTGCTGCAGCCGCAGTTCCCGCATGCAGCAAGGCTAGGTCGTAGAGGTACAGTAACACCCTACGAAGTCGCGTCTCAAATTGCCCAAATTCAGCCGAGACACGAGCCAGGTCTGTGGGAAGGATGTTCGCTCCCTCTTGTACTCTTACTGGGGCGTCTCTTGCTTTCCTTTGCTCTTGCCCCCACTCTTCTCTTTTTTTCTTGGAGCATCTATCACCCTCCCTGTAATCTCCCTGTGCCCGCCTCTCTGCTCTTGCTGGGCTGAGCTCGGTCTGCCCCAAGTGTACAGGGCGAGTGGGATAGAGTAGCGACAGCGTACAAAGAAATAAATTTGCTGTTTTGGTGTGCTCTTATTGCGGAGGAAATCAAACATACACATTCTTAAAACCATGTAGCGGTGACGCATAGTGGATATTTCCTATTAATTTAAACTGTATATAAATAAGCGCTCGTTGGTCATACGGGTTTCAACGCCCGTGTGTTTCCTCGTCTGTCTGCCATGCGATTGTCAGAAAGGGTGGGGCATTAATCCTCCAGGTGTAAGAGGGCGGGAGGACGGAGGAGGAGGAGGAGGAGGAGGTAAGAGGGCGGAGCAAACACATGTCTGGAAGCCTCTCGAGAGCCTGAAGGGTGAGGGAGGAAGGGAGGAGGGGAAGGGCCCCGTTAACTGCTGGAAGGAGCGTCACACTTGAGTCTTGTAGTAATTGTTTAAGATGCTGTAGTTAAGATGCTAAGCCTTAATGAGAAGTTTCTTGTCGTTCTCTGTTTCGTTTTCCTTCCTGTGCATGTTAGTTTTATTCCTTATTATCATAAACAATCGGATGATGATTATGGCTTATCAGAATCGTCTCCATGATAAATCTGTTATATTTGCCAGTTAAAAGTCTGCGAAGCAAAGTGAAGGCTCACATCCCTATTTTAGCAAGTGTTTTCGCACTTCAAACGCGCTTCAAAGGAAAAAATAACAATGTAAGAAATAGGCACAGGCATTATCAACGACTTTGCGTCCCTTTAAGCAAAGCAAATATGCGGATATGGATCGGGTAGTGAGCATCAAGATCCGCTCGGCAGCCGATGAGTACCGTGTCGTGAGGCCGTGACATATAGTTGATGATTAGAAGCCTAACTGTTGATGTATCATGTCGGAAGAAGCCCCGGTGGTCCCTTGATCCCAGAACGCGCGAGGAGAATGAGTAAACACATTCTGCTCTGCAAAAGCTTTATCGATCATGAATAAATCAACGCATCTACATTCATCGATTATCTTCTTCATGTCCGAGGCGCACCGCAGCCGTTCCGTGCCATTGATCGCGATATGGCACGAGCAATGCTGTATCTTTATGGTAATCTTGGCACATTTCAATTCTATTGGCTTTGTTCCCGGTCGCGGGAGAAAACTTTCTAAAATTGGTCGTTGAGTTTTTTGACGTGGATTTAAATAGTGCAAGATCAAAGAAGAAATCTATATACGGAAAACGAATTAGAGAGAAGTGTTCAGTGCAGTGTGTGTGTGTGTGTGTGTGTGTGTGTGTGTGTGTGTGTGTGTGTGTGTGTTTGTTTGTGAGTGTGTGTGTGTGTGTGTGTGTGTGTGCGCGCGCCTATATATACCGTGTGTATGTACAGCGAATAGGTACGAAAACTTTAATAGAGTCCCTCTAATACGGGCGTCTATCAGAGAAGCATGAAGAGAAGAGCAGCTTAACTTCGGACATAACACTAACTACGCAAAGACTGAGGCAACATCTAAGGGCCAAGATGACTGCATAGTTTCAAGGTAACTTTTACAAGTTCAGAACTCAAACTTCCCGTATCATATACCTTTTCTTATACATCAACTCTTCGTAATTTTGCCTTTACTCCTTTTTTTTTACCTGAGGGTGTAGCAAGTGTAGCTCGCTATAATTAATGAGTAGATGTGTCTCTCCCTGTCTCTTGGGGAGGGGAGGGGAGGGCGGAGGAGCCGGGGACGCATCCTGCGTGGAGTGGCAGGTCATCTCTGCTTCAAGTCACGGCTGTGTGCTTCATGAGGACGGTCCTGGCTCGCGGGGGACGGGGGCAAAGGGGGGAGGCGTCCACGGGAGGGGGTCGCCGGCCTCATAGATAACGGGTAATTTTATCCTGGAGAGCACGGGGTCGAGGGTCCTTCAAAAACTTGGCGGAGTTCCTCCTCCGGGCGGGTAGAAGGGAAGGGAGGGCGGAGGGGAGGCCAACCGAAGCCACTCCAAGACTTAACATACATTGTTCTTATGGCCGGGAATGCCGCTTCATACTCTGGGAGTCTCGACTTGAGAAGCCTTCAGGCATAATTACTTGGGGGGGATGAGGTGGGGGGGGGGGGTCCATCGGCGAAGACCTGAGCGCGATATCCTTCCTCTTTTTTTATAGACTTTGAAATGTGTAAACTTTTCCGGGCCGTTCCCCAGCAGATGCGAGTGAATAAGCCGACAGCTGGCTGGCTGGCTCGCTCTCGATCTTACTCCCCGAAATTCCTTTGCCAAAAGCTAAACTGTCCTAGTCTGATTGAAGAGTACCCCCCCCCCCCTCCCACCCCCAAAGAGGTGCTTGGCGTGACGGAGTGGAAATCCCCCTCTCGGCCGCCCTTCCTCGTGGTCAAGAGAACGACTCCGCTACATCACTTTCACGAGGTCTTCGCACATATTCTATTCTTTTTATCCTCTGGCGGCTCCGGGAATAGAGTGAGAGTGCATTCTCCGCCTCGCCTCTACGTCATCGTATATGAGGGCCTGGGAATAGTTTCCGTCCGAGTTGCACGGCCGTAAGTGCTCCTTTAGATTTATCATAATAAAAATATTCCCGACGTCTACGATCAGCCGCTCCACTCCGAGCTCCTCCAGGCTGCGCGAATTCCTCCTGGCCTCGGCCTAAAGGAAGGCTACTCTAGGATATGTGTGTGTGTGTGTGTGTGTGTACATACATATACATACACACATACATACACACACACACACACACACACACACACACACACACACACAAACACACACACAAACACACACACACACACACACACAAACACACACACACACACACATATATATATATATATATATATATATATATATATATTTCAAATGAATAAGATATCATAAACGAAAGAAAGCCATAAGATATAAGCACACCCAATATCATGAAAAAACAAGCATCACCATGACAGCTGATGTCACTATCATTATCCTAACTCTCATTAAGCATATGATTATCGGAAACCTCATTAAAAATCTCGCACGACCAAACTTTGACTTCAAAAACTGCATTAAGAAAGACGGAGAAAAAAGGAGAATGAAAAATAGGACGAATCAATACCGCACACCAGGGTGACGTGAAAACAGAAGTCAGAGAGATCATTACAACGTCATAATGCTTTGACATCATCACGTCAAGGAAATGCCAAGGGCTTCTGGGTCAGCTGAGAGGGACAGAGGGAGAAGGAAAAGGTGGAGAGAAATATAGACAAATAGAGAGAGAGAGAGAGAAAGAGAGAGAGAGAGAGAGAGAGAGAGAGAGAGAGAGAGAGAGAGAGAGAGAGAGAGAAGGAAAGGAAGAGAGAGAAGGAGACAGTTTTTACTCGCAGTCTCTATAGCTGAATCATTAGTGGTAATTGTAGTATAATCCTTGTAATTATTATTTTAGCAACAATTTAAAAATGTATAGCCAGATCATGATAATAAAACAGCAACTATAAACAAGAGGTTAAACCTAAACAAATAAATATAAAACACAGAGGACTAAATTTGCATTATGCCAAGCAAAAGCCCTTGATCTCAATGGACAGGTAGAGGGGGGGGAGTGGAGGGAAAGAACACCTGCCATTCAGCAGTGACTCAGTGCAGCGTCCCATTCACCACAACACCATCATACCAAGCCTTCATATAAAAGCCTTTTTTTAACTTGAAAACAGAGAGCACTCGATTACACCAACAATTTCAGTTTTCAATAGTCCTCCCATTTTCAATTAGTCATCACGGCAGGTTTAAATAGTGCGTGAGACCAAGAACACCGTGGTTTATAGACGAGGGGCGTGTTGCACTGGCAATTGATAAGCCAAGCCCTGCAGGCGGAAACACATGCGTTCCCGTCTGCTGCTCAACCTGTGTGTAGCGCGGTGTGGCGACACACACACCCGTGTGGGTGGGCGAGGGTGGGCGAGGGTGGGCCCACAAGGGCGAATGGCTTCGTTTTTGTGGGTAATTCATGCTAATCCAATCTCCTGAGCTTTAAAAAAAAAAAGATGAGGGACGCGGCTTGCTCTGACCCCACGATTGTCAGCGCTCGCGGACCTTTTTTTTTTTTGTAATGTGGATTAAAAGACCCGTGATTAAGTTAATGAAAATGTAAAAGAAGATTGGCCATTGCGGAAGCGGAGGGACATCAGGTAACACTTTGTGGTTTCGAAAGCAGGAGCAGCAAGCAAGCAGAAGCAGTGGAGCAGCAGGTTACAATCAATAGCGTGCTTGTGGATCTAGGCACGATCATCATACTTGAGGTAAGGCGGAGGGGGAAGGGGGAAGAGGAAGGACGAGGAGAGAAAGATGGGAGAATGCATTGAGGAAAGTATGGGGTAGGGATGGAAGAGGAGAGAGAGAGAGAGAGAGAGAGAGAGAGAGAGAGAGAGAGAGAGAGAGAGAGAGAGAAAGAAAAAGAAATGTATATGTATATATATTTATATATATATGTAAATATATATATATATGTATGTATGTATATATACATATGTATGTATATATATATATATATATATATATATATATATATATATATATATATATATATATATATACACACACACACATGCATATATACATACATATATACACACATACACATACACACATATATACACACATACACACATATATATACGTATGTATGTATGCATCATGCATACTGCACTTATCACCTATATATGCTGCATATGCAATGCACACACAACCTGGCATATCATCATATATATATATCACATGTCATATACAGAGAGAGAGAGAGAGAGAGAGAAAGAGGTACGAGAGAGAGAAAGAGAGAGAGAGACAAATAAGATATATATATATATATATATATATATAAAGAGGGACTGGCTAATTGACGGATCGCCGACAGACAGACAAACAGAGACAGAAACAAACGGTCACCCGATACCCACCTAATCATAGACGCCATGAACGGGAGCATTGACAACCTCCCCCCCCCCACTAACCCCCAGCCCCTCCCTCCCTTTCAATCCCTAATCAAGCTCCTGCTCCCGGCGTGCCCCTGTGACCTCTATATTAGCAGTGATCCCGATGCCGCGCTAATACAGGCTCGCTTCCTATGAGAGGTTAAGCCGCTAGACAAGCACCAGGGGAAGCTGGCTGAGGGAGAAGGTCATGGGAGGTCGAGTGCGCGGGGTGAAAGTGGTTGGCAGAGGGGAGAGGAAAGGAAGAGGGGAGAGAGAAGGAGGGAGGAAGGGAGAGGAAGAGGAAGGAGGGCGGAGGAGGGGTGAGGGGAGGCAGAAAAAAGGAGGAAG
>BOPN01000093.1:733976-736476 GCA_017312705.2 Penaeus japonicus
AAACCGAATTTGTAAAGGAAAGCATATTGGGGAAAGGAAAGAGGAGAGCTTGGTACTGAGAAGAATATTAGGTGTGTGCCGGAGAGAAAGAAAAAAAGGAAGAAAAAAAACAATACTGAAATGATATCACCGAAAATTATGGTATATATTATAACAATGATAATGATAGGAGGAAAGACAACCACAGTAATAGGAATGCATATGGAATATATGCGATTTAAATTCCATTCATATTGTGGCTATTTCATGTACTGTACTTTGTTTTTTATTGTTGTATCAGCATTAATGATTAATGATAACAATGGCAGTGGTGATTTACTAAGAAATAATTTCCTTAATAACATTTCACTATTCTAATTATAATAGTAATAATAATAATGATAATAATATTAGTGATTATAATAATCATAATGATTATGATAACAGTAAATTCACTACCCGTAATAGTAGTGGTAATAGTAGTAGTAATAGTAGATGAAGTAGTAGTAGTAATCATCATAACAACAACAATAATAATAAAAGTAAAAGTGACAACAAAACGAACTACAACTTTGTAATCTGTGATGAAAACCTCATGATATATTCCATCTTGCGATTGCATGGCTTGTATAAAGGGTATTATCATTTGAATTTCATAAGATACATACAGATAACACGTAAAGGATATATATATATATATATATATATATATATATATATATATATATATATATATATATATATATACATATATATATATATATATATATATATATATATATATATATATATATA
Organism: Penaeus japonicus; assembly: GCA_017312705.2. Lineage (NCBI taxonomy): Eukaryota > Metazoa > Arthropoda > Malacostraca > Decapoda > Penaeidae > Penaeus > Penaeus japonicus. Next base: position 734,751 of record BOPN01000093.1, read on the forward strand.
TATATATATATATATATGTATGTATATATATATATACATACATACATATATATATATATATATATATATATATATATATATATATATATATATATATGTATATATGTATGTATGTATGCATATATGTATATATGCATATATGTATATATATATATATATATATATATATATATATATATATATATATATGTATGTATATATGCATATATGTATATATATATGTATATATGTATATATGAATATATGAATATATGTATATGTGTGTATGTGTGTATGTGTATATGTGCGCATGTGTATGTGTATGTGTATATGTGAATATGTGTATATGTGTATATGTGTATATTTGTATATGTGGATATGTGTATATGTGTATATTTGTATATGTGTATAAGTGTATGTGTAAATGTGTATATGTGTATATGTGTATACGTGTATCTGTGTATGTGCGTGTGTGCGCTAGTGCATATGTGTGTGTTAATTAATCCATAAATCTATCTCTCTACTTGTGTTTCTCTCTTGCTCTTTCCTTTATATCCATTTAATCCCTTAAATTTACGACTCTACGCCAAATTGTCCCACTCCAGGACCAGTAGGGAGGCGAAGGGGATCCAATCAACTTTTAAAAGATCATTTTTCACCGATCCCACCGAGTCTATAACAAAAGCTCTATGTCGCGTTTAAGCCCTTTTCTGCTGGCTGATGCAAAACGTCCAGTTGCCTCGTCCGCGTATTCAACACATGCATATAGACAGGTAGACATATTGCCAAAGAGTCAGGTGAACAAAGAGTTAATTGCGCTGCTGGCCGATTCTCTAAAGGTTCGGAAAATATGCATGTAGAATTTGGGGGCTTCGAGAAATGAAATCCATAATGTACACGTAATTCAGAGAGAGTGATGGCATATCGTACTTTAAAACACGAAATAAAAAAGATATATAAAAAAAACTTAGAAAGATGAACACTACAAAATAATATTCCACGGAGACAAATGAATGCCGATGACTTCTTACAGTGCCCCAAAATATCACTGACTGTCAAACGAAATCCGTGGGGACAAACAACTTCTGAAGACTTCTTCTAACCACCCACTTAAAAAAATATCCTTTAATACAATTTCTCCAAAGACCGTAAGGAGATACTGGGAGTGAAGAGAGAGAGAGAAGGTGTCGACAGGTAGCATCTTCGTGCAGACAGGGAGGCGAGTGAAGGAGTGACAGACAAGAGAGTTAATTGGCAGGGAGATAGAAACCTCATAAGCAATGAGGCGAAGACAAACGGCTATCGTGACAGGGCAGGAGGGAGGGATGGGGCTCTGGAGATGGGAAGACGGATTGGAGGGGTGGGGGGTGGGGGGGGGGTGATACCACGAGACAACGAAAGCAGCTTAGGCGACGCAAGACACCGACGCGGATGGATATCGGAATGGAAGGACAAAGACGCTACAGGGAAACAAAGCAAATGAGCAGGAGCGAGATGGCATTAAGATAGGATAATCTGAGCTTCCTGGAAGGAGAAAGACAAAGGTAGAGAAGTGTATATATAACAGAGCGAAAAAAAAGAGCAAAAAGGAAACCGACTATGCTAGACTATGCGACACGGTTTCCCGACAACATATACCAACGAGAGAGCGACACACACACACACACACACACACACACACACACACACACAGAGAACCGCATGGATACGCACTCACAGGGACAGGCAGGGTAGCATGCAAGGGCCG
>BOPN01000093.1:748976-753976 GCA_017312705.2 Penaeus japonicus
ATATGAAAACTTATAATTCTATGTAAGTCTAGCTCAGCCGTGTAATATGATAGCTCTGGATCGGCATATAATTCTTTATTAACATATTTTGTCTGATGGATTATTTGTTATTGACAGTAAAGACAACAATATATATACATCACTTTTATAAGTAATTGCATTGGCGTGACCATTTTTTATTTATAGTTTAGCAACGGTTGTGTCTTCTATTTCAGTTTATATCACAGTAACAACTTTTAACATGAATACCCTTCATGTTGATTTCCTGGTAATAACTGTTCAAATTCAGCCAATGAAAATCCTTTATCATCGGATAAAAAAGAGACACAGAAGTAATTTTATCACTGCCATGAAATTCGTGTTTATTTTTCAAATCTTCGTGGTTTCCGGTTTTCTAATAAACAATATATTTTCATCATAACGCTCTTCGTTTACTCTTACCGCCATAACGAAATTGCCTGTACGAACTCTTTGACGTGAAGATAATCACCGAAAAAATACATTCGACTCAAACTCCCTTTCTGACACTATATTCTACACTTTCTCCAAACCCTTTCTCCCACACTCAAACAAAGAATTCACCACCAAACCTTTCCTCCCGCCTCTTCATCATCATACCCTTTCTCTCACATTTTTCATCACCATACCTTTTCTCCCACACTCTCCATCACCATACCCTTTCTCTCACATTTTTCATCACCATACCCTTTCTCCCACACTGTTCATCACCTAAACCTTTCTCCCACACTCCAACAAAGACCTCATCACCATACCCTTTCTCCCACCCTCTTCAGTACCAAAACCTTCTCGTACACTTCATCACCATACCCTTTCTCCCACCCTCTTCATCACCATACCCTTTCTCCCACCCTCTTCATCACCATACCCTTTCTCCCACCCTCTTCATCACCATACCCTTTCTCCCACTCTCTCCATCACCATACCCTTTCTCCCACCCTCTTCATCACCATACCCTTTCTCCCACCCTCTTCATCACCATACTCTTTCTCCCACCCTCTTCAGTACCAAAACCGTCTCGTACACTTCATCACCTTCTAACCCAAAGCCTCTCAATATACTTTCTCCTTCAAGTCCTCATCTCTGGCGAACTCCTCACAACTGGCACTACGTTCTCTTTCTCTCTCTTTTTTTCTTTGGTAAATTTCAGACGGCCACAGAAAGTTTGGTTTATTCCGTAACTGTCACATCCAGCCTCCAATCCCTCTGGGCATATGAGGGGGTGGTTTGGAGGCACGCGTGACAGGTAGACAGGTGGGTGACAGACACGACAGACAGATAGACAGATAGACAAGTGAGTTAGGAAGGTAGTGGATGAGTGTGAGGAAAGAGGCACATGGATTAGGATACTGTGAGAATTGACTACCTCATATTAAGGATTACGTGATCTCGTGTGGACAAGGCAGAGATACGCATCCAAGGGGCGTGTTCCGCATGTCGCCGAATGAGTTAAACGAGATTTAGATATTTAAGATAGAAAACTAGACATGAGGGCAAACATGTCAAGATGAGGATATGTATGTTAGGAAGGAAGAGCTGTATAGAGACTAAAAGATATTTGGAGGATAACTAAGAACACTGATGTGGATATTTGTTGGAGACTGAACGAATTATTAAATGAATGAACCACTAGAAACTCATATATGTGATATGAATTCACCTGCAAATATCTGACGCGCGTGCGTGCGTGCATGTGCCCGTGTGTGCCTGTGTGTGAGCGCATACATTAATACTTGTATTGTATATTATGGTGTGCATAAAAATACACATGCTTAAACACGGCAGGTGGCTAATAAGTGTTGGAACTGATATAGAATAGCCACCTGGGGTACTACTGAATGTGAGTAAATTCGAAAAAAATGAGAGAATACTGGATGTAAGAGCAAGTAGGACACATGGGGAGTATGGTATATTGGGTTACGATATTGAAAAAATCTGTATTTGGTGAGTAAAAGACACAAGGAAGGAGGAAACGGTAATACTTGAAGGCAGGCCACTGTATCTAACACACTAGTATAACACAAAGACTAAAACACAGGACTGGAATAATGTATAGTATAGTGAACGAGATAAACGTCACCATACAAAATAGCAGAAGATAACCCATCGCAATGGCAACCAAACCGCCAACCAACCTGGAAGATAATGAACACCATTGATAGATTCCCGATGAGTCATCACCCCCTATGAAACCTCCTTTAAGATAATAAAGTAAATGAGATGCAAGTGAGGCTTCGGGGAGATGGATGCCAGGAGGACCACAGGCGGAGGGCCACAGCTGGTTTGAGAGCGCCAGCTGTATTTCGGAAGTCCACCTTTATCTGCCGATGGCTGCGTGCTGGACGCAGACCAATCTATATTTCCGGCTTTCTCTTTTGTGTATACAATCTATTATTTATTTTTATTTTTTTGCTACTGATACAGTCCTCTTTGTTGCGACTCTTATTGCCTCATTATCACTATTCTCTCGAAAGCTGCATAGCATCATCATTAATATTGTCATCAATATCATTATTGATTTTATTACTCGTATCATTATTATCGGCCTTATTTTTTCCATTAACATCATGACAATCATCATCAATATAATTAACATTATCATCATCATAGCACTTACATGAGGCCCAGGCAAATGAATAATTAAAATCTGTACATAATAATTACGTTTCATTACGACAAACGCATAGGAACATGAACAATTCTATCCGACCCGATGATTTGATTATCCTGTTGTTTTTTTATTTCCTTTTTTTGTATGCGTGTTGATATACATTTTTATATTCAAAAAATATTTTTCCATCCGTTAAAATTTCACGAAGAAGAGAAATATTCATAGCGCTGTTAATAAAGTCTGCAGATTAAATTTTATTCTTTATTTCAATACATAAGCTAATAATTTGGATTTATTATAAATTGTCTACGTTATTTGGACTTCAAGCGCTTCAAAGAAATCATGAAAAAAAAATCTTGCCCACCTTTTAAATGGCCTTACGACAGTATACCACGAAGTATGAGTGTAAGAGTGTACTCTCACTTGACGTGTTAAAGCGTTTCACCTTCCTGTACCTGTACAGTAAGTACTCTATATTACTGTACTCTATATTACTAAAGCAATAATAGCATTACGACACCCCTAAATATCCCTTCATAATGTTCCCATATATCACTCTCCGTTGCTACACAACCTCGTACTTTCCTGGAAATTAAATATCACTTTTCCTAACGTCTCATGCTTTAATATTCACATCTACGCCTTGTTAACACGTACCTTTAATCGCCACCCGTCTGCCAACACCCCGTCACGAAAGGATTATGTACCCAAGAACACAGTTATTTTCGGAATGAATGTAGTCACTCAACATTAAAGTACGTGAAAAGGTCTTAATGGGAGCATGGAAAAATCGGGTGATTTTAATTCGTAAAAGTCTTTTGTTTTGAGAAGGGGCAATCACACTTGAACGTATTATTCAGCTGAAATTCGTTTTAAAGGATTAGCCCAAGAGAAAAAAAGAAAAAAGAAACACTTGTTACTGTTATATACATTGAAATTAATCTGTTGCACTTGCTATCAAGAAGTGAACTAGACAGTGCTACCATTATTCGGGATCCGAACAAATAAACCACCAAGCATCTCAACGAAATAGATGTAAATAAAACTGACGATAGAGCCTTCTCTATAAACCATATACAATCGCCATCATTTTTTGGGACATTGATGTATCATTCCGTTTAAGATACAATTACCACATGCGCGAATATATGTAAATTTACTTCATCGGCAGACATTTTTAACCATATACTTAGTCTACTAAGGAAGAACTGCTTTACAAACTGACTATATATAGTGGGAGTTAAAGGAGTGAAAATATTCATGAACCTTACCCTTACTACAAACAGTATAGATTAAAATATGATTGCATTTTTCTGTTATATTGCATCGTGGCTACAATCATTATATTCGTCATTTAAAAAGCTTACTAGCTTCATCACTTCCAACCCAATATGAGTTTTATCTAAAAGTAGAGATGCTAGTGTGAAAAGCATTTCAACATTCAATTTATTAGTCAGACATGGGATACTCAATGCGTAGAGTTGATTGCCGATCTACAAACTGAAACATTTTTAATAAAAAAAAAAAGTTTAAATATTAAATATACAATGAATGTGCACCCAATTCGTTCAGTGTTCTGATACGATTGTATACATTAAAAAGTGAGACTGAGTAGTACTACTCGTAATCAAACCATTTGTGTGCATTTCAATATTGATGATATAGTTCTCCCCCATTTTTTCACCTTAATAGCGTATGCGTGTGACAATAAAAACTAACAAGTAACTTCGTGAGTAGAGAGAGCGACTGCCATTGTCTGAGCCCCGTGTGTATTATTTAACATTCGAGAGCCATTGCCCCAAATTGCGTTCCCGTAACCACGACCGCATGCAACTGGATGGAAATTGCTGCTCACGAACATAGTTTACTTTTCGAACAGAACGGATTTTTGTTTTTAAACTAGGAAAAAAAGTATTGATTGTAATAATAAAGACGGCGTTAAGCGAGCCAAAAGTTAGAATATCCAATTTCCTCGTGGCCGGACTTAACCTTTAACTTCATCTCCCAAAACTTCCCCCAAAAGGTGCTAGTGAGCGTGGCAGAGTGACCCTGCGCCATACTCGACTAAACCATGACCCCCCCACCCTGCTCGACTACATCATGAGCCTCCCCCCCCCCACCATGCTTGACTACATCATGAGCCTCCCCCCCCCCCCCACCATGCTCGACTACTCCTTAGTCTTCCTTCCCCATTTACGACTACACGACAGAACCCCCTCTTCATGCACGAACCCCCTTCATGAGACTCCTATAGTCAACTAGACTATGGGATCCCCCATCCTCAATCTCGACTTCACCATCCCCCCCTCCCCACCCATGCTCGAATACGCCATGCCACCCCCTCCACCTCCACCTTCCCCTTTCCTCCTTC
>BOPN01000093.1:778976-793984 GCA_017312705.2 Penaeus japonicus
GGGAGGGAGGGAGGGAGGGGGGAGAGGGAGACAAGGTTAAAGAAAGATCGGCACCAGAGAATTAGAGTGCGTCTAGAAAGGGCTTGATAAAGAGTGTGCACATAAGTGGGGTTGAAAAGAGTGAGAAAGAAGTTTGGAATAAAAAAAATGGATAGAAAGAAAGTAAAAGATTTTCTGAGGTATTTGAGTTTTAAGAAATCTTATATATAATACTTCTCTGAGGTTCTATAATTTCCCTTTCTCCATCAATGAAATTATTTACCTACACGTAAAGAGAATCAGAGAGAAAGAGAGAGAGAGAGAGAGAGAGAGAGAGAGAGAGAGAGAGAGAGAGAGAGAGAGAGAGGGAGGGAGAGAGAGAGAGAGAGAGAGATATATATATATATATATATAGATAGAGAGAGAGAGAGAGAGAGAGAGAGAGAGAGAAAGAGAGAGAGAGAGAGAGAGAGAGAGGGAGGGAGGGAGGGAGAGAGAGAGAGAGAGAGAGAGAGAGAGAGAGAGAGAGGGGGGGGAGGGAGGGAGTGGGAGAGGGAGAGGGAGAGGGAGGGAGAGAGAGAGAGAGAGAGAAGAGAGAGAGAGAGAGAGAGAGAGAGAGAGAGAGAGAGAGAGAGAGAGAGAGAGAGAGAGAGAGAGAGAGAGAGAGAGAGAGGTTATGGGAATAAAGAGAAGGAATGGGAGTAGGAGGAGGAGGAGGAGGAGGAGAAAGGAAGGGTTCGCCGGCTAAAATTAAGAAAGTAAATTCTAGCGAGGCCATTAGCCATATTTATGAAACAGTTTAGATCTTAGTTACGACATGATTAAATAACCTCTTTAAACCCACACGAGCAGTTCAGTGTTGTTTGGGTCGCACGAGATCGCACACTGACGCCGCGGAAACGTGTACGGGATGAGCAGGAGAGAGGGAGGGAGGGAGACAGGGAGAAAGTGGAAAAGAGAAATCGGGAGGGAGATGATGGGAAGGAAGGACGAGGAGGAGAGACGGAAAGAAGGAAGTCAGGGAGAGACAGTAAGGGAGAGAGGGAGAAGAAGGGAGGGAGGAGGAGAGTGGGTTGGGGTACTAAGATGAAAGAGGGATAGAGTGGAGGGAGATAGAGATGAACACACGGAGGGACGAAGACAGGGAGGAAGTGGAAGATGAAGATTGGGAGACTGGGTGGAACGGAGGGAAGCGGAGGAAAGAGAGAGGGAGGGGAGAGTGATTGAGAGGGAGATGGGTAACGAGGAGAGAGGGAACGTGGAGGGAGATAGGGAGGGGAGGTTGGGACGGAGAGACGAAGAAGCGATAAGAAGGGAGGGGACGAAAAGACGACGAGGAGAGAGGGAGGAGAGGGAGAGGCAAAGGGAGAAAAAAAGTGAGGGAGTGTAAGAGTAGTAAAGCAGTAATGTACCTTCAAGATGGTAAATCCTGTTACTCGCGGAGGTCAAGACAGGTTGACCAAGATCAGCGCTCTGTGCCCGCGTCCCCTCGCCTGACCCCATGAGGTCGGCCCGACCGGCGTATCTTCAACGTTTCCTAGCAGGACCTCAACCGCAATTATCTCTACTAGTGAGAAGCTGTATAATTGCTTTCAACGCTAGTTTCCCTGCTCTTTCCAGTCGCTTGTAAGTTGCTCTGAACTAACCAAGGAGAGTACCCATTACAGGGAGTTAGGGAGGAAGGAGACAGGGAGAGTGGAAGTGGGAAAGAGGGAGGGAAGGAGACAAGGAGAAAGTGGAAGTGGGAGAGATGGAATGAGAGGCAAAGGAAGGGGCCGCAGAGAGAGAGAGAGTATGGCTGAAGGAAGAAAGAGAGCAAGAGAGGAAGGTCGGTAAGTTGTTCCATAAAAAAGGCGCTTCATTTTCTCTTCTCGTGAATCGGCGCTTGGCACAAGGGGGATTCCCGCTGAACAGGTATATAGTTAAAATAACCGAGAGTTTTCGTTTCCCCATTAGAGAGGGAGTGAGAGGCATTAGGCTTTAAAGGTATTACGTGAAGGGGCATCTCGCCCCAGCCAAATCTTCCAAGTGGCCGTAGTAGGGAGAGGAAACACACACATATATGTATATATAAATATATATTATATACATATATGTATATATACATATATACACATATACATATATACATGTACATACACATATATACATATACATACACATATATACATACGCGTATACAAATCTATCAACATATATATTTACACATTATATATACACATATATATTTGTTTATATATGTATGCATATACATATGTATACACATATAAATGCCAAAAGGTGGTATTAATACCACGGCGATCTATATACCAAATGATTTTTTTTTATCTTGTAACAGCAACATTTACACCACTACAGAGCATGGAAATCAGAAAACTGCACAAAATCTAGGGTAAACACAACCCATGTTTAACATACAGAACTCATTATGAACTTAAAGAAAAGACTGTGGGAGCAGCTGAAGCCACACAAGATTCTTGTTGGCAGAGAACATGGTATCAATGTTAACATTGCAAAACTCTTTTACTTGTCATACCTACGGTCAGTCGTAGATTACCATGCCTTACACCTTATATCATTTAGAAATTGTACAGAATGCAGCCATGAGGATCATTCTCGGTGCCCCCAAAACAACGAGGATTGTGAACATGAAAAAGGAACTCAACTTGCCATCTATTTACGAAAGAATATCATATATTAATACTATATTTGGTGTCAAAGGACCACTCTATATTACAGAGTTCCAAAGGCAACTTAAAAAATATAAGATAGAGAATCCAACTTTGCATAACAATACCGAGTCACACTCAAATTCATGGTTGCAAGTGACATACAAATTCATACACCAGTTAAATATGTCCTTGGGTAGGCCCCCATATGGACGTTCTATTCCACCGTGGAAAATGTCGACATTGAACGTATTTTATGCTAATGTCCCTAAAAAAGACACAGTTTCACCAGCTATGCTTAAGCAACACGCCCTTGCAACCATCAATGAGCATCTTGAAACTCTGAATAATGACTATGAGTGCAACACTGGTGGATCCTTACAGTCTGGAAGTAGAGCAGGATGTGCTTATGTTGTATATGGTATTGTATTGAGGTATGCATAGTTATGTAATTATTTCATAACATCAACTTTACTAGAAGATGTACTGATGCTATATCCGAAATTCGGTATGTGATATCCTATTGCAACTTTTATCAAATGTCTATTCATAGTTGATATACTATACAATATAATCATGTTATTACCTTAATTTGTAATACAATGTTAGCAACAATGTCATGACTCTACATCAATGTATCAACGCTTGCCCATGCCTATGCATTTAGCTAGGGTGGTAAATAAAGATCTAAACTAAACTAAACTAGTGATTGTAGCGGCGGTGATAGCAATAGTGGTGATGGTGACCATTATTGGTATTACCATCATTATGATAGTATTTATGATATTTATTAGTATCATTCTTATAATCATTATCATTATCCTTGTTATCATCAACATCATTATTACAATGATTTTCAGATATATCAATAATATCATATGCGGTAATGATAAAATTACATCTGAATAACGGTGATCATATTGAAAATAATAATAATTACAATACTTATCATTATCACCATTATTACTATCATCTTTTTTGTTACCATACTGGCTAGGTGATATTATCACCCTTACTTTCATCATAATTATTATTCATATCAACATCATCATTACCATCATTTACATGAGTAGTAGCAGTAATATGACAATCATTAGTCATAATATCATCTAAACGAAAGCAGCTTTACCAAATGAAATCCCACAGTTCTGGGGTGGTATTTGTGATAATCCTGCATACACAATAAAAAGTGCAATTTTACAAGGAGACTAATCAGGTGAGATGAAAGGCTATTCATTGAAATGAAAATCTAAAAAGATATAAAAGATATGTTCATCTGTTGTCTCTGGTAAGAATGATAATATCTTAATAGAGATATCATAATGAAAGGACTGCACTGAGCAAACTGCACCGAAATACTGAATTACACTGTAAACATTGAAAACAGTTTCACGTTCACTGTTAAAGGGGAAACTAGTACCTGACACTATCTAGTGTCGGAAATACTACCTGGAACGGTATACATGCATGTAGATAACATCCAAGATAGTCTAAAATTATACGTGACGACACATACAATTTATATTTGGCTTATTTAGATTAGAGAAAACAATATGGTAGTGAAATATCATTCTTGAAACTTGTATGCAAATGTTTAATAAGTAAATGAACAAATAGAATATCTTCCCTGTGGATGTGGATGCTCAGTGTAGCGTGTCCAACAGATACATAAAATCACGTAAATCCTCTTGTGATATATTGACGGAAGAGAACCCGTGACAAAGGGTCCGTATACACAAGCGACTGTTGCTTCGTCGACAACACTAACAGTGATGCAATATCAAATACAATCTTTACTACCTAACAGATAATTATACATAATACGTACACTGATAGGTTATTCATATAGTATACTCATATACCTAAATTGTAAAAACGAACTAAATACTTCAAATAAGTCTATTATTATGCCGCTTATTGCCACTGAGGATAACATTTTAATAAAAAAAAAAGCGGAAAAAATCGACCTGAAATAAAATCATGAAAAAATCTAAGAAAGAAAAAGAAAGACAAAAACAAAAGAAAACAATCAAATGAAAAAAAAGTATTTTGAGGATGCAGTTTTAATAAAAACGCGAAAAAAAATAAAGAGATAAACAGACCCCAAACTATGAAAGATGCAAGAAGAATCAAAAATCAAAAATAGAGGAAAAGCATCGTATAAAAATAACATTTTATGGGACGACAAGAATACTGCGAGGCTTTCGAAACCTGGGGCTGTTTGTTCTGGCTTGCCTTCTCAAAGACTTTACTAGATTATTTTGTGATTGATAAAACGATGATGATGATGATGATGATTTTAATACTACTATAATTTTGTTATACTAATGATGATAAGGAGTATGGTATGATGATGATTATGATGATGATCATAATAAAAAATAATAATGATGAGATTAATGATGATAATAATGATACAAAGAAGAAAAAGAAAGGAGAAAAATACGAATAAGAATAATAGTAATGATGGTGATAATGATGATAATAGTAATGATGATGCTGGTGACGATGATGACGATGAAGATGATGGTGATGATGATAATAATAATGATGAAGATGACGATAATCATGATGATGATGATGAAAATAATGATAATGATGACAGTGTGGATATGAATAATGATGATATGGAAGATTGTGATATGATGGTGCTGATATGATTAATTATAAAGAAAAAAATCATGATGATGATTATAATAATAACAATGATTAGTTATAATGTTACCGATAATGATCATAAAAAAATATTAACGGCAAAAACAGAGGCCATGCCAACAATAACAGAATACTATAAATAACAGTAATATTGCCAATGATAGAAATAAAAACGATACCAGAATAGCCCCAAAATGAGAGAAAAAATACTGACGGCACCATCGGCTTCAAGGCAACTATATAGACAGGAGGAAAAGAAATCTAACACGCTTCTTTAGACATGCTGTGAGCAGTTTGTCTACATACAGACACAGACAAAAACCGCGTCGTAAAAAGTGGTCGGAAATATAAGCCGGAGTGCGCTCTCTCTCTCTCTCTCTCTCTCTCTCTCTCTCTCTCTCTCTCTCTCTCTCTCTCTCTCTCTCTCTCTCTCTCTCTCTCTCTCTCTCTCTCTCTCTCTCTCTCTCTCTCTCTCTCTCTTCGCTTGCTCTCTCTCACTCCCTCTCCCTCTCCCTCTCCCTCTCCCTCTCTCTCTCTCTCTCTCTCTCTCTCTCTCTCTCCCTCTCTCCCTCTCTATATATATATATATATATATATATATATATACATATATATATATATATATATAAATCTATCTATCTATCTATCTATCTATCTATCTATCTATATATATGTACGTATGTATGTATGTATACATATAAACTTTATATTAAACAAAGGAAGAGCAAAAATCGACGCTAACGTGATGACGAGGCAGGAACAAGGATCAGGGGGCAAGTAAACACGATATGACCTTAACACGTTCCCGCAATGCACTTCTGTGACTTAATATGACCTCTGGGACCTCTTTTATCGAATCTGTAAGTTCGGTGTGATCTGTGTGTGTGTATGTGTATATGTATGTGTATGCGTATGTGTATGTGTATGTGTATGTGTATGTGTATGTGTATGCATATATATATATTTATAATATATATAAGAATATGTATATATGAATATATGTATTATAAACATACATACATATCTATATATCTAAATCTAAATCTATATCTATATCTCTATAGATAGATAGATAGATAGATATATAGATAGATGGATAGAGTGTAATCGATATTCAGATATATATATATATATATATATATATATATATATATATATATATATATATATGTATATATATTTACATATATATATATATATATATACATATATATGTGTGTGTGTGTGTGTGTGTGTACACACACACATAGGTGGAGGGGAGCATGAGGATTTCTTATAAGTCAATATGAGGCATCATGTAAAAAAAAGTTTGGCTACCATTGGACTATATTACCTTAAACTGCACTATCAAATAACAAAACCAAAATGCACACAATGTATTTTCTCTTTTCCCTCCCACCCCACCCCAACTACCCTCATCCCAAACAAGCATAAAAACATAAGCTCAATCCCCCTCCCCCCCCTCCCCCGAAATAATAAAAAATAAATCCCCTATCGCTCCCATTACCATGACAGATGGCCAAAGATTATGGAAACACAGTGAATAATGCGTTCATTTGTCCGCCAACCGGCAATGCTATCACCCGGATTATTACTTTTCTAAAATACTGATTTAGGACATTCATCACACTCACGGAAAGTTCGCGCTCGGACGCACATATAATAGATAAATAGATGATCAAATGGATATGACGAAATTTGTCCATTAATATTCATGTTTGGTTTACTGCCCGAGGCCTCTCGCTTTATCTCGGTCGCTCGGCCGCTTACTCACTCTGTCTCTCATATGATGTCTATACATACAGATGTCTATATAATTATGACTCTCTCTCTCTCTCTCTTTCTCTCTTTCTCTCTTTATCTCTCTTTCTCTCCGTATTTCCCTCCCTCCGTCTCTCCCTCCCTCCCGGTCCCCTTTCCCAGTATATAACATTAAATATCAGCCAAAAACTATCCAATAACTAAGAAAACAAAAAGAAAAACAAAAGGGAAAATAAAAAGTTAAAATACAGAAAGAGAAACGAAAAGAGATACACAAGCAGTCGAACGCAGGAGTAAATAAATGATTTCAGTCGGCGACAACAGTGGCCGCCAAATACCCCCTCCCCCTCCCCCTTCCCCCTCCTATTGTACTGCTCCCCCCTCCCCCCTTCGTCCCCCTACCAACTACCTATGTCCCCTTCCCTCGCCCTCCTCCCACTTCCCCTTCTCCTTCCTCTCACCTTCCCTTTCTCTCCCCCCCCCCCTCTCCCCCTGCCCCCTTCCTCACTCCCTCCCTTTCCAACTTCCCATTGTCCCTGCCCCCCCCCCCTTCCTCGCCCCCTGCCCACTTCTCCTCGCCCCGATCGCTGACATTCAACAAACTTTTAACTTTGAGCTCTTCGACTCGCTTCGCCTTTTTAAATCTTCATGACCTTTTTCGTTTTTTTTTCTAAAAGTCTTTTCTATATTATTCCCTTTTCATCTTCACGATTTTTTTTTTTTTTTTTTTTATAAATAATCAATTAAATCTTAGACTATATCATATCTTTTATTATTAAGGTGGGTTTTGTTTTCATTCAAATGACCTTTGCACGTTTTCGCTTTTTCTTACATATATTTTTTTCTATTCTTGTTCCATGTGTTTCCATCTGCTTACCTCTCTCGTTAATGCTTTTATTCCCTAGATCAAAGACTTCACAGTTTTATCAACATTATCGTTGTCATTATTCATACGCTGCATAATCGGATTATCGGATGGTAATCTTCTTTGATAAATAATCGTCGTAATCCTGGCGTGAAAAAAAGAAAAATATCTAGATTTTAGCCATCTTTATGCATTTCATTACGTCATTACTCCTATCGCTATTATCAGCATCATGATTCGACTACTTATCTCATATCTGGAACAGACAGTAAAGAAGAGTTTTGTTATCTCATTTTTGTTATATATTACGTATTGGTATTTTCGTAACCGAAAATTATCAGATGAAAAGGAAAATCACAAAACAAAAGCCTTTAGCACTGAGTAAAACTGAATTATGGGAAATATTTCGATACAAACGATGCTTTTGTTTAGCTAACCATGCCAATATCGTTAATTATATATCTAAACTACTAATTTCTCTTTTTTTACCACGGCATCAGATGTACCTTATATGCAACCTTAAATTTTCTTTTTAATAAATGCTATAAAACTGATATTCTACACTCGCGGTAAAAACGTTTGTGAAAACAGATCACCACGCGTTCTTTTATTTCAATGTCAATGTATATTCATGTTCTGAAATCTTTTTAATCGACTGGCAAAAGTTTGTGGCTACATGAATAATTAGAGAGTATAATTCAGTCTGTTTTGACTTTTAGATCAGTCTGCATGTGCAGGCTTTCCTCAGCTGGTGTTGCTATAGTGATTTTGTTGTTTTATGTTTCTATTTTTAAGTTATGAATATATACCCTAATGCGCCATTTTTAAAAAATGGTTTATGATTTTCATTGGCATTGCCGTGCATCAATCTTCTCTTATAACAATGGTTATAAACAGGACAATTTCCATGAAAAGACTCATTTTCATCACCGTCTCTGGCACTGGCATCATTATCAATACTAGCTTATCATTTAAGAGAAGTCACAATCATAGTTTAACATTTGCGTTCGTAACATCTTGATCAGCCTAAATATTAAAAGCAGAACCGGTATATTCAATGAAACTATTGTTATCATTTTGAAATCCGTTCCTCAAATCAGAATGCAATTCCAATATACTGCAGATAATTTACTATTTCGTTATATAACTGACTAGATTTACCAATGAAAGGTGATACAGCCATTGCATACTTAGCATCGTATCGACATGTTCATGCAAGCAACTTTCCTGAATGTACAATGTATAAACATGGACAGTACGTGCAAGTTACATCTGCTCATAATGATATACGTATTGACTATGTGTTGGGAATTTACATAACATAGCACATCGAACAACATGAGTTTGTACGTGTACACACTCTAATTAGAACGGGATACAATGCCTCTGCGTTTACTTTGAAATGAAACGTAGGTATTTAATTCTATTTCAAAGCAATACCGCGCAGCATGCAGAGAGAATCGGCTTAGAATAAAAATATTAGCAATATATCCCAAAACAGAGAAAAGTTAGCACATACATATATATGTATGTCAGCGTATACACATATGCATGATCTTTTATATCTTGAATTGATATATGAGTGCATGCATACAGAGCATAACATTGTGAAAAAAACACACAAATGAAGAGAGAGAGAGAGAGAAAGAGAAAGAGAGAGAGAGAGAGAGAGAGAGAGAGAGAGAGAGAGAGAGAGAGAGAGAGAAAGAGAGAGAGAGGGGGGGGGGGAGAGACGCCTCCTCTGCCTCCAGCTGTCCCTGGAATTTCGGCGTCGCAGTCCCAAGTCTTAATTAAACACTTCCCTGTACATTTTCCCTCTTGGAATGTCGGAGTTTAGTGAATATACATTTATACAAGGCGTAATGTAGAGCTTCTCAAGAAGTTATTCACTGTCAGCCGGCGAGTGAACCGAGGCGTTGGCAGAGAATGCTGAGCAAGGAAAAATAATCGCAGTTGCTCTCTTTGACCTGAAATTGTAGCAGACCTTTCGTGCGTTGTTCAACCGAATTCCTAATCAAAGACAGAATCCACTTTAGACAGGAAGATTAGACCTCCAACCCTAGTGAGAAAATGCAACTTCTTTATTGATCTGTTTCACCCGCATTCTACTCCTCATACAAATTGTCAACGGGCCTATACACTCGAGCCTATATTCTCGCTAACCCCAGAAGGACCTGTCTCACAACTTGAACCTTCCCTAAAACCATGAAACATACAAACATACATACAAACTAACTCGTACCTACGATCCCGGGACAAGACCCGACTCCCCCAATTTGCTTGTTGCGGTAAGTAGGCCTACACGGTATATCCCCTTTCCCCTTGTGAGATGATCTCCCTCCGAGCTCGCTCCTCACTCAGCCTACAACGGCCGATGGAAGAGGCGATCCAATCTACACTTATGGCCCTTGATCGGGGGCGCTGCACTCCAGCGGATAGTCCCCGGCGTCGCGGCCCCCTGCGCACACACACCCACGATGGCGTCTACAGGAGGGCGAGAGGGAGAGCAGAAAGACCTTAATTATCTCTTACGTCTCTGCGGAACTGGAGGTTTGGTTTGTGGGAAATGGCCAAGGGGATATTTGCCATCTGGTTGCGTGGTGTATTTCTTTTCGTTAGAGGTGCTTTGCGAGGGCTAACGTCTTTAAGGCTGTTTGTATCAAGATCTGTAAAATATTGAATAATGCAGAGCACACTGTTTGATTCATTTTATTATTCATGAATGCTATCCAAACTTATTAACACTGGATTTTTTCTTTCTTTCTTGTGCGAACTACGGCTACCATGAATCTAAACTGCAAAATTTACAATTATATATTTATTCCGAATCTATATTTTCCCAAGAAAAAAAAAATGAAAATTGCCACAGATAGCAATTAATCAAGGAGACGTAGAGGGAAGGGATAAGGGAAACCCGACAAGAGACCGGGGGATGGAAGAAGCAATAATTTACATACTGAAAGAAAAACGTCACTCACGAGTCCCCGGCGAACAAAGGCAAAGGACACACTAGAAGCCAATTTAATTTTCTTTTCGGTGCGGTCATACTTGAAGATATATTAAAGAGATCTGTGCCGCAGAGGAAAAAGAAAACTATCCCACGGATCAATACAGGGAGTTTTATGCAGTTTGATATATTGATTAAAAGATGTATGACTTCGGAAAAATGTGTTGACTGTAGCTATAGCGGAGTATATGCCACACATGTCTGCGAATCTAAAATCAAAGGAGATCCTGAGCACACACATTTCCGAGGGTTAGACTTAAGCAATTGCCATTACTCGCATTCCGCTGTACTTTATATGCAAACTTTCAGCATTTAATGCTTAACAGTTTAACAGTTTAAGTGGCGAGGAAGAAACACCATAGCTCTTACTAACATCATTCTACAAAATTATCGGCTAGAGGTGCTAAGGATTCCCATGTTGGGAGTAACTTTTGCGCATTCCGTGTCGCTTTTGTTATATAAGGGCCAGATCGTGTTACGCGGGCGAGATCAAGGTATTCCGGTACCAGGAAAAGCCATTAAACAATTACCATAATTTCTCCGCTTAAGGTAAGCTGAAACTCCAAACTAGCACCTTGGGAATAAAACTCCTAGCTAACAATACTTGAGTTGTAAACTACATCATTATCCTAACAAACCTACCTCGAGCCCACATAACACAGCTTGCTTTAACTTCTGCAGGAGAAAGCCCCAGCCAAACATTTACCGGCGTGAGAAACTTGCTACACGAAACCCCTTTGCAGCTGAGAAACTCTCTCCCAAAGTAAAGCACAGAATCGGTTATGGGTTCCCTAAATACACCCACACGGACGCCGCTTGCGCCCCACCGCCACACCGCCGCCGCCGCCTCTGCCACTGCCAACCACCGCCTGCCACCCTTGCGCGAAGCAACAGTCATTGCAGCATGATACTTGAGATGGCCCGCACGAATAACCTCCAGGTACGATCAGACGCTACATTCTCTTCCAGCGCGACTCTGACACAGACAGCACTTGGGTCCTGCACGGAAGTGGGTGGAAGCGTCGCCAGCCGTTACAGCCTCATGCTCTGCACGTACACTGTGCGACACTACCGGCGGGAATTCTAGCCGATAAAGACAAAATCCTATTATGAAAAGAGGAAAGTTTGACACTTACGACGCTTTGTTCTGTCCCCCTACTAAACTATTTTACAGTGGGATTGAATTTCAATGTCGGGCACACTATCAGAGGCAGTAGAGGAGCGAGGATAAACATTACACGACATAATAAAATGCAATGCCGGAATAATGCGTTTCAAAACACCTCCGCTTAAATGCAACCTTAGACAAGCCTAATGCATCACAGATGATAGTTAAGTTGACCTGAGTCTGCAGGAAGTAGCCAGTGGTAAGAGCCCAATGAGAAGCACTCCCGGGTCGAAGTTTGCCACATACAATATCAATGTCACATCTCGAGTTAATTAAATGAAGTGAACAATTTTTAATTACCTCATCCTAAGGCTGTTTTACTGCTTTACAAATGTAGATAATTATTTCAATGTATAGTTCTGCAATATCATATAGCAGCTTAGTTTACCACAAGCCAATTAGTTGCAAATGCTGTCATGTCTCATTCCTAAAAGTTCGGCGATCCTACACACAGGAGTCAGACTAAATTCGGATTTTACGGGCGCGAATGTTCCTCGCTCAGCTAATAAGTTACGTGTGCGTGTGTGTTTACAAAG
This sequence comes from Penaeus japonicus, assembly GCA_017312705.2. Lineage (NCBI taxonomy): Eukaryota > Metazoa > Arthropoda > Malacostraca > Decapoda > Penaeidae > Penaeus > Penaeus japonicus. Next base: position 791,617 of record BOPN01000093.1, read on the forward strand.
AAAAAGTCGCATGGCAGTTCATCTCCGTTAATGAAAGTGTCTCGCACTCTAATGACATCGTCTCACTTTTGAGAAACCGGTAAATCTAAAGTAACAGCTCTCTCGCTCTCTCTCTCTCTCTCTCTCTCTCTCTCTCTCTCTCTCTCTCTCTCTCTCACACACACACACACTCGAGCGCACGCGTGTTTGTGTGTATACGTGTGCATTGAATTAAAACGGCCTTCTATCCCGCTTGTATACCTGTCGTCGACGTGGAGCGGCCTATCCCCCTCCCGCTTCCCTTCTCCACGCTCCATCAATGAAACATGAACAACCAACTTTCAAAATGAGACTCAGAACGTTCAGACAATCAAGACGGCGACGATCGCCTTTACTAATCGAGTCTCAACAACTTTCCCGAGTCCTCGCTCTCTCGCTCTCTCTCTCTCTCTCTCTCTCTCTCACTCTTTCTCTCTCTCTCTTTCTTATCTTACACTTCTTTACAAACGACTTTCAATCTTATCTTTGCCTTTATTTTCCTATGCAACTTGCAATTGCAGTTAGACTTCTTCCTTCTCTCTCTCTCTCTCTCCCTTTCTCTCTTTTCCACACTTATCTTACACGTCTTCTTATCAAGCCATTTCCAATCTTATCTCTATTTTTACCCCTATGCAATTTGCAATTACACGGGTTCTCAGACGAGAAAAATTTTGCATAAGCTCTTCCTCTTTTCTTTGCCTTGCAGTGACTAATTGCACCTTTTGCTTTTCCTTCGTGGATCCTTTTCTCTTCTCACGCGTCTACAAATACCATCTTATGAGCAAAACTGGTTCTGGCGAGTCCCATTCGTTGCCAATTTATGTTTTCTATCTGTGGCTCTTTGACTCCTTGATTTTCTCTCTGTTTCTGTTTCGCAAGTTTTGTTTATATTTATTTTATCTTGGCTTTGTTGTTGTTGTTGTTGTTAGCTTGATTTTTACCTACCGTTGTTATTATCGATATAATCGGTATTTCTTTTAATTACTACTACTACTACTACTACAATTATCGTTGATATGATCATTATGAATCATACGTGTTATTCTTACCCAACTTTGTTCTTATGGAATACAGCTAACTCATCTTTATTTCACTAAGACAGACTCCATTTCCTTGTTCACCTGACCTAACCTATTCTAACCTATCATATCCTATCTTAGCTTCCCTATCCTAACCCAACATACCCCATCCTTTCCTAACCAATCCTATTCTAGCCTAACCTATCCACTAACTTAATCTATCCTTTCCTACCCTAACCCCAACCCTATCCTATCCTGACCATACCTATCCTATCCTAACCTTCCCTATTCTATCCAACCCCATTCAATTTTACCCTAACCTAACCTAACCCAACATATTCCAATCTAACTTAGGCGATCAACCATTCCATGTGGCAGCAGGACTTCGCTGATAACTCCTTCGAGGACATCTGCCGTCAATTTGCAACATATGGCCAAGCAATGTGAAGATGTGCTCTGGCTTTGGGTAGATAACTTGCTTAAATACTTCATGCAGGTTTGGTCTGCCCTCGTTCAAAAGTAAAAAGGTTTTGCGTATTCGCCGTTACCATTAGAATATAAATTCTAACTCAACAATTGTTATCATTATGAATATCATTATTTTCATATCAACTCCTTGTCTCCTTGTATTGAAGAAGAATATATGTATATATATATATATATATATATATATATATATATATATAGAGAGAGAGAGAGAGAGAGAGAGAGAGAGAGAGAGAGAGAGAGAGAGAGAGATACACACACAAACACACACACACACAGGGAGTGTGAGAGAGAGAGTTAAAAAGAGAGAGGGTGGGAATGAGAGCGAGAGAGAGAGAGAGAGAGAGAGAGAGAGAGAGAGAGAGAGAGAGAGAGAGAGAGAGAGAGAAAGAGAGTGCGAGAGAGAATGAAAGGGCGACAAACGAACAGAGAAAGAGAGACAGAGGAATAGAGAGACAGATACAGAGACATAAATGATAATAATAACAACAATAGAAAAAACAAAAACAAAAAAACATACATACATATATATCTATATATAGGGAGATAGATAAGAATCGAAGGCCACAAAGCCATCGTTCATGAACTTGAAAACAAGAAACATAACAAACGCCAAACCCGGATCGCACACAGGGACACGAGCATCAGCTGGTCCAGTGACATGAGGCCCAGATCCGAGGGTGGGTGTCTGACTCCACTTTCTTCTGCTGCTGTTGAGCGCAGGCCAAGAAAACGGAGGGCGTGTGGACTGCAGGATGTGGAACTTTCTCTCTCTCCCTCTCTCATTCACACTTTCTCTCCCTTTATCTTTGTCTCTTTGTCTTTCTCTTTGTCTCTGTATATAT
>BOPN01000094.1:5000-10000 GCA_017312705.2 Penaeus japonicus
TAGTCTTCTTTGTGTGCTCGCTTTTCTTCCTTTTGTATCTTTTGTATTTTCGTCCACTTATTCCTCTTTCTCATATATCTTCTCTCTTACCCTCATCTCTTCTTTTCTTCCTTACCCTATATCTTTTCCTCCTCCTCTTCCTTCCCCTCCGAGTATTTTCTCTTCATTTTCTACTTCTTCTCATTCTTCATATTCATGTCTTCCTTTCCCATCTCCTCTTTCTACCCCTCCTCTTCCTTTTCCATTTGTTTATTCTTTTCCTTAGTCCTTTATCTTTCTTCTCTTTCCCTTGCATTCATTAAGATTTTTTTATCTTCATATTTTTTTTTCTTCTTTTTTGTCCCCATCTCTTACTTTGTCCTTATTTTTTCTTTTCTCTTATTTTATATTGTGTATTCTTTATTTCATTTTTCATTCTTCACCTTTTTTTTCAATCATTTAGATATATTTTTATTCGATTACTTATACCTTCAGTATGTAAAATAGTGATAATTAAAGTACATTTCCTCTTTGCAATCTTCGGTTTACTTTGCGAATCAATTGCGTAAAATTGCAAATTGAAACCCTGTTTATCTTGTTAATTGCTGGAGCTTTGTTCTGCGTAATTGCAACACCTGATTTTCACGGGTTAAAAGAGGTAGAGGGAGAGAGAGAGAGAGAAAGAGAAACAGAAAGAGGAATTATTTTAAATTTACATCTATGAAATAACCAGGATGTTGCAACCTATGCTAAAATATGAGTAAGTGCAAAATAATGTCTCATAAGTAATGATAAAAAGATAAGTGTAATGACAATTAAAATTATCTGATAGTAATAGCTATAGCGATAATGATAGCAATAACGATGACTTAAAGATAACAAAAATGAAAAACGAGGAGTCCTTAAAGTAGACAGACAAAGGACGAATCTAACTATAAATAGTTCCGATACTCTCTTTCTTGAAGACAAATAGCTAAGCTTTGACCAAAGGATTATCAGTCTAAATTTAGTCTCTTCTTCGTGACACATCTTGTCTTGAAGCCGCCAAGGTGAGCTGAAGAAACGGATGGGTTTTTCTAACTTGTGTGTGAGTGAGGTGCCATGGTGAGGGGGGGGGGGGGGGTTGTAGAGGGAATTCTGTGTATGTGCGTTTGTCTTTGTATGATTCTTTTTTTTTTTTTTTTTTTTTTTTTTTTTTTTTTTTTTTTTTTTTTTTTTTTTTTTTTTTTTTTTTTTTTTTTTTTTTTTTTTTTTTTTTTGCATTTTCTGTCATCTCTCTGTCTCACTTTTTTTCTCTTTCTCTCCCTCTCTTTCTCTCTCTCTATCTGTCTCTCTTTCTCTCTCTCTATCTTTCTCACTTTCTCTCAGTCTCTCTCTCTCTCTCTCTCTCTCTCTCTCTCTCTCTCTCTCTCTCTCTCTCTCTCTCTCTCTCTCTCTCTCTCTCTCTCTCTCTCTCTCTCTTTCAGACAGACAGACAGAGAGAACCCAAAATCCTAACAAGGGAAAAAGAGATTATGATCAGCGCTGCACCCTTTTTTCATAAGATGGCTGCCAATTTAGTTTTCTATTTTCTCCCTGTGAATTTTTATTTTTTCTTAGCACTAGTTCGTGGCCAAGCATGCTTTTTTTTCTTTTATTTATGTATTAATCTATGATTTAATTAATGTTTTGGTCTGACCTAGACACACACACACACACAAAAAGAAAAAAAAGAAAAAAAAAAAGGAAAAAAAAAGGAAAAAAAAAAAGATATATATATATATATATATATATATATATATATATATATATATATATATATATATATATATATTTGTAAACAGAAGGAATCCACTATTACTATTGTAGAATTACTATTCTACAACTAGTATTAAAATAATTGCATTGATTTATTATTGTTTTCCATGCTTTCTCCGTAAGTTTCTCGAGTTGTATATCTATCCAGCTATCTATCTAGCTAACCATGTGTCTTTCTGTCTAGTTCTCTGTATGCCAGCCGAGCAGAAAAATAGTTAAACCTATTTCATTGCTCCTTCCCTTTCCCTTTTCCTGTTTCCCTCTCTCCATTCTCCATCCCATTCCAACAGTGACCTCGCATCATCATAGTCAGTAATTACTCGTAATTTTGAAACGAGATTATTTTCCCGACTTTTAGAAGTTGCCTTTTATAATGACTAAGCTCCTCATTTGCGCCCTCTCTGTCTCTCTCTCTCTCTCTCTCTCTCTCTCTCTCTCTTACTCTCTTTCACTCTCTCTCTCTTTCTCTTTTTCTCTATATGAGTGTATGTGTGCATGACCCTGTCTGTCTGTCTGTCTCTCTATGTGTTTATGTGTGTGATGTGTGTGTGTTGTGTGCACATGTGTATATGTGTAATTTTTATACTAGTGAATTCTGTTGCCAAATGACAACAGCGAAAGTTCAATTATTTTCTCACTCTTGCACTCTTGTTCCCTTACCAAGTCAAATCATTCGTTAGAGGAGAGTGAGAAACAAACGCTTTCCGCTTCAGTGTCTTCGTTAATTATGCATACCGATTTTCTCGGCGCTGCATTTGGATTAGTGATTTTGCAATGATAAGTTTATCGTTGATAATGTTGAAGATAATTGTGATAATGTTATGATGTTCATCAAATAAGAATAAGAAGGGCAAAAAATATGATTGTGAGAGGGGTCCTTTTAAAACGATTTGATTTAAATTTTGAGTTCAGGAATGACATTCAAACTCATAATAATTATCATTACAGAGATTTGATGATTTATCAAGTGATGTAAATTTCAAGTCGATATTTTTATTATTTTCAAGGTTAAGATTTATTTTTAATAATCAAATCAACTTATGATGCATTTATTAGAATTTAATCATCGGTAACTTGAGTTGATTTTTCAGTTGATTTCTTGATATTAGTCAAGTTAGCTTCCCCAAGCGACTCCATTACACTATTACATGTAAACTCACCATACCTTATCTAAAGAAAAAAATCGCAACCCTACGGTCACGCCAAGCCACGTTTCACTTACAAATCCCTTGTGATTACAAGGTATTTTATATGCATGCTACATTCTCTCTAAAAGGGCCATTTCCTTCCAGTGCCACTCCCGTTAGTTCCCTCATTCCTTGCTCTTTTCCCTCATTTGTGAAGTCGCTTCCCCTCCCTATCCCCTTGGGGTGGTCTATGTCTCTGGTTATCCTTTCCTCTTTCACCCTATCGGTTTTTCCCCTTCCCTTCTTCGACCGTTAGGCGTCATTTAGGGACATCTCCGGACCGGTCACATCCCTTCCTCTCCCCTAGGTCCCCAGCAGGTCCATAGTGAGAGTAATTTGCATGGGAGAAATCCTTCATCCTGTCAGCTTTGAAGGAGACTGGAGATTTTTTTCCTCCTTCACAGCCTCTCATCTGAATAATGGTTTGTGATATTTTTTTTCCCCTCTTTGCTTTATTGCCTCTTTTCATCCTTCAGATAGCTTTATATTGTTGTCAACCGTTTATTGGATGTGTGATCATGATAATGATAGTTTGTAACAATATTATTATGACGAAGATGTTAATAATTATTATAATAATGATAACAGATGTAATTAATAAAAAATTGTAATGCTAGAAATAAGGATAATGAAAATCAATATGATATAATAATAATGATAGTTATGATAATAGTAAAAACAATAATAACAAGAATAATAATAGTAATAATAATGGTGATGATAGTGATAATAATATTGATTATCGTGATTATAATGATGATATTGAAAGTAATACGAATTATGATTATGATGATGATAATAACAAAAGGGAAATCATAATTCTTACAACGAAAATAATAGTGATCATGATAATAATGATATCGACAATGATAATGATTATAATCAAATAATGATAACAATCATATTAATAAAAGTGATACCGATAATGATAATGATGATAATAATTATGATGTCATAATAATGGGAATAACATAAATAATGAGAACAATGATAGTGATATTAATAATACTGGTGATGAGGAAGATGATTATGATAATGTTAGTATTGATAATGATAATTATATTTATAATAGTGATCATGGAAATAATAATGATACTGATAATAATGATAAGAGTTATGCTAATAATAACTATAATGATGATAATGATTATAATAATGATAGTAGTGATGAAGATGATAATAATGATAATAATAATGATAGTATTGATAAGAGTAATAACAGTAAAAATGATGGTAGTAATAACAGTCATGATGCTAACATGATTTATGATAATGGTGATTGGTACAATCATTACTACTGTATCTAACAGTGACAGATGGTATCATTAATCATACTGATGGTAGTAATATTACTAATTTCATCATTTCTCATTCCAAAACGACTTTTGCTACTACTACTACTATTACTGATGCTGCAATTAATATTACTACCATCTCTATGATCAATGGTACCATCTGTCATCGTTTGATACAGTAGTAAAGATTGTATCAATCACCATTATCATAAATCATGTTAGTATCATGGTTGTCATTACTATCATCATTGTTACCGTTATTACTCTTATCAATACCATCATACTATCCTGACCATCATCATCATTATTATTATTATCAATATTAAGTATATTAATAGCAATGACGATGGTAGTATTGACATGATAGTTATGTCTTTTTAGAACCTTCCTGCGTCATTTGATTGACAAAATACGACACAGACACAGAAATACTTAAACACATACACTAGCAATCAAATACGAACACACTCATACAAACACTTTGAGATATATATATACACAGCACGTAAACATAGGAACACAAACGAATGCAATCACAAAGGCACACACACATCCAAACGTCAACACACACACACAGACAAGTATACAAACGCGATCACACAAAACACAACCCCCACACGAACTTCAAACTCAGTTACGTCAGCAAGTGTACTGCATAAGCCGTCTCGCTACAGTCCAGCATCCCGTTAGAATGAGGAATGCCCTAAAACGCTACTGCTAGCCCTACGACTGTCCGTCCAGG
>BOPN01000094.1:25000-27500 GCA_017312705.2 Penaeus japonicus
GACCGAAGACGCGCTGAAGAAATGGACGGTTGTCTTGCACGTGGTGGCGGTGGTGGCGGTCCTTCTGCCTCTCCTTCTCTCCTCCTTCGTCGTCTTCCTCTCCTCTCCCTTCCTCAACATCCCCCTCCCGGTGGTGTCCCTTCTCCTTCTCTCCCGACGGCAGTTCAGCGCCTCCTGCGTGAGTTCCTGCCGCTCTCCCCGCGGGACCTGCTCTCCCTCCCGGCCCCGGCGAGGATGCGCTCCCTGGGGCACCTCCCACGCCGCCTCGCCCTCCTCGCGGGCTCGGCGTTCCGTTTCCGCTGCCTCCTCTTGGTCCTACTCCTCGTCCTCCTTGTCCTCTTCCTTCTTCTCCTCCTCGCGGGCTTCCCTCTCCTCCGCCTTCTGCTCTTCCTCCTTTTCCTCCGGGGATTTTGTTTCTCACAGGACTCCCTGATCCTCTCCCTGTTCCTCCTCCTCCTCCTTTATCTGGAGTTCTCCTTCCACCACCTCCTCCTCCTCCTAGTCCTCCTCCAGCTTCTCTTCCTCCTCCTCGAGAGTCTCCTCTTCCTCCTCCTCTTCCTCCTCCCTCTCTTCCTGGTATTTCTCTTCCCTGTTTTCCTTCTCCTCCTCCCCCTCCTCTTCCTCTTCCCCCTTCTCTTTCTCTTGGGATTACTCCACCTGCTTTCCCTTCTCCCACTCCTTCTCTTCCTCCTGCTCTCCTCTCTTCTCTTACTTCTCCTCCTCTTCCTCCCCCTCCTTTTCCTCCTCCTCCTCCTCTTCCTCCTCCTTCTTCTCCTCCTCCTCCTTCTCTTCCTCCTCCTCCTTCTCCTCTTTCTAATTCCCCTTTGCCTCTTCCTCCGGCTCTTTCTACTTCTTTTCCTCCCCCTCTTCCTCCTCCTTCTAATTCCCCTCTTCCTCCTCCTCCTCTCTCCTGCTCTTCCTCCTCTCCCTCTTCCTTTTTCTACCTCTACTCTTCCTCCTCCTTCTAATTCCCCTCTTTCTCCTCCTACTCCTCCTCCTACTCCTCCTCCTCCTCCTTTTTCCACATCTTCTCTTCCTCCTTTTTCTACATCTTCTCTTCCTCCTTCTTCTATCTCCCTCGCTCCTCCTCCTTTTCCTCCTACTTCCCCTCCTCTGCCTTCTCCTCTTCTTCCTTCACCCTCTTCCTCGCCGCTTCCCACGCTCCTCACTTCGTCCAAGCGATAGAACCGGGGACTCACGCCCGCCGAGCTCGAGCCACTGCTGCCGTAACTGCCACCATTATCCGCGCTGCCCTCGATGTGGCTGCTGACACTCCCTCTGCCAACAGTAATGCCGGTGTGACTGCTTCCACCGCTACTGCTGGCACTCGTATTCCCACCACTGCTGTTGCCAACACTCCCGTTTCCACCGCTTGTGCTACTCCCGACGCTGGCAGTGTGGCCTTTTTTCTTGCGTTCTGTGCGTTTTTCCGAGCTGTGGATTCCCGAACCGTTCATGTTTTAAAAGCTTTTTGAAGCACAGGTTCCGACACACTTAACTGAGCTTAAGCAGACTCTTCAAATAGATTTCGTTATTTCCGTATTTTCAACACCAGGTCGTTTTCAGCTTATTCTGTTTTCATTTCCTTTTTTTCTTGCCTGCTTGATTTCCAATTCTATCCATCAGGAACTACACGCACCCATCACTTTGAGCAATTATTTTCTTTAGCTTACTCTATCACATTAACTTTTCATTATACTAGTTGATCACTTTATTCATTATCCTTTATAATTTTCTATATTTTGATTTATACAAGCTATTACTATCTATTTCTACTCCTTTAGGGAAAGCATTTGATTGTTTAGTTACTCTTCAAGTCGTCAGAGGGAAGCACTGGCACGTTCGTAGACGACTGCATTCAGAGACGAGTCTGAAATTGATAGAAAAACGTAAGTGTGAATAAACAATCATAGACGTTTTATGTTTCTTAGAAATAACACCAAATATATGATTTGGTGTTTTTAAGTCTGTGGTAGCACGTTTGAGTGTGTGTGTGTGTGTGTATGTGTGTGTGTGTGTGCACCTGCTTGCCTGTCAGGATCAGCGTCGTGTGTATATAGTATGTCTGTTTCAATATGTCTGCATCCCCGCCTCTGTATGCTTGCTATGTCTATACACGTTTTGTGTCTGACGCATTTTAAGGTGTGTGCGACGGTGCAGCAGGAAGGCGGTGTAATTACACATTTCCGGAATACATATATGTCGTTTTCTTGAGAGGAAGACTTCCTTTGCAAACAAAACTTAAACTTTATCGCTGTTATAAGATGCAAACATTCTTTCTCTGTATGCTTATTTATATGTCAGGTTGCCAATCTTATATCGGTATATATCTGTTAAATTATATAGTAATGCAAGTGTTATATATATATATATATATATATATATATATATATATATATATATATATATATATATATATATATATATATATATATATATATATATATATATATATATATATATATATATATATATATATATATATATATATATATATACT
>BOPN01000094.1:60000-65000 GCA_017312705.2 Penaeus japonicus
TCTCTCTCTCTCTCATTATCCATTTTTATCTCTCACTATATAAAAGGGGATCCGCTGATATCATCTTACTCGTATTAGCCATTAACGAAAGAGTTATAAAAAAAAATGATTATTACAATCACGCACAGCGGAATCAACTTAATGCACACCTGAGTTCAATTCCGGGCCGGCATTGTAATACGAAATCTGATCTTCACTTTTTTTCCGCCTTCCGAGCGTCTGGGGAGAGACTCGAAGCAGGCGAACCCGTGTATTATGTGACACGGGCTTGATACAAAGCGTCTGCTCTAAAGGGGATATCTGATGCTTGAGAAAGCAAAGGCACAGCGAGTAAAGGGAAGCATTTGCTCTCCCGCCCGGAAGATTAGGCGTCGTGTAGGGAAGCAAGGCAGCGAGCTTATGATTTGCTATTGTTCTCTCACTCGCTCATTCTCCGTCTTTCTCTCTGTCTATCTGTCTATTCGTTTATCTATTTATCTGTGAATCTCTATTCATCAATATATAGTTCTATATTATCTATGTGTATGTGTGTGTGGATAGATAGATAGGTAGATGGTTAGATGATTAGATATAGATATTGAAAGGTAAATAGATATGTATGTACACTGATAGATACATACATAAAAAGTGTGTATATGTATATGTATATATATATTATGTATATATATATTATTGTTATATATATATATATATATGTATATATATATATATGTATATATATATATATATATATATATATATATATATATATATATATATATATATATACATATATGTGTGTGTGTGTGTGTGTGTGTGTGTGTGAGGGTAAATATGTCGCCAACCATTTCTATATGATAAAACTGTTCAAGATCTTATCAAAAAATAAATGAACCACCCAATATTATAAAACTCTTTGGATAGTTTGATATCATCTTGAGGTATCTCTTGTGGGGAATTTTAAGTGAAAAAACTGTATGACCCTAAATTTAAAACAATAATGATCAGCTGGTTCTCTTACCACGATATATTAAAACCTGGCAGCTAGTCGAGCGTCAACAGGCAGACGAGTGTGGCAGGGACAGTGTGGTTACTCAGTGATAAGAATTTAATCCAGTATTGTGCAGTTGAGAATCACCAGTAAATATTGTTTATAAACAATTTATACAACTATAAATGAAGATTCATAGACACATCAGAAAAGGAAAATAATGACGTTGCAAAGAGATATACATGAAAAACTGAACTGACGAATCATGGTACTGTTTTATCTGGAATTCTTTAACTAGTTTTTTCCTGGTTACATTAATTTGATATCAACTTTCTTAGAAAATACAAGAATTTACATACATCTACCTCTTAACTTCTCCTTTTAATTTTGCCAATGATTTACTCTGCAAATGATTAATATGTGCAATAGAGATGCTGCAGGTGCATAGTGGTTAACGTTCATTGAATATTGATATTATTGAAAATTTAATGTTTTGTTACTCTGACTCGACATCACTAGGTTGATTCATCGTTTCTCATTTATTTTGATCACTCTCTCACTACATTTCTCTCATTCTTTTCATTTCAATTGCATGAATGCAGGTCACCCATAGCCTGGTCCACCTCTGCACTACGCTTAATGGAGAGCCACAAAGGGTCTCTGACCTTTCGCTTGGTGTCACGTGCTTCATGTATACAATCTTATCTGCAATGATACGTCGTAAATCAGTTTATATCTTAGCGCAAAAACAAGAAGAAAAAGAAATACATAACACTAACTAACCCTGTATGGCACTGCTACTTTCCGATGATTGTTGAGAAATATGCATTTTCCTGGAGCGTCACTGACCTGTGGCGATACATCACAGGCCAGTGTTCCTCTGAACATACGCCAGAGAAGGCAACCGCCACTCGTTCGATCAATTACTCAACTCTACATTTTCTTGGCTTTGGTTTTGGCATTTTCAGCAATATCTGTTTTCATTAATATTTGGTACACAAAAACACGCCCATACAAATACACACACATACACGCACACACACATTCACACACAGACACACGTACACATAAATATATATGTATATATATATATATATGTATATATATATATATATATATATATATATATATGTGTGTGTGTGTGTGTGTGTGTGTGTGTGTGTGTGTGCATGTATGTATGTTTGTATATATATTCCTTTGTTTCTGACTCCTCCTTCCCATCTCTATTCCTTCTCCATCACCCCAAAATTTTCTCCCGCTCTTTCTTCTCCTCTCCTCTCCTCTTATTCCCCCACCCTCTATCTTCCCCCCTTGCTCTCCATCTCCTTCTCATTACAAACACAATCAAAGCACCCCACCCCCTCCATCTCCTCCCCCTTCACCCCTCCCCCCTGCTCCTTCCCCTTCCTACCCCCTCGCCCCACGACACGCCCACAAACACACACTGTCCCCCGCCCTTTCCAACCTCCTACCACCTTTGGCCCACTTATCCCCCGCCCTTTCCAACCTCCTACTCCTTTAGCCCCCCCCCAGGCGCGGTAGGTAAGTCGAAATGATTAAGTCTACCCTGCGACTGCGTTAATTGTGGTTACCCGAGCCTCGTCTGGAGACCCTTAATACACGCATTCTAACAATTATGTGAGTCAAGCATTGCTCAAGTTGATTGTTGTTGGTGTTGCTATTATCATTATGATGGTAGTAGTCCTTATGATATTATCATCAATGAGATTGATTGCTAGTGTTATTTACATCAGTCTTTATCAGTAATTTTAATTTACATTATTATCATTTGTTTATCATTCTACACACACGTAATTACATACATGCTTATGTGCTCATAGAAAATAAATATCAATATCATTATAATCATTTTCATATATATATATATATATATATATATATATGTATATATATATATATATACATATATACACACATATATATGAGAAGATGGTGGAATGCAGTAACGCATTTTTAATATATACAAATTTTTACCTTTCTGACCGGGACTCGAACCCGCGCCGTAAGATTGACAGGTACGGAGGTGATACCGCTCGGCTACACGACCCGTCAAAAGAGTTGTTCAACCAGACGCCTTATGAGATGTCATGGACCTTACCTATGTGTTCTTAGCAGAACAGTGATAGCGATTTTTTTAGGAACAACTCCCGCGGGCACTCGGCAGCAACGGAATCACAAATTCAAGTCCCAAATCAGGTTACCAAGGTTATATATATGAGAAGATGGTAGAATGCAGTAACACATTTTTAATATATACAAATTTTTACCTCCCTGACCGGGACTCGAACCCGCGCCGTAAGATTGACAGGGAGGTAAAAATGTGGTGTATATATATATATATATATATATATATATATATATATATATATATATATATATATATATATATATATATATATGCATATATATACATACATGTGTATATATATATATATATATATATATATATATATATATATATATATATATATATATATATATATATATATATATATATATATATATATATATATATATATATATATATATATATATATATATATATTTGTATATATTTATGTATTACTTATATATGAGCAGAATAAAGCTATTAGAGCATGCAGTGCAGATAGTCCTTACCAAAGATAGCAAAGATAATGTGCAATTTCAAAAGTTCAGTTATCATCGAGATGTCATATTCTCTCTGCTTTGTTTCTAAATAACTATTAATATGAAATCACTCCGGTCCTTATTTTTCCATTCCTGGAATTCAAATACCAATGAAACACCATTTTACTTAAATGTTAATTAAAAGGCGTGATCCAGGTATGTTTGATGAGAAATGAGAGTGAGGTGAATATATATCTAACATTATGTATTGCATAATTGTGCAAGTCGAAGATATCTGGCTGTCCGGAAACGAAATGAATGCAATAACGCTAAAGACAAATGCACATCTATTTGCGTTTGAAAATCTTTATGTGAGGGCGATCTGAGATTTTTTTAAGCGCACTGCAAAGTATGTGATGCATTTGGAAAACGCTCTTGTGATTGCAAATAGCATACCAAAAATTAGAAGAGAATTCACGACCGGGAAACACATGGCAGGGATGTTGCCATAAATGCAACTGGAGGCAACGACTGCGCAGCAATTTAATCAACAAGTTTCGAATGATGCCTCGTGCTGATGGGCGTTGCAATTTGATTATTTGCAGTAATTCGAACCGATGTGGATGAGGAAGGTGGCAGAGAGGTAGACGGGGAAGGCAAAGAAGGGATTGGTAGATTAGGAAGGAGATAGACTGCTGATAAAGCATATAGGAAGAGAGAGAGAGAGACAGACAGACAGACAGACACACGCACACACACATGCAAGCGCATTCACACACACATACACACAGATAGAGAGAGAGAGAGAGAGAGAGAAAGAGGGAGGGAGAAAGGGAGAGAGAGACAGAGATCTAAACAAATAGAAAAGTAGACAGAATGACAGAGAACCAAGCAAAGAGCCAAATAAACAAGAAACACAAAGACCAACCAACTCCGATAAAAGGTGAAGAAAAAAAGGAAGAGAAGGTAAAAAGGAAGAGAAAAAGTGAAATCGAATAACAATATATAGCAGGGCGTGGAGTTGGGTCGGACGTGTATGTAGCGTGTGCAGCAGAGAGGAAAGAAAAGTGAAACCGAATGTAGAAAGATGTTGCGTGTTGTTGTGTCCTGTGCTGAGCTATGTACTCTGTGTCAGCGTCAACTTTTTGAATAAGCAAGCTCCAGGGTCGAATGTTGAAATACGCTTGTGTTACAGTGTTGAATGTTGCACGTTGAATATTGCAGTACCGAATGAGGATACAGGTTGGAGATTGTATTGTTGAATGTGAACTTTGATGCATCTTGCAATGTTGATTGTTGAAAGATATTCCTTGTACTGCCAAACGCAAAAACATGTATTTTATAGTGACTGTTTCTGTAAGGAATTGTATGGTGCATCATCAAATAATGAAAAAAATGAGTAGTATCACCCAAAGATGCA
>BOPN01000094.1:72500-75000 GCA_017312705.2 Penaeus japonicus
CGACTCTCTCTCTTTTGACCTCCCTCCTTTTCTTCTCTCTCTCTCTCCTTCTCCATACCCATTTCTCTTATGGTCCCCACTCGTTCCCGCGGCCGCTATCTGTTCCATCTGCTCACGGGATGTCGTGCGAGAGAAAAATGGCGTTTCTTCTCTTCGGTTTCCCTGTCTTTCTGTTTATTTGTCGGTTCTGTCTGTCGCTTGTGATGTTCCTCGCTCTCTCTCTCTCTCTCTCTCTCTCTCTCTCTCTCTCTCTCTCTCTCTCTCTCTCTCTCTCTCTCTCTCTCTCTCTCTCTCTCTCTCTCTCTCTCTCTCTCTCTCTCTCTCTCTCTCTCTCTCTCTCTCTCTCTCTCTCTTTCTATCTCTTTCTCTTTCTTTCTCTGTCTCTTTCTCTCTCCCTATCTCTCTCTTTCTTCCTTTCTCTCTCTCTCTCTCTCTCTCTCTCTCTCTCTCTCTCTCTCTCTCTCTCTCTCTCTCTCTCTCTCTCTCTCTCTCTCTCTCTCTCTCTCTCTCTCTCTCTCTCTCTCTCTCTCTCTCTCTCTCTCTCTCTCTCTCTCTCTCTCTCTCTCTCTCTCTCTCTCTCTCTCTCTCTCTTTCTATCTCTTTCTCTCTTTCTTTCTCTGTCTTCTTCTCTCTCCCTATCTCTCTCTTTCTTCCTTTCTTTCTTTCTCTGTCTCTCTCTCTATCTATCTATCTATCTATCTATCTATCTATCTATCTCTATCTATCTATCTCTCCTCTCTCTCTCTCTCTCTCTCTCTCTCTCTCTCTCTCTCTCTCTCTCTCTCTCTCTCTCTCTCTCTCTCTCTCTCTCTCTCTCTCTCTCTCTCTCTCTCTCTCTCTCTCTCTCTCTCTCTCTCTCTCTCTCTCTCTCTCTCTCTCTCTCTCTCTCCCTACTTGTCCCAGTTTTCCTTTATCACTCTACTCTCCTTCCGCCCAAATCACACTCACCACAACTCCCAGGCGCCTCATCCAAATATTATCAACAAGGCTTCATTCTAAAGGACCTTCGCTTCAACACAATGTAATCTTGATTTAGTCTCATTCTGTGTCTTGGTTGAGCAGCAGAAGCTTGTTGGGTTGAAGGTCCCTCGGCCGACGACAGCGGGTGAATTGACCGATATTCCTCCTCCGGTTATTGCAGTTCGTCAGCGCCTTCGCCCTTCGGGGATCCCGCTGTCCTTTGGGAGGGATGGAGCGATGAGGAGGAGGGCCCGCTTTTTCGATAATGTGATGGATGTGTGTTCCTTCGCTCCCGTTCTCCGTGCCTCTGTCTTGCTGCTTGGCAATCAATACGTGTCTACCTCTCTGTCTATCTATCTATATATCTAATATATATATATATATATATATATATATATATATATATATATATATTTATTTATTTATATCTATATGTATACACACACACACACACACACACATATATATATATATATATGTGTGTGTGTGTGTGTGTGTGTGTGTGTGTGAGTGTGAGTGTGTGTGTGTGTATGTATGTATGTATGTATATGAATACCCATTGATATATATTTTTTATTTGTTTGTTTGTTTGTATTTTTGTGTGGGCGTGGTGTGTATGTACATTACAAACTTTTTAAAGAAAAGGTAAAATAAATTTGTACTTGCCTTTATTACCAGGAAGTTGTACTTATGCCCCTTTAAGTATTAGATGACATTTTTTTTCTTTTATTTTGTGGCTCACCTGAAAAAAAAGAAATAATAATAAATCAGAAATTTATAGAAGAAAAGAATATTTGAAACAGTAATCACCTTTAAAGAAAAATACAAAGATATTCTACTTAGGAACCTGTGCGTAAAAAAAAACTGTAAACCAGCTCACAGCACAATACTGGTACACTAAAAAAAATCTTTCTTTTATTTCTAGTAAAGAAGTTTTGCGAAACTACAAACCCAACACCGGCAAAGATAAGATTTGTTTATATCTTACACAACAAAAAACACCCGTGTAAACTGAGGTCAGGGATACCAAGCCCAACAAGGCGATTTACACAGGGGTTGCTAACCTACGTTGCGGTGTGTGTTATAATTCTTGCGGTAGTTTAAGGATACCAACACTTTACGGACTCCTTAACTTGTTTCCTTAGCAAGAACCTTATTCACCTTACTTAATATTGTTTCAAATCTATATGCGTTAAGGAATACTGATAAAGCTCATTCTATAAATGTGAATATATATATATATATATATATATATATATATATATATATATATATATATATATATATATATATATATATATATATATATATATATATATATATATATATATATATATATATATATATATATATGTATATGGCTTTATCATAACTCGACATTAATGATGTAGCAAAGGCAACAACATCATTAATCATTCGGAAATAGAGTTATGCCAATCCTCTGCTGACGTTTAACTCCTTTACACGGGACGAATCAGACACGACAGTTCTTTCAAGCGACCAGTCTTTTCGCCCCGCATGAAGTCCCTTTCCGTCTTCC
>BOPN01000094.1:80000-82500 GCA_017312705.2 Penaeus japonicus
GATCTAATTAAAACGCGTCCATTAGATTCTTATCAATATTACATAGGGAGTGGAATGAAAACTTCTATGCCAAACGGATATTTAGCCATTTGCCAGACCTATTTGAATTATCAGCAGTATTAAACATTAATCATGCTGCATAGTGCATGCGGCAATGAATGTGACAATAATAATTTACGAATTGCCATTTAGATTGCAATAATTCATAGTTATATCTGCATTTCACACAAAGCAAAAATAGGCCTCGCTCTATACTTCCATTTTCTGTTTGACGCCCTTCTTTAAATAGTTGGTGCATTGCTCTTGCTCT
Organism: Penaeus japonicus; assembly: GCA_017312705.2. NCBI lineage: Eukaryota > Metazoa > Arthropoda > Malacostraca > Decapoda > Penaeidae > Penaeus > Penaeus japonicus. The sequence continues at coordinate 80,311 of BOPN01000094.1, forward strand.
CCCAAGCATGAATATAATCCCTTTCACACTCGCAGCTGTTAGCGAAAAGGAAAATAGGGTTCAAGCAGAAATGGTAATTATTAATTTCAAGGAATATGATTAATTTTAGAGATACATTAAAGATCTAGCTTCGGAATAACTATTTTAGCTTTGTAAAAAGATGGGTAGATTGATTGAGAGGGAGAGAGAGAGACAGAGAGAGAGAGAGAGAGAAAGAAAGAATGAGAGAGAGAGAGAGATCAAGACAGATAAGCAGAGACAAAAACAGACAGATAGACAGACATGCAGAGACAGCCAGCCAGCCAGACAAGCGGAGACAAAAACAGAGACAGAGACAGCTAAACAGACAGACAGATAAAGGAACAGAGAGAGAAGGGAATAAGGAAAAAGGGGAGAGAGAAATGAGGAGAAGAGCGAAACACGACATTCACATCAGGCAATCTCGCTCCGTCGTCCACGTATCATACCGACTCCGTCATAATGTGTTTCGCAACTTAATTACTACAGGAAGCCCTAATTACCTCTAGTCATTAACATTTAGTCTTCTGTCGCGTATCAGTTGACGGCATGTAGGGCGAAAAGCTATTAGTATGGTGGTTGGTGAAAGGACAGTGCGGGAATGTGTCTTTGAACCAGGATTGTATGTGTGTCTGTGTGTGAACCAAGAATTTGTGTGTCTTTGAACCAGGATTATATATGTGTCTGTGTGTGAACCATGGATTTGTGTGTCTTTGAACCAGGATTGTATGTGTGTCTGTGTGTGAACCATGGATTTGTGTGTCTTTGAACCAGGATTGTATGTGTGTCTGTGTGTGAACCATGGATTTGTGTGTCTTTGAACCAGGATTGTATGTGTGTCTGTGTGTGAACCATGGATTTGTGTGTCTTTGAACCAGGATTGTATATGTATCTCTGTGTGAACCAGGAATTTGTAAAATTTGTTTTTGAACCAGGATTGTATATGTGTGTGTGTGTGAACCAGGAATTTGTGTGTCTTTGAACCAGGATTGTAAAATATGTCTTTGAACCAGGATTGTATATGTGTGTCTGTTTGATGCAGAGTACTTAGGTGTCTGTTTCATAGCATGAGTATCGTTGCATATCATGATATAACCTTTTCACTCTCCTCTCCCCTCGTGGCATCATCATCTCTAGTGTAAATGACAGAACTATCGCGGAAAACATGACAGGCAGTAAACCAAAGTTAGAAAATAGGCAAAGGAAAAAATTGTTCAAAATATATGTTTCCTAACTTCGTACTCTATCTAGACAAAAAAATGTAAAGTAAAATCTAAGATAAAGACAGTGTATAATAAGCTTGTATGAATTCGACCGAGAAAATGCAACTAGATTATTCCCTTTGCAAAGTTGAATATCGTAGATCTATTTATATTCGGGTTGTTACTGAATCGTGATTAAGATATTGCATTTTATTAATAAAGGATCATAGGGAATGACAAAGGAGAATACATAATGAGAGAGAGAGAGAGTGATAGATAGATAGACATTACATTTTACTCCATCTTCGTCAGTATTGTTAGGATCCTTTTGCAACCTTCGTCTCCCACATTAATAGGGGAACCGGCCACATAATGCAAAGGTTATTGGACATCATTGCACATTACATGGGACATATTGCATAGACCGGAAGAGGAAGAACATGCGAGAGAAATTACTGTTATATGATAATGATCAGAATGAGGATGATAATAATGATTATGACAACGATAATGATGATAATAACGATTATGATGATGATAACGATGATAAAGATGATGAAAAGGATTATTAATATCATCTTTATCTTTATCATTGACATAATTACTATTATCATGATTATAATAAAAATGATGATAAAAGTAATAATGATAACAATAGTAACAATGATGATAACAATAGTAACAATGATAATAATAATGATGATGATAATACCAATAAAATTACTAATCATAATGACTGTAATAATCACATTAACAGTTGCTATAATATTACTAATGATAATGATATTGATAATAATAACGATAAGAATGATGATGATAATACTGTCGATAATGATATTGACTATAATGACAATGATAGTAATAACAAGAATAATGATATAATCATTATCATTAGTAATTAGTATTAGTATTAATGATGATGATATTAGTAATATCAATAATGATAATATTAGTAATATTGATATTGATA
>BOPN01000094.1:167500-172500 GCA_017312705.2 Penaeus japonicus
TATGTTCAACTCTCACATTGATCCCGATCTATCCATTCCGTAAGCTGTTTCGATACGACCTCCAGCGCAGCAATAACGGCAGGTAAGACAGGCCCCTTCCTCATGTTCCATAAGGTTATTACTTCTCTTTCCGGGTCTCCGGGCTTTTCAACTTTCTCTTTCAGATTATGCTTTTTTTTTTTTTTTTTTTCATAAGATGAGTTTTCGTGGTTCAATTTCATAGTGACGGTGAATGCCGAATCCCCACAGTACCTTCTTGTGTACATTTCTTGTAACTCCCTCCGGTTTACATTCGTTCTTTTTTTGTTTGTTTGTTTTTATTGTTTTGTTCTGTTTGTTTGTTTTCTAAATCTAGTTTTCCACAGCTCTCAACATGTAGATATTGTGATCATGTTTTCTTTTGTATTTCCTCCGGGCTGGCATCTTACATTCGCTCACGATATGGCTGGCAGTCTCTCCCTTTTTTCCTCGTATTCTGCACAAAGGTGAAAGCTATGTTTTTGTTTTTGTTTTTTTTCAATAGTAAGTTTTATCAGTTCGTCCCTAACGCTTGGTATTGCGCGGCACATATCAACGTTTGTGCCTTTATCATCAATATTTATCACTGTTGCTGTGCGTGTGTGCGATATACTTTCCTTTACATTTTTTTCTTTCTTTTTTCTTTTTTTTTCTTTCTTTTTTTCTTTTTTTTCTTTTTTTTTTCTTTTTTTCTTTTTTTTTGGCCCTACTGTCTCCTGTTGTTTTTAGCAGCGGTTAATTAATCTGCTTCACATCCAATACCATTTTCACACTTTATACATCGCTCGCAACTAATAAGCAGCTTCCTCCTCTGTGCTTCGGCGCATGCATTCTTTAATCTCGGTCTGTCCTGCACTTTAGGCGCTGTCATCAGGTTCCTGGTCTACCTGTCTTCCTTGCTCTTTATTCTTTTAACTCATTTACCGCGTCCCTTTTGATAAATCAGCACTATATCATAAAAGAGAGAGCACATTGCATTGTCTATATTTTTTTTTCTTTATTGTATTATACTATTTTCACCTCCTCTCAATATTTTCACCATTTGGTAATATGCTATCTCTACCGCTAATTTTTTTTTTTTTTTTTCATAACCGCTATAACAGTTAATTAAAATATTCCTCTTTGATATTTCCGGCCTTTGCCTTTCAAAAATATCAGTCATTGGTATCAAACAACGATAAATGAGTTGAAAATTGAACATCGAACAATTCCCCTTTGGATGTTAATCTTTCCAAAAATAATTCCATATAATGGTAGAAAGTTCACTATTTTCTACGAATTTCTTGATTTGAGACATTCGAACTCGCTCTAAGCATTTCAAAGTCCACAGTGTTGAAAGTCTTGTAATTGTCCATTAGTGTGACGGAAACGTCTTTGTATCCTCGTTTACATTCCTGTAAGATAATTTTTTCTATAATCATTTGATCAATCGTTTCTATCAGTTCTCCCAATCCGCTATATCTTTCTATGTACCTATATAAACTATTACGATTACGTTGGCCAACCTTTTGAACTTGGGAGGCAAGCAAGATGTGTAATTGCCAACTGTAATTCCATTTGAATAGTTAGCTTTAAAGAAGTTATCCAACTCATTTAATTATATCGTCCATGCAGTTCTGTGCAGTCCTGCCATTTTCTTTCTACAACCACATCAGTATCAGGTCGTGAGGTCCTTCTTTTCTTAGCTTTGTTGTTTTATCAAATTTTCTGCGATTGCTATTTTACTCTCAGCTCTTTTACCCATTCTGCTTCGGTATTATTATGTTTTCAATTGCTTCGGATATCTTTCCAGAATACTGTGTTTTGCTGGGCTTTGAATTTCGCTTCTCTATTTTGGTTTTCTCCATCAAGATCTTTGGTAAACCTGGTCGTAGCGGAAAATTCGATTTTGAGTTGACTGTTCCATTCATGCCACCGGATCTTTGACGGTTGAACGCCATATCTCTGCCAGAGTTCTACATTATTTAATCATGAACTCATACTATAGTCATGGTGCTTCAAGATGTTAAATTTTCCCTTCTTTCTTTTTCTATTATTTTTTAATTCTCCAAGATATTAATGTGCTTTCTCATTTAATGAATTCCCTGTTTTATTCTTGTCCAGAATGTTTTTTTGTTTTCGGGTTCCTCTATTTTCCTGACCCTCAAGTCCCACTTTCTGCTCCATATGTGTTCCCGCTGCAGTAATTAATCAAATTGAGTCACCAGCCTTCCCTTCTTTTATAGCCTTATTAAGCGTGTCATCAGAAGTTCATGATCTTATTCTTCCTCGTCTCAAACTTCCCTATTACGTTCCTCGACAGATCATACCTTGTTTCTGATTACCTTTCCCTAATTGCATCGAAAAACACTTCTTTCATTCCATATCCTATATGCCTTTTATCTATCACCTCTTACTGACTTGTCCCTCCATCGCCTGAGTAACCGAGGCCGTAACATAACAGCAGTATTAATCCCGTTGTTCCATTACATTCTGGCCCTCACAGGATTACGACAGAGCCCACGCTGCTCGTCCGTGGGACACCTGCCGGGCGAGCGCTCTCACTGTTCCTGGACTCAGTCACATTCCCTCCGTTAACTAGTTTATTATTAACAGGCAGAGCACTCGTAACGTCACAAACATCGATGGTTTCAGCGAACACCGCCACCAGGCAGGGTTGCCATCCAGGGATAAAGAGTCAGCCTGCTCGTGACGCTGACTATCTGACACATTATGATATTTCAAGGTCTGTACTTTGCTCAGCGGTGGAATGGAGCTATGTATAATTGTTTGGTATTATTCATTTCCTTTGACCCTGTTGCCCGGTATGCTCGAAAAGCAGTGGTAGTGGCAGGAGCATCATTATTATTACTATCAACATTATCAATATAATTACCATTATCATTATCAATAGGATAATCATTATCATCATCATTATTAGTAGTAGTATTGTTCTTATCATCATTATTATCTTTATCATTACTAATACTATCAGTGTTATTACCATTATTACTATCATCATTTTCATCATCTTCATTATTATTATTACCATCATCATTATTATCATTATCATTATAATTACTATATCATTATCAGTATTGTTATCATCATTGTTATCATTATTATTTTCATTATCATCATCATTGATATAATTATTATTAATATCAATATTATCACCCTTGCCATCAATATTATTACTAGAATCTTTGTTATCAATATTAATATTATTATTATCACCATTACTATCAATATCGTTACTAGTATCTTTGCTATCAATATCAATATTATCATAACCATTATTGTTGGTGTTTTTTCATTATCATTACTACTTTTGCTATTACTATTATCATTATTAGAATTATCCTTATCACTATCACCATTTTATCGGTATTATTATCATCATTATTATAAATACTTTTATTATCATGATCATCATGATTATATCATAATTATCATCCAAATTATAAATATCACCAACATTACCATTTATCACCAATCATCCTTATCAACATCAGCATTATCAATATCGGAATCAAGATCACCGCCATCATCCTACAACAGTTATCATCATCGCTACCATTTCCTCGTTGCCTTTCCCCAACTTCTCAGCCTTTTGCTTCTCCCTCTCTCTCTCTCTCTCTCTCCACAGGCTGATCTAGCGGGGAGTCTTGCAAAACATGTGGAAATCGTCCATTATACCAAATTATCCGGCAGTAAAGAACTGTAATGAAGCTATAATGAAGCAATTAATTCCGTCTCTTCACTTTCCTTAATGCGCTCCTTTAATCAAAAATTCAGAAAGGGAGAAAAAGGTAAATATGTCTGGATCCAGGATTTCAATCAATGGCACACCCTGAAGTGGATGTACAAGCTCAGGCGGACTGCGTTCGGCTGGGTTTATGTTGTTCGTATGGGGTGGTGAAATGCGGCGTTGGATCCCCGTAGAGTAGTTGGTGTTGTTACTGTCTGGATTTTATTTTTTGTCAGTCGTTATTTTTATTTTTTTCTGTGTATTTGTTCTCTCCCTCTCTTTTTCCCTCTCTCTCTCTCTCTCTCTCTCTCTCTCTCTCTCTCTCTCTCTCTCTCTCTCTCTCTCTCTCTCTCTCTCTCTCTCTCTTTCTCTCTCTCTCTCTCCTTTTATCTCTCTCTCCTTTCTGTGTTTCATGATCGTATATGCACCGAACATGTGTGCCTAAATTGTCTATCATTTCTTAGTGCTCGTTTTATCTGTCTCATCTTAACCTTCCTTAGTTTATAAGAAACACGTTTGCAAATATTATCCTAATTTCTATTGAGACTATTTTTATCATCCTTTATTCATTGTCAACACATAGATTATCATTATCATTGTTATTATCCTTTCATTACTATATATATATATTTTTTTTTTTCATATTGCATGCATGACATTGTTATTACTATTGTTCAATATCATCATCAACATTATTATTATTAATACCACTGAGAATACAATACAATCATTATTGTTACAAAAATTATCGTTATTATTATTATCATTATCATTATCATCAATATTATTATTATTGTTATCTTGTTATTGTTGCTATCATAATAATTATAATTATTACTTTTTAATATCATCATCATCATTTTAATTGCTATTAATATTTATCTTTCTCATTATCATCAATTGCACTATCATTAATATCATGATCACCATCACCGTCATCGTCATCATCACCATTACATTATCACCATCATCAAAATTAGCATTTAACTCGGCTTCCTGTTATATTGCATCCCAGAACAGAAAAGAAAAAAGTTTATTCTTGGCCTTAATGCATTTCCGACTTTAACTGTTTCCCTAAAAAGAGCAATTTGTTTTAGAATATCCTAACACTTTCAGTACATCCAACATATAAGCAGTATTTAGATTTATTCAACACATATGTAGTGTATACATAGTCGAAACGACTATGTATATATGTGTATGTATATATATATATATATATATATATATATATATATATATATATATATAT
>BOPN01000094.1:185000-195000 GCA_017312705.2 Penaeus japonicus
TGGGTTAAGGCACTACCATGACGCCTACCAGGAGGCATTTCCGTGCAAATAAGGACACATCCTCACAACCACTCACCGGAGGTCTTGAGTCTGTGGTTGAGGTGGTACCAGTAGCTCCTGAAGGGCGCGATGCCGACGCCGGTCGCCACGAGGATGATGGGGGCTTGAGGGTCTTCCGGCAGGTTGAAGTTCGGCGCCCTTCGGGACAGGAAATGGGCTTATTGTCGAAGATGATTAAAGAATGGAAATATCGGCGGAAGCGGAAGTGGCAGGGATATTGTGGACTAGAAAATTCAAAGGTTTGTGTACATAAAAGGCATGTACACATAAACACATACTTGTACACATATTTCTTTCCTTAATTATTCACTCACTTCAGATATTTCTATCATCAGTCCCTGTATTTTTCATATATCCCTTTATTCCTTCACTAAAATTCGTTTATTCAATCACGCATACATTATTTAGCTTTCGCATTTATTCACCCATTCACTCCCACAAACTTTTTTTTAGCATTTGCTTATCTATCCTTCCGATCATTCCTCTCCCTTGTTCTCTTTGCCAATCCATTCGTTCATTCATCAGCTCGCTTCCTCTCAACACGTTCCCGTTTTCTATGACATACCTATTGGAAAACAGCTCCACCGTGTCGCCCGCCCTGAGCCCCTTCAGGTAGCCGGAAGTGAGTCCCAGGTGGAGAGAGCCTTCTCCTCCTGCGGATAGGGGAGGCACTCGTAAGGGGAGGCAAAGCGGAACAGAATGTCTACCGAAGGGGAAAACTGAATCAATTATGATTTTCATTCACTTATATTAGTTGTTCGATGATTTTGATATTGAGAGATAGAAACGGAGAGACAGTGAGAGAGAGATAGACAGTGGCAGATACACAGAGAACGTCAGATAACAGAGAGAGAGAAAAAAAAAGAGAGGGGGGAGAGGGAAGGAGGGAGGAATGGAGGGTGAGAGAGAGAGAGAGAGAGTAAAGAGACAGCTGACGAGGCAAACCGACCCCTGGCCTTGAACTCGATGCTGCCGACGGTAAGGTGGATGCGGTCGCCGTGGGTGTCGCGGTCGGAGCTGATGGAGTAGAGGCGCGGTCGCAGCGGCGGCAAGCGGGCCAGCAGGAGCGCGGCGTCGACGGAGATGCTCGGGAACTCTGACAGGACGCCTGGCAGGCTCGGGCACTGGGCGGCGCGCCACTTATGGTATTCCTGGGTATCCTGAGTGAGGGAGAAAATGGGAGGGTAGGTGAACTGTTTTTTTCGCGTGTTGTGGTGTGTAGTTGGTAGCTTTTACCTATTTCTTCATGCTCGTAGTTCATGCAGATCAAACGAAAGTTCGATATGTTTTCTTGTTTTTGTTTTTCATGACTATGTGTCTGGAAAGAGGAGGGCCGTTGTTAGAATCGTCTCTTGGACAAGTTAGACCCACGCCCTCCCAGGTCCGCCTCGCCCTACCGTGGCCAGCGCGGAGAGCCGGGCCGCCTGCTGGTTGTTGGCGGCGCAGGAGGCGAGCAGGAACAGCAGGCCCTGCGACGGCGGCGCCGAGAGATCCACGTACCTCGCCAGGAGTTCTTGCAGGGTCGTCGCCGGCAGCTGCGGGTGAGGGACCCACGTGCCTTCGGGAGGGGGCGGGAAAAGTCACTTATTCACTTGTTTATCATTTCATCTCAGGCAGATTTCATGCGGTATTTCAAAATGTCTCTAACTGCAGATAATGCTCGCAGCCACGCCAAGCGGAGCGACTCACCGGTCTGCCGCTTGAGCAGGAGGCGCACGGGCGCGTCGGCGGCGGGGCTGTTGCGGAGGCGCCTCAGGACCGACGCGACCGACTCGCGCGGGTTGGACGCCAGCACCCCCACGTGGTCGCCGGGCTCGTACTTCGCCTCCCCATGCGTCGGCTTAAGCACCATGCGCCCGACCCACCTGCGGGCGGGAGGTCGCTTGCATCTAGTTTTCCTCCCTCTCTCTCTTGCTCTCTCTCTCTCTCTCTCTCTCTCTCTCTCTCTCCTCTCTCTCTCTCATTTTGTGTGTGTATGTGTTTTGTGTGTGTGTGTGTGTGTGTGTTTCGAGTGAGACTAGACTCCTCATCAGAGTAAAAAATCGAAATGGATCAAACGTTTACTGTCTGTGTTTCATTTTATTTTTGTACCAACGTTACTGTGTGTTGCTTTCGTATTAATGTAAGTATTGAGGAGGAGTGAGTATGTATGTGTGCAATCGCACGTAATTTACTAATTTCTTCATCAATTCATAAACAATAGACAAGAACCAAAAGACTTCTCACCTCATTGGCCTTTGGTAGAGGGTCTTCTTCTCCACCACAACACATTGATAGACTTCTCTCTTGTGAGCTCGCGTCAGGCCTGAAGAAAATTATATAGTAAAGGTGTGCATTGTTATTTTATATTCATATGAGTGTAAATACATTTGTGCATATGCTTGAATGGTGTCTCACTCACACCTAAATACATGTAAAGTGTAAGGGCATGTATTGTTAATGTATGTCTCACGTTTTTTTCAATAGAGCTTTCTTTATACTTACATCTATTCACCTCTATATCTTTAGTGTATGGAATTAATTTAACGAAAGATACAAGTAAGCATAGCACATGTTTATAAAGTCGTCTGACCTTCCACAAGGGAGTCAGCCTTCACAGCAGGAGAGAGCTTGACCTGGTCTGGCCTCGTGACCTCCTCCTCTATCTGCACGCTGTCACCGTCCACCTGGAACACCTCACACGCCGTCTGTCAACAACAACAAAAACACGCGATCATTTTTGTTTCGTCTCTTAGTTTATTGATCTTTCGCTATCAGAATAAACACGTTCGCTGCTTTTAGTCTGTGACATTCTGTATTTCGCTCTGAAGCGCGTCACTCACGCACAAAGTCAAGAGCGAAGGGACACATCGCACAGTATGACCTGTTGATAAACAAACAGATGAATAACAGCTTCCAGCGAATGAAACAAGATACATGCAGAGATAGATGGATAGATAGACAGATATCTAGATGGGTAGATAAGTAGATAGATAGATAGATAGACAGGTGAATAGATAGATATAAAGTTAGATATAGATAGAGATAGAAGGATTGAGAGAGAAAAAGATAGAGAAATATAGCGAGAGTGAGTGAAAGAGAGAGAGAGGAGAGAGAAGAGAGAGAGAGAGAGATAGAGAGGGAGACAAAGAGAGAGACAGAGACAGAGAGAGAGAAAAAAAGAGCGTTCGGAAAAAATAAATAAATAGAAAAATCAGAGCACTGGGCGACTTGCACCGACCTTGAGCACATTGGACGACCACTTCTGGAAGGCCATCCTCTGGTCGTCGAGGTCGTCGCCGCACGACACCTTCAGGATCCTCGTCCCGCCCACCAGCCCCAGCAGGTGGTCCACGTACCTCCCGAAGGCGCAGAAGTACTTGTAGTTGCTGGCGCCCAGGGCGAACACGGCGAAGCTACGGGAGGGAGGGGGGGTAAGTGACAGGGGAGGGGAGGAAGGATGGAGATGGCAGAGAGGGAGGGAGAGAGGGGGAAGAGGGAGAGAAGGAAGAATGGAAGGGATGGGGGAGAGGTAGAGTGGGAAAAAGATAGGGGAAGAGAGGAAGAGACGGTTAAAGGAGAGAGAGAGAGAGCGGGAGAAAGCGAGAGATAATGGCGAGACATGTACACGAAAAGACAAACAAACAGATACATAGGCACATAAAGAATTAGAGAAAGGTCTCTTCTGTTAAAAATTGCACACGATAGACTGATTTCAACGGATGGCAGTGATGGAGATTTTTACTACTAATATATCATCAAGTTTTCACTAATTCTGATAAATGATAATGACAATAGCAGTGACAATGATAATAATCATAAGGATAACACTGATAGCAATAGGTGTGATGATGATTTAAATTATATAAAGAAAAAAAAAGGAAAAGATAAAAACATCAACAACGACAATGCCAATATGAATAATAAGAACAATAATCAGACTAATAATCAAAACACTAAACAGGCCAATAACATTATTACCAAGAACAACACTAACAATCGCAGAAGCTCTTCCCTCATAAAAAGAAAAAAAAGTCGTAGGAAGTAATTTTAAAATCCCTCTTCCTCCAAACATACTCACTAGATGGCTCTGTCTCCTCCTCCAAATATACTCACTAGATGGCTCTGTCTCTTCCTCCAAACACTCTCACTAGATGGCTCTTTCTCTTCCTCCAAACGTACTCACCAGATGGATCTGTCTCTTCCTCCAAATATACTCACTAGATGGCTCTGTCTCTTCCTCCAAACATTCTCACTAGATGGCTCTTTCTCTTCCTCCAAACGTACTCATCAGATGGATCTGTCTCTTCCTCCGAATATACTCACTAGATAGCTTTGTCTCTCCCTCCCAACCCACTCTCTAGACAGCTCTGTCTCTTCTTCCAAATATATTCACTAGATGGCTTTGTCTCCTCCCCCAAACATACTCATTAGATGGCTCTGTCTCTATATCCGAACATACTCGCTTTGACTTTTCCTCCGAACATTCTCACTAGAAGGCTCTGTCTCTCCCTCCAAAGATACTTACTAGACGGTTTTCTTTCTCTCTCCCGTCATATGGCTGCCGTTCAAGTGTCCTACGAGGTCTTGTGAGGACTTCCTGAGGGTGAGGCGGTTAATCCAACTGCTGAGGACGCCACGCTTGCGCTCCTGCTGCCGTTTCTCCGTCGGCTGCGATGTCTGGTTCAGCTGCTGCTCCTTTGGGTCGTCCGTAAGCTCATTGCTGGCAGGAGCGGGGGAGGCAGGGTATGTAGATGGATAGATAAATTGATATTTGCGTGTGCTCGCGCGCGCGCTTGTGCGTGTGTGTGTGTGTAGAAATTAAAATTGGCTACTATAAGATATAAACAATATGCGGAGAGATTTTTAACTCAAATTTGTTATATGTAAGAAATATAGATTAACTACTTAGTTTATTTCCATTTGATTTTTAGGTGACCACAAGTGGAAAAGGTTCGACTGATAAAAAAAAATTCGAGTATCATGCCTATTGAATGATCATGCACTTACATTTTATAATCGTTGTAGTGCTCACGGAAGGTCCACCTGCGGGCAAAGAATATGGAATGGTGACAGTGAATAAAGAAATAAAGTGTTCAAGTAAGGAGGACATATCAGAGAGAGGATATGTAATAGTGCAAGACATGCAAGCGTTCGTTGTCATTTTATTGCCAGATGGGGACCCAAGAATAAGCATGTTAGCATGGTATTACAGCATCACCAAACTATAAATACAAAAATCCACAACTCGAGCCTTCTGGTAAATTATATTTCGTGTCATCGCTCTGGCAGAAACATGATCATAAATTAATAACTTTTCCAGTTTCTGGTTGTATTTCTCGAGCGTCTCTTTGAAAGTGCTCTAATTTTTGTATTGTTGAATCTGATTTTTTAATATCACCAAATCAATCAAGATAACAAGGAATTTCTGAGCTTCACTGAAGTTGAAGTGTGGTAAGGTAGTCTACGAACTAGTTGGGTAGACAACCTATTCGAAACATCAGGCATGTAGTGTTACTAAAGTCTATAACAACTTTGACATGATTGGTTGATATTCGTGAATAAGTATGAAATACAATGTTATCTTTTCCTTATGTATGCGAAAATACACAATTTTGGAGAACTACAACGTGAATGCGAGATCAGAAATGAATAACAAGACACAGGCAATTACTGGTACTCTCTTCCTAAATATGTGTTCAGAGGTTAAAAATGTCGACCTAGGCAAGAGCTGAATATACACCTTTTTGATAAAGGCAATTTTAATTTTAAAAATGTTCGAGCTGTAAGGTCTATGTAAAGTTGGATAAATAATACAACAAATTAAAAACCAGCAACTCACCTCTGCTGTACTGCTTCTGGCATCATGTCCTCGTATAAGTCCTTCACGAAGTCCTGTTGATCCAAATAATCGTAAAGAATCACCGTGATCGTGTCTTTCAGAAAGTTGATGAAAGTTTAAATAAATCCACAGAAATAGAGAAGATTTATCAGTCAGAGAGTGCACATGCAATAGTATAAAACATGCAAAAATTAAGATGTTTTACTGTCATAGCATTAATAGACCTAGCCGTAACCTTTATCAAATCAGCATATTATCTCAATATCAACAAACGCTAGGCATGATAGGCCTATACGTCCATACGTTCACAATTCCAAAAGGAAACTTAATTTCGAGGCCAGACAGCGCCCCGTTTCGCTCAGGGCTGACCGACCTGCGCCTGCAGTGGAGGGTCGCCGTTGCCAGCCGTCGGGACCACCGCCAACACGAACCGCTCCTCCTTCACGTCGCTCGCCTCGAAGTCTTTCATGTTGCGGACCTGGGGGGGGGGGAGCAGAGGCTGAGGTGCCTTTTCTATTTAGTCTCTCGATTTTGTTCTTGCTTTCGTCCTTTTTCTCTCTTCTCTTCTTTTTTCTCTCTCTCTCTTTATCATTCTCTCTTCTTTCTCTCTCCTCTTTTTCTTTTTTCTCTATCTCTCTTTCTCTCTCTCAAACTTCTTCCTCCTTCCCTCCCTCTTTACCTAACACCCTCCAACCCCCCTCCCTTTTATTTCTTCATTTCCTCCCTCCCTCCCTTCCTCTTTTCCCAATTCCCTCCATTCTCACCCATTCTCTTACTTTTCCCTCCTTCCCTCCTTCCTTTTCCCAATTCCCTCCATTCTCACCAATCCTCTTACTTTCCCCTCCTTCCCTCCTTCCTTTTCCACGTTCCCCAACCCCCAACCCTCCTTACCTGAACGCTGAAGTTATTCCTGAACACATCCGCGAGTTCGTGGGCAAACGTCTGCGACTTTCCTGTCTCTGTGGCGAAGAGGATGGTTGCTCGCACCCTCCGACTAAGAGCCCGCGTGTACAGGACGCTGCTGAACCACACCGCCCTGGACGAAGAAAACTAGTTTGGTTTTCTCGGTTCTATGTATCTTTTATGTTATTATGACCACCGACGTATTGTATGTAGTTACTTGTTTGTCACATAGACCCATCCCACCCTCAGACCCCCCCAGGAATCACTCACAAGGCGACCATCCTGAAGGAGAGCCGCTGCTTGCCGCCTCCGAGCTCGCCCTCTTCGCCGCTCAGCATTCGGTTCTGCTTGGCGAAGGCGACCCAGGCCACCTCCTGGTACTCGTAGCCGGGCTTCAGGTAGTAGAGTGACATCTCCTGGTGGAAGACGGGCGTGAGGGAGCCCGAGATGGGCGGCACGATCCACACCCAGTCGGCAGGACACCCGCCTCGCTCCCGGTGCTCGTTGGCGAAGAACTGCATGAAGGACTCGGACACCGAGTGGTGGTCCACCAGGGTCACCTTCGCTTGCTGGGGGCGGGGGGAGGGGTCAGTCGGGGGTCAGAAATGTCAAGAAAATAATCTGGTCAAAAGGAAAGAGGGGGAAGCTACATTCCACACGCACCTGGTACGAATGCAGCACTGCAAGGTTGACCTCGAGTGCAGCCTGGTCCTTCCACAGCGTGACGGGAGTGCGGGTGTCCAGTCCGAGTTTGTCTCCCACTTCCTGAAGAGAAGAGACGGTTCTTGATTCAAGGAATTAACACACGTCGGAGAGAAAGTAAGTGAAAGACGAAAAGAGGAAAGGGAGTGAAAGGCGACCGAGAAAATAACCGAAGTATCTGAAAAGAGACAAGAAAATAGGCATTTGTCCCTGCTGATTAGAGCTCTGACAAAAGCTCTAGCCCTGGCCGTTGCTAACGGTTACATTCCAAACAAAACAGTTCAACTGCGATGAAAACAATTCATTATGAGGCCATTCAAGGAATTCTGAATCTGGAAACGAAACAGCGAAGCGAAATTCGTTTCTGAAGAAGCAACAGGGGAGCAGAAGCAGACCAGACGAACCGCGTCCCTTACACCATGTTCGTCCGGAAGGAAACGCAGACAACAGCAGACGAGCGAGAACCTCACCTTGATGATGTCGTAGCGCTGGGCGTCGCAGAGGTCCCTGCTGGCGATCTCGGACGACAGGTACCACCCGTTGAAGGGCGCGGCGGAGAACTCGACGCCGCCGCAGTCCAGCATCATGCCCGACACGGCCGGCAGCGCGAACCACTCCAGGCCCAGGTCCTTGAACCAGTCGTACCTGAGGGCGTGGTTGGAGGGGGGGCGGTTCGTCTTTTGTTTGGGAGGGATTGTGTCGAGAAGAAACGGTGGCCTGGCTTTCAAAGTGTGAAAGAAGGATTTACCGAAGTAAAGCCAAATGAATGAATGAATCGTAGGGGAATGGCATGTACATATACACATCCATATATACATACATGGATTCATACATGTGTATATACACACACACACACACACATATATAGATATTTATATATATATATATATATATATGTATATATATATATACATATTAATATGTATATATATATACATATTATGTATATATATAGAATATTAATATATATATATATGTATATATACATATTGATATATACATATATATGTATATATATACATAATATATATATACATATATATACATATACATATTGATATATATATATACATATATATATATACATATTAATATATATACATATTAATAGATATATATATACATATTGATATATATATCTTTATGTATATATATATATATATATATATCTGTATATATATATATATATATATATATATATATATATATCTGTATATATATATATATATATATATACATGGGTGCGTGTGTGTGTGTAGATATATATTTTTTCATATTTCTATACACACATACACACACACACACACACACACACACACACACATATATATATATATATATATATATATATATATATAGATATATGTGTGTGTGTGTGTGTGTGTGTGTGTGTGTATGTATATGTATATGATATATACATATTTATATATATATACATATATACATATTCATATATATATATATACATATGTATATATATGTATGTATACATATATATGTATATATATATTAGAATCTATAAATATATATATATATACATATACATATATACATGTATATAAACACACACATACAACACACACTCACACACACAGATATATATATATATATATATATATATATATATATATATATATACATATATATATGATTTGTGTATAAAAGAATATATGAGTAGTTCTTGGGCTCATCTATATAAATTCGATCCTTTATAGCCATCCAATGTCTAGTCCGACCTACTTCGGATGTTCCAGAGCGACCCGTAGAACCAGTTCGTCGGGGATGTCGAACCACTGCGGTCCCTCGGTGGGCGTCGACACGACCAGCGGGAGCACATCGAACCGCCCGCCGCCGCCCTGCCACCCCAGCTCCTGACACACCTGGTGGGCGTGCGGGAAAAGTGCTGATGGATATGCTTGATTCATTTCGAATATGTATCACCAAAAATAGATATGATTAATAGCAAAGTAGAATAAAAGGGAGATGGTAATAACAAACATTGTGATAACCATAATAATATCAGTGATGATGATAATTATAATAATAATAACAGCAATGATGATGATAATAGCAATTTATATGATCATGATGATAACAAAAATAATGAAAATTATTATCATAATAACAACTATAACAACCATAACAATGACAATAATAATAGAGGAGTGACGAGATCCCCCGAACCCGACCTGCGTGAACTCCGCCCATGCAGGGTCGCCGATGACGGTCCCGTCGTCGGCGCGGTAGCCGGCGTAAGCGATCAGCTGCGGGTTCCACACGCGGAAGTCGCGGCGGCCGGACGCGCGCTGCGGAAACACCGTTAGCGTCGACCTGGGGAGGGGGAGGGAGGAGAAGGAGTTAAGGAGAGAGTGAAAGAATTATCACACGAGGCTATTTAGCTCTGGTTACTAGCGTTAAGGAGGGGGCTTCAGGCAGTTCAGCAGAGAAAGGAATAGCGTTGTTTTTTCTTTTATCTTTTGTATCTCTTTAATGGCGAGTAATTGAGATCACACA
>BOPN01000094.1:232500-242500 GCA_017312705.2 Penaeus japonicus
TCCCAGCTCCGCGATGACGTTAATGGGGAAAGCAAATAACGCCAAGTTTCACCTTAAATATCAAATTACCCGAGGGAGCCGAGGGTGATAGGAGGCTATGCTCGGCCGGCCTCGCCAGGGTGACAGCGCCGCCTGATGGACAGATTAACGCTTTGCTCTGCACACACTTATGCGATTATGCCCTCTCGCCGACAGTCGTTTCCCCGCCTCATCACGGGGCTCGTGACGGTTTAGTAGCAGGGCTCAGTCTGCCGTTAAGAAGTGTGATCCTATTACCTCCAAGTTAGTTCGCCGACTGGCTTGCCGTCCCTAAGACAGTAGATCTTCCTGTAGCGAACTAGAGCGGATTAACTTAGTGAGGCCGCATCGGCACCAAAGGGTGGCTGCTTTTTTATGGTACACTATGAAGCGGCAAATGAAGTCGATATTATCTTCTTTCAAAACGAAGCCACTCCAGTCAATCAATAAGTAATTTTCTTCGGAAATTGCTTCACCAACCCAAACTAGAGTGGTATATAATGCAAGATACATTGAACATCACTTCGTTTTTAACAATAAACATTACAGTTCCTTAGCGTATGTCGAATACGCAAAAATAATCATCTAGCGCACACACTAGTATATATATATATATATATATATATATATATATATATATTATATATATATATATATATATATATATATATATATATATATATATATATAAATATATATATATATATAAATATATATATATATATATATATATATATATATATATATGTATATACATATATATATATATATATATATATGTATATACATATATATATATATATATATATATATATATATATATATATATATATATATATATATATATTAATATATATATATACATATATATATATATATATATATATACATATATATATATAAATATATATATATATATGTATATATATATATATATATATATATATATATATATATATATTACAATAAAAATAATGGCTTTATTCAAGTCTTAAACAAAACAACATTTCAACATACAGTGTGTTACATATATATATATATATATATATATATATATATATATATATATATATATATATATATATATATATATATGTATATGTATATGTATATGTATATGTATATGTATATGTATATATATATATATATATATATATATATATATATATATATATATATATATATATATATATATATATATATATGTATATATATATACACACATATATATATATATATATATATATATATATATATATATATATGTATATGTATATATATGTATATGTATATATATATATATATATATATATATATATATATATATATATATATATATATATATATATACATTAATATGTATACAAATCAAAAATAATATATAAAGAGTATATACTTTATCACATGCCGATATTTTTGGTTCGCATGGTATCACAATGGATATATTCGACTAACAAGTTACCTTTTAACACAATTTAATGAACATTTCTTCACAGAAACAGAAAAAATACACATTTAAAATGTCTTCCGCCCTAGGGTTATTACAGTAGAAATGCATACACACAGATACTTACATATATACACGTACGCACACATGTGCATCCACGCACACATGCGCGCTCATGCACGCAGGCTCCCGCACCTAGCGTAGCGCCGGCATGGGCTTCCCTAGAGCTGATCCGCGTATGCCTCGACGATGATGATGCCCTGGTTGGGGCTTCCGGGTTCCTGGTCCGCGTGGTGCTGGCGCTGGGTGCCGCCGGCGTGCAGGTGGTGGCTGGGCTGGAAGCGGTGCTCCTGCTGCTGCTGCTCCTCCAGGATGCCGTTGATCCTCCTGAGCTCCGCCAGGACCTTCGTCAGGATGGAGTTGGTCTGCTTGTAGGCCTCGCGCTGGAGCCGCGACGTCTCCACGCGCGCCTCCAGGTGGTCGAGGCGGCGGCTCAGGCTCGTGTGGCTCTCCAGCTGCCGCACGCGCCCCAGCAGCCCCTTGCTCTTCCGGCCCGCGCCGCCCACGCCCACGCCCACGCCCAGGGAGGACGACGAGGAGGGCGTCCGGAGGCCCAGGCCGCCTCCTAATCCTCCCCCGCGGGGCTTCCTGATGGGGGTTTCCGCCACGCCACTCAGGCCGATGATGGGCTTCCGGTCCACGGGCGCTGGAGGGCGGCAAGAGAGGCCGGTCAAGGACGAGGCAGAGGAGGACAAGGCGATGGTGATAAAGCAGAAGGTATAGAAAGTAGGCAGGTAAAAGGGCGGAGGCAGGCAGACGGCCGGGCGGATGGGTGGTCAGGGGGCTAAGTAAATAGACGAATCGTATGGTAGGTAAGCAGAAAGAAAGGTATCAGAAGAGTTGACGGAGGGGGAAGAAGGTCAAGGGATATACAGAAAAGGATCTTAATTCATCCTGTGAATTTCAGAGAATGTCGGAATTTCCTGCCCAGAATATCACATACCTTGAGTGGTCGGGAGGTTGAGCGACGTCATGACGTGCCTGACGCGCGTGAAGTAAGGCCACAGCGGGACGGACGCCGTCACCTCAGCCTCCGCCTGGGGGAGGTCGGCCAGAGGCACCGGTGCGTTAGGAAGTGTTAGGTACAGGGCTTAATCTGGTAGTTGTAACTGGTACATCTATTCATAATTAATATCATTATTATCACTATCATTATCATCACGATTATTACTATATCATATTACTACCATCATTATTATAGTTACTATCATCATCATTTTCACTACTATCACTATCATTATTAGTATGTCGCACTATAAAAACAAAAGAGCCCTGGATTGAGGTTAAAACGCATTCTACAGTATCCTATCATTGTGATATCCAGCAAATCAAAGTACTGTTGATATCATCTTTCAGTTATATCTTAATATCTTATTACAAGATCAGATATCATAACATACTCAACTATCACAAAGGATCATCAGGCGAACACGAAACCCCACTATAAGTATACCCTTATCACATACTACCGCATACACAACCTATGATCATCACATAAAACTCTCCAAGAACAAGCTATTCCAGAGCGCCCTGTCCCTGGGTCGTACCTGATGGAATCGAAACCCTTCCTGGAGGTTGATCCACTTGCGCTGGCACTGGCACCCCTGCACCTCCTGGCACTCCTCCGACATCTGGTGCGCGATCTCCTGAGGGGGGGGAGGGGGGATTCTTCAGCTGCGTCGCGACATCATTTCGATTTCGGTATTGCCTTTGTCGTTACGATATACTACAATCCGCACGACTTTTGACATCGTAGTTATTTTCGTTGCGGCTTTTTATGATCACTATTATCCGTTATGTATTTATTTTGTGTATATGTGAATATATACACAAGAAGAAAGAAACAGCTGACTAAATAGTAAAAAAAAAAAAAGATGAATACATAGAAAAAAAGCAAACTAAATAGCAAAAGGTTGACAAAATGGCAAAAGAAATAAAGAAAAGAAAAAAACAGCTGACTAAACAGCATATACAAAAACAAAAAACAGCCAAGAGCAAAAACAGCTGACTAAATAGAAAAAAAGGCTGACAAAACAGCCCCGCACTCGCCTCCCACGTCTCGTCGGCGTAGTCCGCGGAGGTCAGGAACATGTCCCTCTGCTCCAGCACGAGGTCCAGCAGCAGGTGCACGGCCGCCTCCGTCCACACGAAGTTCCCTGTCGTGCACAGAAGCGCTTATGGCTGGATCTCCAATGTTTATCTACCTGGCTGTCTGCATATCTATCTATATATCTGTCTGGAAATATCTCTAACCATCTAGAAATCGGTCTATCTTCTCATCTACATATTTATATGTTTACCCGTTTATCTATTTATCTATCCATCCAATCCCATTGCTCCCACGACCATATGGATGTTACGTGCTATTTACCGTCCACTGTAATCTCATGATAGTCAGAAGTCCCTTGCATTTCCTCCTCTGGGCCGCGGGACATCCTGGAACAGATAAATGATAGCATAAAAAAGGATGAAAGAAAGAAAGAAAGAAAGTATATATATATATATATATATATATATATATATATATATATATATACATATTGTTTTCAGACACACACACACACACACACACACACACACACACACACACATACACACGCACACGCACACACACACACATACACACACACCAAAGTAGACAGTGCACGAAAACATCTCGAGTTTTGACAAGAGATTCTAAAAATAATCATATTCAACCTTGACGAGAGAAGTACAAAACAGCGCAGCATATAAATCAAAGAACGAGTAAACATCATCAAAATATTTATGTTCATAACGCAAAATCTTAGAACACATGACATACATATACTAGCTAATCACAGCCTCAAAACAACAAAAAATAATAGTTGTACCTCGAACGATCGAAAGAAAACTATAAAAGAAAATGGTTCAATTTCAGCACTAACTAAACAAAAACTTCGTAACCCTCACGCTTGCTCTCTCATTCCCAGAGGGTCGATTTCCTTCCCAAGGATATGGTGCAGAGCGTCGAAATACTCGAACCGGTAGCTGGTGTCGCCGTGAATCTGCTTCTGGAGGACTTTGACGTAAGTGCCCTGGAGAGGAAATTCATCAATGATAATAATGATAATAATAATAATGATAATAATAATAATAATAATAATAATAATAACAACAATAGTAACAATTATAATAATAACAATAATAATAATAATAATAATAATGATAATAATAATAATCATCTGCTACCGTTATGGTATGTTGGTAAATCAATTATATAAAAATGTGAATAATAAAGAGACATGTAATTCAATATTTTTATACCAGGATGGTCCATCTTAGTCAACTTCAGCTATAACCCTATATGTAGAGGGTCACAAACTGAATTTGTGTCTTCCTATCTGAATGGCAAAACACTCTACCATGTTGATAAATTGGCAGAAGCCCACTGTACGCAAAATATATTTATTAGAGGATGAGACTGAAGATGAAATCCAGGTGGATTTCGAAACTGTAGTATCATCTTCTAATGAATATTTTCTGCGTATAGTGGGTTTATCTGTCATCTTCCTATCTATTCATATACCTCACTCTCTCGCTCGAAGAAGAAAAAGAAAAAGAAGAAGAAAAATTAAAAGAAGAAAAAGAAAGAGGAGGAGGAAGAGAAGGATGTGGGTGAAGAAGAGGAGGACGGAGGCCATAAGCGGAGAACAATAGGAGGCCGCGCGGCGGGCCCACCTTGAGGTTCCTCCACTTCTTGTCGCACTCGGCGCCCGTGCAGTGGTGTCCTTCGGCGCGCATCCTCTCGGCCACGGCCTTCCAGATCATCTTCTTCTTCTTGGTGCCGTCGTAGAAGTCCTCGAAGAAGTCCTCCACCTTCCCGATGAGCGACAGGATCTGGCGGCGCCCCCAGTGGAACTCCGGGTCGGCCTCAGGATGCAGGGGCGCCGCCGCCGTGGTCGGGAGTGCCACGGGGGGCGCCAGCGGCACAACCGCGGCTCTCGGGGCAGGGCCGGCGGCGGCATCCGGCGGGAGCACGACCGTGTCGGGGGCGCCGTGGGCCGCGGCCAGGAGGGTGCACGGGGCGGCGGCGGCGACGGCGACGCCCTTCAGGGACACTACCGGGGAGAAAGGGAGAGGATGGAGGCGCAGGGCATGCGGGGGGGGGGGGCGAAGGCGATGATTAGGATGGCGTTGATGAGAGGAGCAGTCGGAGCAGTAATGATAATGACAATAATAATCATTATCAAACTGCAACATCAATAATAGCAACAAGTCGTGAGATTCATTTTGAAAATAACGATAGCAACAAGAAGAGCGGAGATGATAATATTTGTAATGATAACAATGATAATATCAACAATCAGCAATCAGCAACAGCAATCATAACAATAATACTAACAAACAATGAACACAAAAATAATAATAAATAATAGTAAAATAAAAATAATATAACACTAATAGCAGTAAAAAAAAAATAATAATAATAAAATAATAATGACGATAATAATAATAATAATATAAATGATAGTAATAACAATAATGATAGCCATAATAGTGATAGTAATAGTAATAATATTAATAATAACAATATTAATAAAATAACAGTAATACTAACAAAAGTTACAATAATAACAAGGAGAAAAAGGAAAAGAATACCCTCAACAACGACAATGATGATGATGATGATGATGATGATGATGATGGTGATGATGGTAGTAGTAGTGGTGATGGTGGTGATGATAATGATGATGATGATAACCACAAAAACAACATTAATCTTAATGTTTATGATGAGGGTAATATGAACCACAACAATAACGAAAGAACAAATGATAATTACTTTAACAACAACAACAACAACAACAACAACAACAATAATAATAATAATAATAACCAAAACAACGAAAGATTAGCTTTTCTATCATCATCATTGTTATTTATATCATTACTCTTATCTTTAACATTATCATTATCATCATTATCATTATTATTATCATTATCATAATAATAATAATTATTAATATTATCACTTTCATAATAATAATAACCATGACTATTATCATCATTATTGTTTGTATTATTATAATTATAATTATTATTATTTGTATTATTATTATCATTATCATTATTATTTAATTGTTATTACTATGATTATATTATCATTATTATCATTATTATTATCATCATCATCATCATCATTTCCACTATTATTATCATTATCATTATTATAATCATTACTATTATCATTATTATTATTAACATTATTATTACTATTACTATTATCATTATCATATATATTATCATCATATTTTCATTATCGTGATCATTATCATAACAACAAGAACGCCAACATAAGCAAAACTAACGGGAACATCAATAATAACAATGACAATAACAGTAGTAATGATAATGAAAATAATAATAGTCCTTATCTTCACTGTTGAAGCCATTAACACATTATCACTATTTTCACAATTGCCGGAACTATAATGACAACAACAAGAAAACAATAGACAAAACAATATCAACCCAAAAAACACACATGATTCCCTTTGATCGCAAACAAAGTCTACAAATGACAGTGCCAGAAGAGACACCATTGTGATTTATTTCAGAGTTGTGAATGGGAATTAATAATTTCACAGCGCAAGAGAACTTACAGCTTTGACTGAATGTACGTTTATGGTGACATGGCACCGACACGCAATTGATTGCTCACTAGATACTCATAGTCATTATATGGTTCATGATAGTAATGGAATTCCCTTTATCCGAACTCCGAAATTCCCGCTATCCGGATTCAAGGCAGCGGAACCTAGCCATTTTGTGCTTGATAAGCACTTTTTAAGCGGATTTTCGAACCCGAGCCAATTCTTCTGTTATTTATGGGTTATTTGTCTTATATAGAATGCCTCACCTTTAGGATCCTCGCCGGAGTCCATGACGAGGGTCGGGGATAGGAGCAAAGAGTTAGAAAGCGGGATAAAATGCGGTAAACAGAGAAAAATGGCGAGATAGACTTCACGCTCAAGACCGAGTCCACTTTTGCGCTCGGCTTTTGTCACTTGTTGTTGGGATTCGAAACTAACACGAAAATAAGCCATGTGCGTTCATTGTTATTACATATTATGCATAAATTCGTATGATATCATTCTCATCCACCCAATAATCATATGAATATAAGACAATCGTTTAAATTTTATGCGATAAAAAAAACTTTTAATTCTATACCTGTTGTTTATTATCTGAAATCAAGACGTATTTCCGATACACACGATACGCATATATTTTCAAGAAATAGATCTTTATAATTTCATAAACTTATCTAATCC
The DNA here is from genome assembly GCA_017312705.2 of Penaeus japonicus. Lineage (NCBI taxonomy): Eukaryota > Metazoa > Arthropoda > Malacostraca > Decapoda > Penaeidae > Penaeus > Penaeus japonicus. The sequence continues at coordinate 240,322 of BOPN01000094.1, forward strand.
AGAAGTAAACAGAAAATATGAATTATTTTCATATATAAAGTTGCGCTTCCCCGACGTCACTTGTCACCCGCAAAAGTAAACAACAAAGATGGTGGTGAGTAAACACGTGAAACAAGCATTTTCTTGTTTTGATGAGTTCTTCTGCTGTTTCTACTTAATGAATTTCATTTCAGATGTCATTTTTGGATAAGAGTTGGCTTACTTGAATGTGTTAAAGGATTATTAATTATCATCAATTGTAGATTTCTATTCAGTATGGGTTTTATAAATTTCAATTTGACTATAAAGTTTTTTTCATTTTGTGGAATAACATAAAACATTGTACGACATAGGTTGAATCATTACAGCTTATATAACTTTGTTCAGTATTGTTAATTTACACAATGGTAATTTATCCATCAAGGTCATAGTTATCACTTCTAATGATAGTGGTATTGTTATGATAGACTGCTTATGATGTGCTGAAATGATTTTAGTATATAAATGTCTGGAAGAAACCCACGAGTCTGAAGCTGGCCTCACATCTATCGTCATAACCTCTGTTACCTCTCCGTCGAAAGTTAACTAACCGCTCCTAACTTACCGTAGTAGTCTGAGAGCCATTTGCCGTGTCAGACTAAAAGCCATTCACTCACATCACATCATGTGGAAGATATTTAGGTAAATATATTGATCATGACAAAAATTCTTTCACTGACAAAATTATGTTTTCGTTTATATTTCGCTGTGATTAGAACAAACCCAGTGTTTATTTCCTGTACAAACCTTTAATATCTGTGATAGCAAGTGCTCCTCCCTCCCTATCCATCTGGGTAAATTTTCTGAATAACGCTGCACTACTGAATTCCACAAAAGGGGATTCAGTAGAATCCTCTCACCCTCCACTACTTGCATACAGTGGATATAATCTGTGATTCCACCGCTTTACCCCACAATCTGGGTCCCAATCGTAGGGGAGGGCATGAAGTATATCGGGGAAATTACGGGTTAATATATGAATAGTTTACATTGATATGTATCGCAAATATACCTTAGTTTCATCTTATACCTGCGTACTGTAAATTAATAATGTTATAGATGCAGTTTCTTTTCGATTTATTCATCTGCATGGCTTAATGTGTGCTCCGTGATTAAGTGAATTTGGCGGGAGTTTTGAATGCATTATTTTGGGGGTATTTTGTCTACAAAATTCTAAATGGAACCAATACAGCAAACACATAATACAACAACCAACTCAAAACTTGGTCTAAAACTCTATCTCACGTGTTCACCAGCAATAAGAAACATGAAAATGCTATGATTGGCCAGTTGATCTAAGTGTAACTCTCATTAGCTGTCACTATTAGAAAAACTAAACATTATGAAATTGTTTTTCGTTAAATGTCCGTTTAAAAAATAAAAGGAAAATCAGGCAAAACGAAAAGACATCAGTCGATTGTTTACAAGTGCAGGATGAAGTCAGAGGACCTGATGTGTGCTGAGTGCCCTCCTCTACTATTTAACTCATTGCTGACAGGGCGCCTAACGACCTAACTGGTCGTCAAGGCAGGTGGTCTATGGTCTAGCGGCACTGGCTAAAAATTAGAGGGATGGGGAAAGGGGGGGGGGGATTGTGTGTAAATTCAATCATTTATGTATAGTAGAGATTGAGAAGAATCCATAGATACCACTTTTTTGGTATTTAGTAATGGATTGTTATTCAGAAAATTTATCTCCATCTGGCTTGGGGAACCAAACTGAAATTAGGAATTTTGGTATAATTCCATTTCACAACCATCGAATCTTGTAATTTTCATTTTCATTTGCAATCCTTCCAGACAGGTATTACATGAATCTGCTGTTGTTTTCTATGAAAATAACTGGTTCAGAATTATTAGAGTAAAACAGGCTTAAATGTAATAAATATGTACTAAAACTTGTAAAAAAATACAAAAACATTTTTAATTGGCCTTGTCATGAGTTACACACTGTATTATCATGATCAACTTTTTAACAATGTATCATGGTGTATCATACCTGCTGAATAACTTTTATATTATCAATTTGCAGAGGAAGTTCTCTGAAGGAAAATTGTCATATGATTTAGTTCTATCGATTAGATGTACTATTTTCCTTGTATCGTATGACAATGTGAAACTGCACTTTTACCAATTTTTTTGGGTGGGGGAACCCAAAATCA
>BOPN01000094.1:247500-255000 GCA_017312705.2 Penaeus japonicus
GACAATTTTGAAAGACAAGAAGCTGCAGAATGAACAGTCAAAAGAGGCATATAAGGTGAGAGAAATATGGGCTTCTTTGAAGTTATTTAATTTTGTTTTGGTTATTTATATAAGTAGATATATAGATTGAGTAACTTTTCCTCCCTTCCTTCCTCCTATTCCTCCTTCTTTGAAACTTGAAACAGAAAAAGCAATGTGATCCGAATTGCCCCCCCCCCCTTTTTTTTTTAGAAATCCCTTTTCTCAATAGTTGCTTATACCTCCTCATTAACCCACCTATGACAGGGGGCATTTATTTGCCTAATTCCACTCCCACCTGCAATATGGCAAGCTCACCCCCCTTTTTTTATAGATAAAGTCAAGGAATATATATATATATATATATATATATATATATATATATATATATATATATATATTTATATTTATATATATATATATATATATATATATATATATATATATATATATATATATATATATATATATATATATTTATATTTATATATATATATACACAGATGCAACTGCATTGTGTATATACAAATGTAACTTTGTACAATTTTTATTTATAACGGAAATTCATGACAGGATAGGACATCATCTGTTGTAGCAGAACCATTCCTGTCGTGTAATACCACGTCAAACGTCGTGAATAGGTTAAAGCCTGTATAGAAAGTGTGTGCTCAGCCACCGCAGCCTCGCATTTCTTTTACATTACATTTACATTCTCCAGGGATAGATTTGCTTCAAAATGTTGTTATTACTGCCGCGACTGGTGTTCCTAGGTCTGGCCAAAAGGGTGATAATCCCTGACTAATCCCAGTTTCAACATCAGATAGGGCTAGTGGCACCTTGACTCAAGTGTACATCTTTGTAGAGTGTCTTTCTCTCCTGTTCTATTCCATCATCTCATCTGGCATTCCCTTTTCCCGTCCTTTCCCACAGCAATTGATGATTGTAGTGCTGAGATGCTATGGGGAGCTGCTGGTACGAAAGGGCCACTTCAACTATACCTTCAACATCATTCAAGTGATTGCCCCGTATGGTAGCTATAAGGACAAGGAGGTCGCGCAGACAGTGCTCGACACCTTCAAGAAACTCTTTATTCGGGACAAGACAGGCGAGATGACCCTAGAGGTAAGCATTCAACTGTGGTATAGCAGAATAAGAGATTAATCTAGATGGTGATGGTAGTACCTGTAATAAACAAAAGAAAATTATTACAGTGATAACAGTGATGATCATGATAGTAATGATTATAATGATATTAAATTGTATAATAGAATAGTAACTGTAACACAGAGAATTGGCTCCCTGGGGATCCACAGTGGTAGAATGAGGGGTCAGTGAGCTTAGTACAAAGTTTGAAGAGGTTCCAATGTAAAATGTATAGAGCTGTTAACCCCTTCAACACGAGGACGCATATACTGCATCCTTGCAGCGCTCGCGTCAAACCCGAGGACACGCATATTGCGTCATGGCTAAGTTCTGGTGGAATTGAGTTTTCTTTCCTCCGGATACTATACGAGATCTTTCAGAATAGAGGTCGGATATTATACGATATATTACTTGACATTCATTATTATTACATAAGAGTGGGATTCGCTTATACCAGGGGAGGCATTGATGGGCCCTGCTAGCAATCATTTTATTATTTATTTATGGAACATTCCATCTTCCTCCCAACCCATGTAAATAACTTGTCACAGGCATATGGGGGAAGAGGTTAACTATGCATATTTTGATATATAACACATGATGATTATGTTGAGGTTTTGGCTTTAAACTTGTAAAGGTTTTGGCTTAAAACTTGTCATATTCAGTAGCAATGTTTAAAATTTGGCGCGCGCCAGCAGCTCGGATACGGCTTGAGGGGCGTTTTCTACTGCCCGTAGTGAAGGGGTTAAAGGCAAACTTTTTTGTTCCTTTTTTTTTTTTCTTCTTCTTTTTCTGATAATATGGTTTATTTATTTGGATATTCATATATATTATTCTTTCATTTTATTGATAAAACTGTAAAAGTAAGTTTAATAATGTAATTGTTTTGACTTGTTGAGTAAATAAATATCTTATGAACTTTGGGTTAGTGGGAAAATATATAAACAAAGGGAATTCTAAGTGGTGAAAAGTAAGGAACCACAGAATTCAGAGGAACAGTGATGGCTTAACACATAACACAAAACATCCTCCTCTTACCCACCCTTTCCATCCTTCTCCCCCACAGATAGTAATGCAGATGGACAAGTACATCCGCAGGAAATTCTTCAAGGTGGAGCCATACTATATACAGTCCTTCCTCAACATCAACATTTCAGATGTGAAGAATCTTGATGCACTTATTGAGGCTCATCGCAATGCAAAAAAGAAGCTCACACATACTCAGAAGCTCATCAAGAAAGTGATCGAGGAGCGTGCGCCAAAGAAGTCCATCAGAGAGAGGAAGGTGAGCGGGCAGAGAGGGTGTTCCTCTAGGGTGCAAGGCCAATGCAACTTTCTTCTTTTATTTGTTTTAGATATAGGTCCACACCTTAGACAAGTAGCCTTCCCACTGCCGTAATAATTTCCCCAAGTTCTTTTTGAGATTATCATGAATTGGCCTAAAGCTTCTCTTTCCTTGATCTACAAGGACACCCCAGAGGGTTACACAAAAGTTCTTTATCACCTTTGGGTTGCAGTGTGTTGCAAAGAACTCGAAAGGGGAGGGGGGATAGATAGGAATTCAACTAGTGTGGTTTTGATTTTATAGCCAAAGGTCAGGTATTTTTTTACCAGACCTCATTAACTTATTTTAGTTTTTTCATTTAGCGTTATATGTATGTCATTTATGTGAGGTTCAAACTGATTTCTTTTAATAATTTTTTTTGTTGTTTCTTATATATACGTATTTATTCACTCAAAAGGTTGTCTTTATTACCCAATTATGACAACATTAATTGAGGCGACTTTAATGGTACTGGAGAGTCAAACCTTATGCATCTACATGTGCAGCTACATCATTTTATTGTTTGTGTTCCTAGAAATGCAAAAAGCAGCGCATCCTGGAGGAGAAGGCGCGTGAGTACAAGGACGTGAAATCCAACCGCAAGCGCCAGGAGGCCCACACTAAGATCCTGCAGATTGTCTTTGGTATCTACATCCACGTGCTCAAGAGGAAGCCCAACAAGGTGCTCAACGAGGTCGTCTTGGAGGGACTCGCAAAGTGAGCATTGCAAGCTGTGTTGTGGAGACTGTCTGAATCACAGTCACTCCCTTGTTTAATTTCTATCTTTTCTTACTCTGTATCTCCTCCTTTTCCCTATTTTTGCCCTTTTGTTGTTGTTCTCCCTCTCCTTCTCTTTCTCCTCCTTATTTTTACTTTTTTGCCACTGAACTATATCTAGCTGCACTTTACAAGGTCATTATTTAGATCATAACACTTACCTCAGAAGGTTATCCACTGGAGCGCATCTAACCTCTCTCCACCTCCACCCAAATAGATTCGCACACTTGATCAACATCGAGTTCTTCTCTGACCTGCTCGACGTCCTCGGCCAGAAGATGCTGGAGGGCACCATGAACTTCCGGGAGTCCATGTTCTGCATCAAGACAGTGTTCACCATCCTCTCGGGCCAGGGCGAGGCACTTACTCTAGATCCCAGGCAGTTCTTCACTTATCTCTATGCAAATATGTTGAAGATGGGCCAAGGTAGGGGCCGTTTGGTTGATCTGTTGTTTATGTGGGAAAGGAAGAGATGGAGGGCGTGGTTTGTTAGGATTAACATTTTTAAGATTTTAATTTCTTGGCTACACATAATAACTCTAATAAATCTTGCAAAAGTTGTTGTTTCAAGTACTTCATATTTATCTTTACAAAGTAGAGATGCAAAAAAGGGAAGCATTTTGTGAATATTTATGAATTGAGTTACTGGGTTGAGACACTGGTTGACATGTTTGGGATTATTTTTGTAGGGATATGAGACCTAGCCACACACACCCTCCCCTTCCTCCCCAAGCTCATTTTCCCGTCACCCTCTCTCATTCCCATTCTCCAATGTCCCCTCTTCAGTCTACATTCTTTATTCTACATTTCCTCCCAATTTCACAAATAGATGTTAGAGTCACCTTTAATTCTTATTCCCTCCTTTTTCTTCTTCTCCAGGTAGTAATCAAGCGAACGTGTCCCCAACACTCGATGCCCTCAAGATGATGCTCGTGCAGCGTCAGCGGTGCGTGAGTTCGGAGCGCAGCCTGGCCTTCGCGAAGAGGCTGGCCACGCTCTCCCTCGCGCTCCCCTTCCACAACAATGTCATCGCGTCGCTCTCCGTCCTCAGGGGCGTCGTCATGGTGAGGACATTCTGGATTTGATTGCTTTTTTCTTGATTAAAGTTGTTGTGGTATTTATGATACAGATGGAACATTTGTCTCTTCATAATTGTGATTAGATCTTATTCTTTCCTCCATTTTTAAAGATTTATATTACCCAAAGTGTGTCTTTCTAAACATCTGTCCCTCCTCCCCCTCTCCTCGTCAGAGTAACCCGAACATCAAATTCCTGCTGGACTCCGACACTGAGGGCACGAGTGGCATCTTCACGCCGGAGGTTAAGGAGCCCGAGCACTGCAACGCGGCGGCCTCGGCCTTCTTCGAGTACAGGCTCCTTAGTGTGAGTTTGCCGAAAACGGGATTTTTTTTCTGTTGAATGCTTAATGCTGTTAACAGTTCCACTTGCCCTTTTGTGATGATTTGTTAAAGAACATAAATGAAATCATATAGGCTTGTTACTCATTTAGTATTGATGATATCAGTAATGTTATAATCATTACCATCAATCAGTATTAGAATTATTGTTTTTGTAATCTATTGTTATTATTGTTACTCTAATGATCATTAGTTTGTTATTATTGATGTTATAATTACTGCTATTATTATTATTGTTGTTATTATTGCTCCTTTCCAGCGCCACTACCACAATTACGTACAGAAAATGACGCACCACCTGATGCACAGCGCCCCTCTGCACGGGGAGGGCTCCCTGCCCATTGACATGACCAGGAAGTGAGTATGCTTTTTCTATGCATGGTATGGTAGGATATGATAGTGTAACATTGTGCAGTTCTTGAACATACATTATCCAGTTTCATTCAAATGATCTTTAAGATATAAAGGATAACCCTTATTATTTTAGCTTTCCATTCATTTTCTTAACTTCCCATTTTGCTTCCTATATTTCCGTCTATCCCCCCCCTCTCTGCATCCGTATATCTCTCCTACTGATTACCTTAAATGTCCCGCTGTCATGCACTCACTGTATCCAACCTGCCCCCGTCTGCCAGGTCCCTGGAGGAGCTGCAGGAGATGTTCGACCCGCAGGAGATGCGGTTCAACCCGGCGGTGCCGAAGCCCGAAACGCACCTACCCAAGAAGCAGGCCACCAAAATGAACTCCAAGAGGAACCGGAAGGCCCGGTTCATCACCCCTTACATGCAGAAGCAGACAGAAGATCTCTTCACTGACGAGAACCGCAACCGCCTCCTGGGACACGAGGCCAACGGAACGGGCCATGCGAACGGACACGCGGCCAACGGAATCAACGGAGCGAACGGAGCCAAGCAGCACGGAGAGGAGAACGGGGTGGACAAGGACGCGAGCGAGGAAGCGCTGATGGGCGACGCGGACTTCTTCAAGGGAATGATCTGGAATATGGACCTGGCGAGCATCCCCAGCAGACACAGCAAGGACGGGGATAATGGGGGGAAATGGGAGAGGGACGTGACGTTAGATTTAGTGAAGGTAGAAACCAAATCATAAAATTCGGTTTTCAGTATAGCTATTTGTTATATATGTTATTTCTTTGGAAACTTGAGTTGTTATGGTATTTATGGAGTATGTACTATGAACATGGAGAGTGTATACATGATTTTACTTTTTGTAATGAATTAAAAGAAAAGTATACAGAAATATGTGCCATTTTCTTAACCTTTCTGTTTTTAAGAAAAAAACATTTTTTTATTCATGAAAAATTGGGATAGAGATCTATATGTATATCTTGTCAGTCTTGACGCCTGAAATCAAGGGGAAAAAATGCAAATATAGTTTGACCTTTTTTCCTATCATTGATTTATTAAAACAATAATTGTTGGTTAGCAGTTCTTGAAAATTACAATTCACTCAAAATGTTATCTGGAATGCGAGAATTGTGAGAGAGTTATAAAGAGAATATTTTTCAGAATTTGGCGAAATTGGAAACCTGAATTTCATAGATATGGAATGCTTATAGAACACTAAGGATTCTTCCTCGCTGGGATATAATGACAAACAAGGAGCAGGAGGAAGTACTGGATACCGTTGTTTTTAATACCATATATATTTCTTCTCTTTTTCTCTTCCATTTATGTCAACTACTCCCTGCCAGACCGTGTTACTATACGAATTCGAAATAGGTCTTTGGGATTCAAATCAAGGGTCCCTTTGATGAAACACAAAGTACTACGGTACTGATAGCATAAAGCCATCAATACCGTAAACGGATAGACAACGTTATAACTCGGACATTTCGAAGTCGTCGTCCCCTACAATGCACAGCAAGTAAACGAACAAGGTGGGCGTCATTTTCTTGTAATCTCTTGTAAATGCGTGATAATTGGACAAAAAAAAACATTACATGCACATGTATATAACAAATGGATGTGCAAATCAGTTATCTTTTCAATTTAAGACAAAAAAAGCTAAAGTGTTAATTTGTATGGCTTGTAGAAATATGAAAATCTCAGTTGGATAACAAATACACGCCTAATTTTAGCAGATTTTATGGAAGAATTTCTCCTATAAGATGTTATTTTATGACTAATCAAATCCATGCTCTCTCGAGGACCGAACTGACGGGTTGCCCGGACAAGTTGGTCGGGGTTTCTCCCAGTATGCTACTCTATTCGAATCGGACGAGCTGTTTCGAACGCATTAGTGATCGTTCGTTAACTCTATGAGTCGGCGGATCTTTAAAGCGAACGGTAGGAGCCGACTGGCGTTTGAGAGCTGATTACTTCTTTCTTTATGTTCATGGTAAATGGACTGAAAGACAGAGGGAATGGTATAATGGTCATTTATGTATTACTGGCTACAAAACGGGACGAATTTCATTCTATCGTCACCTTGTATTTTGATGATTCGGTTTTATGTCAACAAAGTCGCCCATAAGGGCTAGGGCGGTTATTTTTTCTGGAAATTTTCCATTATATTTTGTCTTATAATTATGAAGATTTGATGAATGTGTTACACTGATAAGATGTCCATTTTAAAAGTTCCTCTACAAGTGAATGTTTCATTTTTGGAATTACAGTACGATGTATGTGATAATGTCTAAGGATAATCAGATTTCACTAACTGAGAGTCCTGAATATGCATTATATTTTTTGAATGAAGAATGTTTTAAGATATTTAACGAATGAACTTTATATGAGGAATTCACATTTTCATGGGAATGCATCAATTAAAAAAAAAGAAGAAAGGAAATAACTTTTC
>BOPN01000094.1:285000-287500 GCA_017312705.2 Penaeus japonicus
AGAGAGAGAGAGAGAGAGAGAGAGAGAGAGAGAGAGAGAGAGAGAGAGAGAGAGAGAGAGAGAGAGAGAGAGAGAGAGAGAGAGAGAGAATTAAAAACAGAGAGAGAGAAATGGAAGCCTCAATAAGAGATAACAGAAAAAAACGTCACAGAGATGCTAAATCTGCATTTCAAAAACAGGATATCTGAGCATCTACAATGTCCTCAGACGTGTTATTTTCTCGCTTCAGGACAGACAGCAATTTGAAATTTGATCTCCCCGCCTGCGTGTCTTCACACTCTCGCCGCGTTCGTGTTAATGAGGTTCCAAAAGCCAATAAAACCGCTGTTTCGCAGGAAGTGCTGTGCTTCTTTCCCGCCTCGAGCAGGGGTGCCAACACTGCCTTCCCTCAGGAGGTGGAGTCAAGCTTATCAAACTGCGTCTTGTCCCTTTTCGTTAGAAGTATAGTGGTCATTTTCCATACCTATTTTAAACTTCGTATAACTGCTTTGTAACTATTTGAAATGTAAAATGAACAGCAAGTTCTCACGATATAATAACAGTGCAGCATTACTGGAGACATGGCTCAAAGATGGCGTTTCATCTTCTTGTGACATATGGCTGGGAAAATCAGGGCAGTTCACCACGTGGCAATCTGCGGTCGTAAATTCAACCGTAAATACGATTATATGGACGGTTGAGACTGGACCCCGTCATACTCTTGTGGTCTTGGGATTTACTGACCTAGTGTGTTTATGAATGTGTGTTTGTGTGTTTGTGTGTGTGTGTGTGTGTGTGTGTGTGTGTGTGTGTGTGTGTGTGTGTGTGTGTGTGTGTGTGTGTGTGTGTTTTGTGTATGCTCATGTATATGTGCAGTTGTTCATGTCGGTTCGGCTTCGTGTATGTATGGGCTAATGTGCATATGAAACTGCACGATGTGTGCTTCAAAAAGTAACGAAGCCGCGGAGGAAAGAATAAAAATCAAATAAAGAAAAGAACAGAGAGAGAGAGAGAGAGAGAGAGAGAGAGAGAGAGAGAGAGAGAGAGAGAGAGAGCAAGAACATATTGTACAAGTGGTGCGCTTAAAATAACCTCGCGTGTAATTAAATGCAATAGCCTCTTTTTATTATCATGAATGTGTTTTCTTATGCTGTGTTTTAGTCGGATACGCAAGCGGACACACTTAAATTAGGACATCTGGGGTGTGCGCTCATTTGCATTCTTAATGTCCGTAATTGATTGACTGAAACTTCGAATGAGATTTAATCATTTCACTCGTGTGCGGCGTCGTTCATTCGCTCACTCATTCTGCTGTGGTACACATTTTTAGACACAGATATAGTCACACTCACACACGCACGCACACACACACATACATACATACATACATACATACATACATACATACACACACACACACACACACACACACGCACGCACACGCACATGCACACACACACACTCAAACTCACACACACACACACACACACACACACACACACACACACACACACACACACACACACACACACACACACACACACACACACACACACACACACACACACACCTGCCCTCGAACACGCACACACTGACACGCACGCACACGCCCCCGTCCGACCCCAATTCGGGAGCCAAAAAAGTGGCTGGTCAGGTCAGGCAGTCGCCGGGTGAGTAGGGACTCTTACTGAAGTAATATTTCACTCTCTGAAGTGGGGCTTTCATCGCCCACGCTCGCTTTACATACATGGAGATCTTCAACTTACATGTTTCATTTTCTTGAGTGTAATTATTGTCAATACCACTGATGTCGATAATGCTATTATCATTGTTATCATAATTATAATCATCATCATCCTCATCAAAGATCATTATGGTTGTAATAACCAGTATAAGCGGCTGTTGATGCTTTTTGCTTAGTTTATGTTTACCAAATGTAAACTTCAGTCCGGATTGTCAAATAGCTATCTGACTCACCATTTTTTTTCTGTCGCTGCCTTTTCTCGCTGTCTTTATGGCCGAATATTCAGTTTCTGTTGCTGTCTTCGCCAAGAAATTGTCTTTCGGCTGTCTGTTTCCCTCTGGACTTCCGGCTGTCTCTTCCTCGGGGCTTTCTCCGGTTTGTTTACTTTGTGGAAACCGTTTAACGAGGACGACTGGCGATTTCTTTCGGTCTGTGGTCTATTTATTCGAATATTTGCGTTGATTTTTGTGTTTTGTGTGTTGTTTATTTACTTCGGTATGTTTTTAAGGTATTGGTGTGAGAAAGAGCAGTGTTGAATGGTGTTAAAAATTATGATTTGTGATGAGTGCGAGGCTCTGTAATAGCGCAAGAAAGACAGTGAAAATAACCAATTCGTGACGCTCAATTCTCCGGACGACAAGAGGCAGTTTCCCGCCCGCTCATAATTTCGACAAATTGAACCTTTTCCAACCATTCAGAGGGAGGAACACGTACTAGACAAGCCGTTGCGCCGTCTCGTACCTTGTGCTACGCGGGGTCTTGTCCCGGTAGTGTTAT
>BOPN01000094.1:292500-295000 GCA_017312705.2 Penaeus japonicus
CTCAGTCACTCACACACTCACTCACTCACTCACTCACTCACTCACTCACACACTTCTTTGCTCACGCAGTTCTTTGCTCATTCACTTGCTCGCTCACTTACTCACTCACTCACTCACTTACTCGCTCACGCAGTTCTTTGCTCATTCACTTGCTCGCTCACTCATTTACACACTCACACACTCCAACTAGCCTACGCCACGTAAAAGGGCCATCCGTGACTCATCGCTGCGAGTACCTGTTGTGTAGTAATATTCGTCTGCGTCATATCCTCTGTCTCTCTTCCTCTCTCTCTCTCTCACTCTTTCTTAATCTTGTTGCTGACTTTTGTTTTGTTTTGTTGTCGTTGCGTCTTTGTTGTTCTGTATTTGTTTCCTGTTCTCGGATAATCATTTTTTTAGGTATGCTGTATTTTTTTTCTCCATGTTCTCATTTAAATATACTTACGTGATTCTCCTGCAGGGGAAATGGGGGTCGTGGGCGTGGGCCAAAACATGAGTTTGGGGTCTATGGGTCGGATTCACTGGCCGGCTGATTGGCTGAGTAACCGAGTGCTGAGTCATGTGCTTGCTTAAACTGAGTCATGAGGGTTTTGTTGTCGTGTATGTTTTATTTGAGTTTTTATTTATTTTTTCTTTCCTCACTTTTCTTTTCTTCAAAGTTCTTCTTTTTATTTTCTCTTCTCTTCTCTTTTTATTCTCCTCTCTTCTCTTTTCATCTTTCTATGTGTGTGAAGAGAGAGAGAGAAAGAGAGAGAGAGAGCCCTTCATTCATTCCTTCGTCTTTTCTCTCATTCCCTTCCTTGTCAATCTGTTTTCCCCTCCCCCCCTCTCAATCTCTTCTCACCCCCCCTTCCCCCGCCTCTTCTCAAAAGACGCTATCAGTCTCAATCAGCCTCCCTCCCGATACCTCTCGCCCTCATCTCTCCTTATTTCTTTCGCGTCGCCACTATTTCAGTCATGCGGGATAGGCCTACCGCCGTCGTTGCCTTCGCCCCCTCCCCTCCCCTCCCCTCCCCTCCCCCGAAACACCATTCTTAACCTTCTACCTTCAACTGTTTTATTGTTTAATTATCTTAAGGTCGTGGTTTAGCTGCTTTAACCCTCTCCCTACTCTACCCCCCTCCTCCTCATCCGCCCTCTCACCCCCTCTACATCCCCCCTCTACCCCCCTAATCTTCCCCTCTTGCTCATTTCCTTCGTAATTTCACGCTCCATTACTTAGTGTATGGGCGTATGTATATACGGGTGAATGTGTTTTCTATGTATCTTTTATATTATCGTTTTTGCTTAATGCGTGCCGCGTATTTTTTGTGCATCTTTTTTGTTTTTAATTATAGTTCTTTGTATGTACTACTGTATGTTTAAATCCGAACAATATGTTGTGTATATGTAGAGTTTATGAATAATCTATAGATCAGTCTGTATTATAGATATTGTTTCTGTGCGTATAATGTGGGCATCTTATGCATGTAGTACACATACATCGTGTACAAGTGTGATATACGTGCTTTAAGAGTCTATACTGACGCCCATGGAGTGTATGGCGAGGGGCGAGTGCGCGCGGCGAATACATTTCCTCCGCCGCACCAAGTAGGTCAGGGTACAAGTAACAACAGCGTGATTGCCTGAGATTGCTATGCAACGGCTGATTGCAGTCATTAAGCGCCGAGATTGACTCTCTCTGCTATAGGAACTTTTTCTTCTCCTTTCATCTTTATCTGTTTTTCTTTGTAGTTGTGTTTCTTTTATTATTGTTCTTTGACGTATTTTTATGATTGCGGCATATGGCTCAAATAAGATGATGGGACCGAGGGAGAGGGAGAGGGAGAGGGAGACAATACCGCTCTATGGATGAAAAACAAAACAAAACAAGAAAGAGCGAGAGAGAAATGTAATGTAGAGAAAGAATTCTAGACAAAATCAGTAAGTAAAACCGACAGAGAGAGAGAGAGAGAGAGAGAGAGAGAGAGAGAGAGAGAGAGAGAGAGAGAGAGAGAGAGAGAGAGAGAGAGAGAGAGAGAGAGAGAGAGAGAGCGCGCCATCGCCCCCCAAGGTCGGCCGCTGTAACGCTGGCAGGTCACAGGTTGATCTCGGAGGCGAAGGAAGCCTTTCGCTCTCGAGGTCACGTGGGTGGGTGGGTGTATGGAGGGGGGGGGATAGGGGCTGGGGGGTTGTAGGGGCGAGTGGAGATTGCGTTTGGGTTGATGGGGGTACGTTTGGTTGCGTATTTTAGGTCATATGCGATCTTTAGGGGGATGTATTTGACGGGGACTGTATGCGTATGGGGTTGTATATGCAAGTTTGGAGGGGGGGTTTGTGTGTGTGTGTGTTTGTGTGTATGTCTCTTTGTGTATGTGTGTGTTTGGCTGTGTGTGTGGTAGTGGGGAGTTGGGATGAATGTGTGTCTGTGTGTGTGTGCGCCTTGTCAGAGAAACTCCCGGTTAGAGGGATTTAGACGCAATCAAGGCAAATTAGACGAAATCAAAAGTGTGCAGATTGA
>BOPN01000094.1:317500-325000 GCA_017312705.2 Penaeus japonicus
TCCTCCCGCTCCTCCTCCTCCTCCCCTTCCTCCTCCTCCTCCTCTTCCTCTTGCCCCTCTTTCCTCTCCCCCTTCATTTCCTGCATGACAACCAGCCTTCATGAGATCTCCTCGCAGTACATTTAAAGTAAAAGTCATCAGGCACTTCCCAGACGTTCCCAGGCACTTCTGCATGACGAGGAGGAGCACTTGGCAGATCATGCGCTTCATGTGTGGTCAGCCGTGGCCAGCCGTGGTCAGTGTTGCAAGGCTGGGTCACATAGTTGTGGTCAGCTGTTGGGCGCTGCGACCTTCTCTGCCTTGCTGTCGCGATTCCAATGCACCAAAGGAAGGAAAACATGTGGAAGAAATATTTAGTATCTGTAGTTGTTGTTGTGTTTTGTAGTTGCAATTGTACTTGATATTTGAAAAAAAACTTTGTTATTGTTGTTATATAGCAAATGGTTGCAGTTGTAATTATAAAGACAATGATAAAAAGTCATTGAATAATCACCAACAGATGGTACTTGGCTATGCTGAAACAATCTTTACTCTGGCAGTTGACATCACTGAACTAACCCTTATATGTACATAGTCTCCTCCCTGTGCACATACATAACACACGCACACTAATAAACATACACGCCTCTTGAATATATTTATGGCTATATGTTATATAAGAACTGCCTCTTCCAGGGCAGCATAGAATGATCATAGCAGTTATTTTTTTTTAAGAAATTGAAACTGGAATACAACTAGGTACATTTGAAATAAAATAAGGCCACTGAAATAATATCCTACAATGATGAAACAAATACAAAAATGAAAAGATACGAAGGAAAGAAATCGAAGAGCAGATACAACAATCTCGCTATTGTATGAGATCTCCTCTCCCCCCACCCCATATGCCTCCCCCCCTCTCCTCCATTTCCCTTCCTCTACACCTATCTACATCCTTTTATCCCCTCCCCCTCTCCCCCCTCCCTTCCCCCCTTCACCTCCACATTTCCTCCCTTAGCCCCATTTGCATTCCCTCTCCTCTCTTTCCTCCGCCCCCTCTCCCCCTCCCCCCTTCCCCCGCCCCCGCCCGTGGCTGTGAGAGCGCGACGGAGAAACTTCCTCCGCGCGCGGCCGTGAGCAGCTCTCGGGCGTGGGACTCGATGGGCGTGTCTTCGGCTTCTTCTTCGGTTTTACTGTTGTCTTTATTGGCTTCTTTGTTTTGGTTTATGTCTTCGAAGGAGCGCTGGTTGGGATTCGTTTTTGGGGGGGAGGGAGAGGGAGGGATGGAGGGATCGTGATTAGTATATTCGATGGTTATTCGGTCTTTGCTCTCTCTCTCTCTCTCTCTCTCTCTCTCTCTCTCTCTCTCTCTCTCTCTCACTCACTCACTCACTCACTCACTCACTCACTCACTCACTCACTCACTCACTCACTCACTCTCATTCTCACTCTCTAGCTATCTATCTTCCAGTCTTTGTATAGATGTATATATATATATATATATATATATATATATATATATATATATATATATATATATATAGAGAGAGAGAGAGAGAGAGAGAGAGAGAGAGAGAGAGAGAGAGAGAGCGAGCAGAAGAAAAGGGAAGAGAATTAGGCCAATCATCACTAAGAAAGAAGATAATGACATTTTCCAAACTGCAAACAAAGAATTAATTACCTCACGTCTCCATAGGCGGGAACTTTAATTTTCCGTTGATTAAGAGTCCATCTCTTTAATTATACATATCACACAATTAAATCACGAGAAAGTGAACTAGAAACGGAGTGATAGAGATGGATATAAAGAGAAGGAATCAGCGGATTTTAGTAAACCGGAAAGATAGTAAGTTATGTAACTAGAGATAAAAAGACGTAAAGAAGCTGAGAAAAACTTTTACAAAAAAATGTAAACCCAAAAACGTAAATGTAAAAAACGTAGGCAAAAAGACTACAACAACCTGTAGACGTTGATAGAGTAAAAAAAAATAATAATAAATCTAGTCTCATGAAAATAAACGTGAAAAAACTAAGGGTTGAGCAAAGCACGTTCACTCAAACATGAGAGGAGCCAGACGAAGAACAAGAAGCAGAACAGTAATGGTGTATGATAAACGAAATAGTAAGGGGAACAAGGCGATAGATAAGGAACGAGTAATTGATATATACGGATAAAAGACGTGATCGAAATGCTACATGGGTTAACCCGATTAAAAGTGTAATTGGAAAACGAAATCGAAGAAAATGACTTACGGAGAAAATGACTTGATTGTTTTCTCAAGATTACAACTTTCTTTCGATCAGAAATTGTTGTGACTCAGGAAGGATGGTTATAATGGTAAAGAGGGAATTGATAATTTTATATGAATGGTGATTGTTAAGATGAGATTGGTAATTAGGAAGATAAGAATGACTATCCCCATGGTAAGAGCAACGCGCATACGTGCACACAGATACATAAAGGCACACCGACACATGTAGCCTATTATACTATGTAGACACAGAGGGAGCAGGACGTCATTTTCTACACGTCAAGGAGAAATGTCACACTAATCTCTTAGAACAATCAGCAGCAGAAGAATACACTTAATGGCAGGGAGCTGTTGCTGGGGAGGGAGGGGATGCCAAAGGGGGAGGGTTTATACGTCTCCCTTTCCGTCCTCGCCCTCTCTCTCTCTCTCTCTCTCTCTCTCTCTCTCTCTCTCTCTCTCTCTCTCTCTCTCTCTCTCTCTCTCTCTCTCTCTCTCTCTCCCTCTCTCTCTCTCTCTCTCTCTCTCTCTCTCTCTCTCTCTCTCTCTCTCTCTCTCTCTCTCTCTCTCTATATATATATATATATATATATATATATATATATTTAAGATTTTTTTTTATTTTCTCTTCTTGTTTCTCTTACCATTTTATCTTCTCTTCCTCCACTTTGTCCTTCTACTGTCCCTCTTCCCCCTGCCCCAGCTTCCCCCCGCCCCCCGGCAGGGGCGGCCCTCCCAAGATGGAGCCCTTGCCAGCTGCGTCGCCATCCACCTGTGGCTTCGGAGGTGGATAAAGTAGCCAGATTAGCTGGGTTAATTCTCATATACATGAGCAATATATCACACACTCGTATGTCTTTTATAATTCCCTCTCTGTCTCTCTCTCTCTCTCTTTCTCTTTCTCTCTCACTTTATCTCTCTCTCTCTCTCTCTCACTTTATCTCTCTCTCTCTCTCTCTCTCTCTTCTCTTTCTCTCACTTTCTCTCTCTCTCTCTTTCTCTCTCTCTCTCTCTCTCTCTCTCTCTCTCTCTCTCTCTCTCTCTCTCTCTCTCTCTCTCTCTCTCTCTCTCTCTCTCTCTCTCTCTCACTATCTGTGTGTGTGTGTGTGTGTGTGTGTATGTATGTGTACATGCTATTTACTTAGTTTCCTTGGCTTACAAGATTTATATAAGGGCGAAGATAATGGAATATAATCTAATAAAGTGAAGAACATTTTAAGATTCTGTGCTGCTCGTCTTTGTTGTTCACGTTTGGCTTTGTTTTATAGAGCTGTGTTGTCTTTACTATTTTAGTTTGATGTTTATTGACTAAATTGGCATTACTTGACTTCCTCTTTGTTTGTCTGGTTTGGAATTTAATTTGTTACTTTGTTTGTCTTGTTGTTTGTGGAAGGTAGCATTTTCGATCACATAGTAGTATGTATGTTTCCTCTGGGTCCGTTTGTTTGTGTGCGCGCCTGCTGCTACCTGTACATTACATGTGTATGTGCCGGACTTAATTTATTATACTAGCATGTGGTTATGTATGCATGCCTTATGTGTCCCCTCAGTACTCTCGTGTGATTGCAAATGAGTCTTTTGTACCTCGCATCTTCAGCTCACAACGGTGCATCCTTGACACACTTACATGCACTGGACACTCGCATTGACATAACCTGATATTCTTGTCTCGACAACTTCATACTCTTGCTGAGTAAAGGCAACGACATGACATAGAAGACGGAGAAAGACATGATGGTGATGAAGAACAAGAAGAAGAAAAATGCGAAGAATTAAAAAGGAAGAAAGAAGAATGAAGAAGAAGAAGAACAAGAACAGAACAGAGAACAAGAACCAAAATGAAGAAAAAGGAGAAGAATTAAAAGGAAAGGAAATAGAATGAGAAGAGAAGAAGAAGAACAAGAAGAAGAAGAAGAAGAAGAAGAAAAGAAGGAGAAGATGAAAGGAAGAAGAATGAGAAGAGAAAGAAAGAACAAAAATAGCAAGAACGAACAAGAACAAGTGGGGAGAAAGAAAGAAGGAGAATGATCAAGGAAAGGAAGAATTTGAAATAAACCGATAGTAAGTTATGTAACTAGAGATAAAAAGACGTAAAGAAGCTGAGAAAAACTTATACAAAAAAATGTAAACCCAAAAAACCTTAAATATTCATAAAAAGCTATGGTAAAAAGACTACAGCAACCTGTTTGATAAGAGTAAAAAAAATAATAATAAATCTAGTCCTGTGAAAACCCGAAACGTGAAAAAACTAAGGTTGAGCAAGCATTCACTCAAACGCAGGAGATGAAACGAAGAACAAGAAGCAGAACAGTAATGGTGTATGATAAACGAAATAGTAAGAGACAAAGGCGATAGGTAAGGAGACAGAGTAATTGATATATACGGATAAAAGACGTGATCGAAATGCCATTGATTAACGATTAAAAGTGTAATTGGAAAGCAATCGAAGAAAATGACTTACGGAGAAAATGACTTGATTGTTTTCTCAAGATTACAACTTTCTTTCGATCAGAAATTGTTGTGACTCGAGAAGGATGGTTATAATGGTAAAGAGTGTGATAATTTTATATGAATGGTGATTGTTAAGATGAGATTGGTAATTAGGAAGATAAGAATGACTATCCCCATGGTAAGAGCAACGCGCATACGTGCACACAGATACGCTAAAGGCACACCGACACACATGTTACACATATTATACCTATGTGCGTAGACACAGAGGGAGCAGGACGTAGACACACACGTCAAGGAGAAATGTCACACTAATCTCTTAGAACAATCAGCAGCAGAAGAATACACTTAATGGCAGGGAACTTCATTGCTGGGGAGGAAGGATGCTGCAGGGGAGGGTTGCTAAATCTCCCTTTCCGCGTCTCGCCACTCTCTCTCTCTCTCTCTCTCTCTCTCTCTCTCTCTCTCTCTCTCTCTCTCTCTCTCTCTCTCTCTCTCTCTCTCTCTCTCTCTCTCTCTCCCTCTCTCTCTCTCTCTCTCTCTCTCTCTCTCTCTCTCTCTCTCTCTCTCTCTATATATATATATATATATATATATATATATATATATATATATATATATTTAAGATTTTTTTTTATTTTCTCTTCTTGTTTCTCTCTACATTTATCTTCTCTTCCTCCACTTTGTCCTTCTACTGTCCCTCTTCCCCCTGCCCCAGCTTCCCCCCCCCACCCCCCCGGCAGAGGTGTGTCCCAGATGGAGCCCTTGCCAGCTGCGTCGCCATCCACCTGTGGCTTCGGAGGTGGATAAAGTAACCCGAATTAAGCTGGGTTAATTCTCATATACATGAGCAATATATCACACACTCGTATGTCTTTTATAATTCCCTCTCTGTCTCTCTCTCTCTCTCTTTCTCTTTCTCTCTCACTTTATCTCTCTCTCTCTCTCTCTCACTTTATCTCTCTCTCTCTCTCTCTCTCTCTTCTCTTTCTCTCTCTCTCTCTCTCTCTCTCTCTCTCTCTCTCTCTCTCTCTCTCTCTCTCTCTCTCTCTCTCTCTCTCTCTCTCTCTCTCTCTCTCTCTCTCTCTCTCTCTCTCTCTCTCTCACTATCTGTGTGTGTGTGTGTGTGTGTATGTATGTGTATATATTTGTGATTTCTTAAACTGCAGATTCTATAGGGGCGAAGATAATGGAATATAATCTAATAAAGTGAACATTTTTAAGATTCTGTGCTGCTCGTCTTTGTTCACGTTTGGCTTTGTTTGCATAGACGTGTGTCTTTTCATTGGTTGATGTTTATTGACTAGATTAGCACATTCTGGCTTTCTTTGTTTGTCTGGTTTAATTTATTTATTACTTTGTTTGTCTTGTTGTTTGTGGAAGGTAGCATTTTCGATCACATAGTAGTATGTATGTTTCCTCTGGGTCCGTTTGTTTGTGTGCGCGCCTGCTTCTGTACGTACATGTGTATGTGTGGACTTAATTGTACCTGCAACATGTGGTTATGTATGCATGTACTTATGTGTCCTCGGTACTCTCGTGTGATTGCAAATGAGTCCTGTACTACCTCGCATCTTCAGCTCACAACGGTGCATCCTTGACACACTTACATGCACTGGACACTCGCATTGACATAACCTGATATTCTTGTCTCGACAACTTCATACTCTTGCTGAGTAAAGGCAACGACATGACATAGAAGACGGAGAAAGACATGATGGTGATGAAGAACAAGAAGAAGAAAAATGCGAAGAATTAAAAGGAAAGAAAGAAGAATGAGAAGAAGAAGAAGAACAAGAACAAGAACAAGAACAAGAACAAGAACAAGAAGAAAAAGGAGAAGAATTAAAAGGAAAGGAAATAGAATGAGAAGAGAAGAAGAAGAACAAGAAGAAGAAGAAGAAGAAGAAGAAAAAGGAGAAGAATTAAAAGGAAAGGAAGAAGAATGAGAAGAGAAGAAAAAGAACAAAAATAACAAGAACAAGAACAAGAACAAGTAGAGGGAGAAGAAGAAGAAAGAGAAGGAGAATGATCAAAGGGAAAGGAAGAAAACTAAGATGTGGAGACAGTGTGGAGATGCAGGCGAGGGAATTAATACGTAATACGGAACTCTAGTGGAATAGCGATACAAAGGGAAAGGAAGAGGAAGAATCAAGATGGAAATTTAAACCGAAATGTCTTTACTGTGTAAGAGTAATTGGCCAAAGAATTTAATAAAAAACATAAGACACAAGAAAATCAAAGAAATTATTTGAAAAAAAAAAATCAAAATCAAAATCAAATAAAAATCAATGAAATTAAAGTTAACACGAAGATCAAAGCAATGAACAAAACAAGCCACTAGACAAAGAAATCAAAGCAAAGCCGACTAAAATGGCTCGCGTGACTCGAGATGAAGTTGCGACCGAAATCCCAAGTGGTCGTCGCGGGTGTGGGAAGGCGGGGAGGTGGCAGTGAAAGTCTTCCTTTTCCCTTCTTGTCTGCTCTCCTTGCTTGCTTTGCCTCTTCCTTTTCGGTTTGTGGTTGTTGGTTTTGTCGTTTTTTTTGTGGTTTTGTTTGTTTGTTTGTTCTTTGTAATCTGGTGGTTCCTCTAGTTGCGATTTTGTTTATGTTTTTTTTTTTCTATTTTTTGATGATCTTTTCATATCATCTATTCTTATTTCTTCCTATTCTTTTCTCTTTTTCAATTCCTTCTCCTTTTTCCATCCTTCTTGTCCCTTCTCCTTTTTCCATCTTTCTTGTCCCTTCTCCTTCTTTTTCCATCCTTCTTGCCCCTTCTCCTTCTTTTTCCAACCTTCTTGCCCCTTCTCCTTCTCCATCA
>BOPN01000094.1:330000-332500 GCA_017312705.2 Penaeus japonicus
TTTCTCTCTCTCTCTCTCTCTCTCTCTCTCTCTCTCTCTCTCTCTCTCTCTCTCTCTCTCTCTCTCTCTCTCTCTCTCTCTCTCTCTCTCTCTCTCTCTCTCTCTCTCTCTCTCTCTCTCTCTCTCTCTCTCTCTCTCTCTCTCTCTCTCTCTCTCTCTCTCTCTCTCTCTCTCTCTCTCTCTCTCTCTCTTTCTCTCTCTTTCTCTTTCTTTCTCTTTCTTTCTCTGTCTCTCTTTCTCTCTCTCTCTCTCTCTCTCTCTCTCTCTCTCTCTCTCTCTCTCTCTCTCTCTCTCTCTCTCTCTCTCTCTCTCTCTCTCTCTCTCTCTCTCTCTCTCTCTCTCTCTCTCTCTCTCTCTCTCTCTCTCTCTCTCTTTTTCTTTTTCATTTTCTCCCTATTTCTTTCTATTCCACAAAAGTTATTAATGGTAGCCATTTTTGGTAATCTTAAAATAAAAGATAATGTCTGTGTAATTTCAGGTACGACAAAGCAGACAAAGAACATTTGTCTTACTGTGGTAAATATTTAATTCTTTTATTGTTGACTATCATTTCATTATAGTTCCAACATACCATGATGCAAGATCCTAGAGAAAATATATACACTTGCGCAAAGACATAATAAACAAGCCGACACAGTAATCTAAGACAGCGAGAAAAAAAAAAAAAGTGGTATCAAATTTTAGCATGTTACTTCACCCCATGGCTCGGAACCCTGCTTTGCTTTTTGCTCGATGAAAGACTGCAGACCCTTGACACACGTTGCATCGGGCTATCTCCGATCATGGCTGTGTTTAAACATGCTGGGGTTTTTTGTTGTTGTTGCTACGTTGCTGAAGGGATTTTTTGTCTTTGTTGAGGTGGTATGTCGAGAGTTTTGAGGTTGGAGGTAATCTGTGTGATTCTAGGAGACTGATGTGTATTGATGATATTTTGTACTTCTTGACAGCTGGAAAAGGATGTCTCTAGTTTGTCATATGAAAGAGAACGATTTATTAACCAACCAAATTTGACTGGTATATGTTTTCAGTTATATCTTCTTTTGAGCTAAGATGGGTAATTAAAAACTTAATTGAACACATTTAGTTAATTGTAGCCTGGCTGGCAGATAGTAATATATTTGCATGTTTGTATTACGTACTGCAGGTACAATTAATATATTTTCATGTGTACACAAGTACTGGGGAAAAAAATATTTTGTTTTATCAATAGAAGACCTGTTTCTATATCCATTTTCCCTTTCTACTACCTATATTTATCTCTAGATCGATATGTATATAAGAATGCGCTGATTCATACATGTATGTATATATGTATGTATGTTTGCATGTATGTATACATGTATATGTATGTATGTAGTGTATCTATGTATGTATGTATTAACACATACCTATAGAGAGAACAAAAATACATCTGCCATTGTACATGCGTTTTTTTATCTATATTCTTTCACAAATAATTTATCAATTCTTAAAAAAAACAAAAAACATCTCATAGTATCATCTCAAGAAATATCATTGAAAAATATGAACCATCAAACTGATCAGCAGATGATATGTAAAGATTTATATGATGTAAGCGTCTGTTGATCGTTAACAGTAACAGGTTCTTATGACGGGCAGAAGTTCGGAGGAAAGAGGAGGAACCTCGATGACGAACTTCTGGCTGGATTTGTCAGTGTTAAAGAAGCACCGTTCAGTATCTTTCTCTACTGCATTTTTCAAGATAAAATGTGCACTACATCACGCTGCATCTATCTATCTATCTATCTATATATATATATATATATATATGTATATATATATGTATATGTATATGTATATGCATACACATATATACACATATACACACACACACACATATATATATATATATGCATATTTTATCTATCTATCTATCTATATATCTATATGCATATATATATTTGTATACAAACACACACACACACATACACACACACACACACACACACACACACACACACACACACACACACATATATATATATATATATATATATATGTGTGTGCGTGTGTGTATGTGTGTGTGTGTGTGTTTACATAGATAAGTGAATGACAAAAACAGAAGGAGAGAATATGAGAGAGAGAGAGAGAGAGAGAGAGAGAGAGAGAGAGAGAGAGAGAGAGAGAGAGATTTGTGGATGTAAGTATATACGTATAAATGTTAAAGATTTCCCAACCTTTTGAAAATTCAAGCATCTGCAACAGCAATGGATCAACGACACTTTTCACAGACGATGAAAGTCGAAAGTTTATTATTAGTGTTACTTAATATTACAGACGGTACTGCATATCATTGGGTGACTATTCTCTTCTTTTATATCTTTTCAAGTACAGCTTCCTCTTCGCCTCTCCTGAAGAAAGAGGCGCAGAGAGTGTTCATCCCGAACTTGTCAAACCGATCTCGATCCAGATGCTGCCATGATAGATGTTGTTGTGGGACGTACGGTTCAGTAGCAGTTGTCGGGGATCTTTCAAAACT
>BOPN01000094.1:335000-337500 GCA_017312705.2 Penaeus japonicus
GTGCCAGGCTGCAGCGGATCCTAATTCATGAGCATGATTCGGCTCTCCATGCTCCCCTTCTTCCCCCTAGCGGTAAAGAAGAGAAATGCGATTTTGTTTGGCCCTTTCTCCCGGCGGTGATCCAAGCGAAGTAGCACCCCATGAGCGAGATTACAAGCCGGGCTGCCGTTTCCATCACATATCCCTGTAATACTGCGATCCTGAACGAACATAAGGGTTCGTGTTCGCATTATGAACGCTTCTTGGCCGATGCTATTTACTCGCATAAACTTGATGATTAAGATAACAGAAGCAATTGGCATAATAACAACCAAGAGCAACGCAGCTCCTCCCCAATACTCATGAAGGGCGGGGCTCGGCGCGGCCTGGCATCAGCACCATCTGGCTCCCATCTCTTCGCATCAGCAGAATCATAAGAATAATCTTTTTATATGGAGTCATCTGACGCACGCATTTCACGCAACAACGATTCTAATAAACAAGTTCCAAAATATAGACAACATTGAGAACAAGCAAAGAAAACGGGAGGTTAAAGGTCCTGATCAGGGGGCACTATATCATTTATGAATATTGCCACGAACCGCCTCCGACGCAGCATTTCAGTCGAGTTGTTTTACGCTCACATGGCAGACACTTTAATGCTTATCATTGCGCTTCCTATTTTCAGTAAAACACCCAATGGGATGTGAAGGTAAAGATATTACAACGAGATCGGTTGTGATCAGAAGCAACAGCAGATAAACGAGGGAAGGAGAAAAAAAAAAAGAGAAATATAAGACTGGTACTCGAGTGGTGGGAAATGTTTCAGCGACAAGAACACCGGGTTTCGAAAGGGAAAATAAATGATAAAGTAAGAGAACGAAACTTGACAAAGAGAAAAAGATATGCAGTCGTCTCCCAGCCTCTGACTCAGGAGGGTGAATCAGAGAGTAGACCACGGTTGTAGCAACAAGAATTTCATCTCCATTTCTGGCATTCTTAAGAAATGTCTCCTTAATGGATCGTATGATTTTTTGTAGATCGACATGCGAGTAGATTATCCAAAGATCAAGACTTCATATGTAATTGAATAAGAGAAACCCTTCCTGCTCCGAAAACCGGATATCTCCGATTATACAGATCAGGTGCTTGTCAGTGAAAGAAAAGGCCCATTGAATTTAAGCGCCGGGCCCAGCACTCATATGGAGCGATGCTTTGCGATAATAAAGGAGCCGGCGAGGGCGTGGTGGGCGGTGACGGATCGAATTCCCGTGAAAAATGACGAGTGCCTTCCTGCAGGGCGTTTGTTTCTGGAATTGTCTGCTAATGGGTTGATCCATTAATTACGTCGAAATGATTTAGGGCCGGACCCTCGCCAGCAATACTTATAGGAGCAGGTATATAAATAAAAGTGATGTGGGTGCTCATTTGACCCGCGAGCGCATGCACGGGTTTGTGTTCATCTTGCTCTGATGGGAAGATTTAAATCTTGTGGGATATGATGTGTACTGTTTATCTTTTATGTAATGTGGTATTGAGAAGTGTGATAATAGGGTGTCTAAAACAGCGTAAGGTATAATAGAATATACGATTAATGTGATTAAGAACGTTTTGTGTATTTATCATATGACTCGCTGTATAACAAGTTCTGTGACCCTTGAGAAGAAGTATCTGCAGCGACCTGAAGGGTCAAAGGTCGCCGAGTGTGTTCACTGCGACCCGTTGCGGGAGAATGTCCGATGTGACCCGAAGTGTGAAAGTTTATCTTTCTTGTGATTAGATATGTGAAAGTGTGTCTCGTGTGGCCTTTTGTCTCGGTGCTTGCAAGATGATGCGCCGGAACCGTGCTCGCATGTTCTGTTGTTAATATACTAACATGCAAAGTGAAAATCTACTCGGTTCCCATGTGAGGCTGATTTGGAGACTGGAATTTTCTCATGTAGAGTTAAGGTTAGGTTTCAATCAGTATTATCGAGAGGCTGTGGATGGAAGCTGTGCCTTTAAGGAAGATATGTGGCATTAATAATTCTATTCAGATTTTGTCATGGTTTGGTCATCACGGAGTCATCTGTAAGGCTACGTGACTTGTCGTATAGGAAGCTGTTTGACTAGTCGTGTAGAAGGTTGTGTGACCTGTAGTGTAGAAAGTATGTGGTTTGACGTACAGGAAGCACACTGAAGCTTCATGTGGGTAGAGAAGTCACATTTTATGTTGAACCAGTGTTGTCTAGAAAGTCTCATAAGGCATCCATGACTGCGTGACAATGACCAGCAAAAATCCGACCGTTGGTTCATGACAGGATATAGGCAAGGCAGGATCCTCAGGAGATGGTGTGTCCTCTCTTCCACAGCTCATCTTACCCCACCTGACCAAGCCGAGCGTGATAAGGAGTGTAAAGTCAATATATAAAGTTAATGGGCGGTAAACATGTCTCCGGAGGCGAGGGAGGCCCGGTTGGCTGGTTCACATAAGGGAGAGTTTACGTGTTGCTGCCCCAGTCTCCTGTCACACCTCAGTGAC
>BOPN01000094.1:342500-347500 GCA_017312705.2 Penaeus japonicus
CGGGTCAAACTCGAGGGCGGGAAAGGTCAGTCTCGTAAAGGTCATAATGACACGGAACCGCAGACCTGGAGTTTTCTTGAGTTTAGCAAGACATATCTTCCCTGAGACTCGGGAGAGAGCGGCGGCCGCTGCGGAAACACTCGGGATTAATCGTCACTTTAAAGGATTTAATTATTGAATGAGAATCTACATGAAATTTGTTGAATAAATTTAGTTGATAGATACTACCATCATCTTTCCTGTCTTCATCTCTGGATTAGATCTAATCCTATTTCCTTATAAACACACACACACGCACACGCATAGGCACAGGCAGACGCACACACACACACACACACACACTCTCTCTCTCTCTCTCTCTCTCTCTCTCTCTCTCTCTCTCTCTCTCTCTCTCATTAATATTGGGGGCGAGAATAACCCATGTTACCTTTTCCTTTTAAAATGTAACATCTTCTATTTACACACACACACACACACACACACACACACACACATATATATGTGTGTGTGTGTGTGTGTATGAATATATATGTATGTGTGTGCGTGTGCTTGCGAGTGTGTGTTATTAGCTTTATATATTAAATTCATGAGATTTGGATATATTTTTTTGTTGTATTGCTATGAAAAATTGTTATTATATGTATTTTGTGTATTATTATTTTCTAATAACATGAAATAATGTAATGAAATTAAACGAAATCAATTATGTTGTATGGAAGAGTATTCCATTTTGGAAATGTTTTAGTTAGAATAAACATGAAACATTGTTTGTTTTCTGAATAACCTTTACCATTATGTGAGAAAGTTCTTCAGTTTCATACATACCACCACCACTACTGTGCTACCACTGCCACCACAACCACTACGCTACTACCATCACCACTACACTACCACTATATATATATATATATATATATATATATATATATATATATATATATATATACATATATATATATATATATATATATATATATATATATATATATATATTTATATATGTATATATAATATATGTATATATATATATATTTATATATATGTATATATCGATATATGTATATATATATATATATATATATATATATATATATATATATATATATATATATATATATATATTTATATATATGTATATATATATATATATATATATATATATATATATATATGCATATATATACACACACACACACACACACACACACACACACACACACGCACATATATATATATATATATATGTGTGTGTGTGTGTGTGTGTGTGTGTGTGTGTGTCTGTATGCAAGAGTGTATGTCTATGTGCGTATGTGTGTTCTTTTGCATCTGAAATTTAAGTTTCACAATTTAAAATTATCATTTTGATATTTACCTCTACCAACATACCGGTTTAATTAAACTCCATATTAATCTTCCTTATAACTTAATCTCTATTTCTAAGGAGTTAAGATGAAACTAAAAAAAACATTATACAAAAAGAAAACTCAACAACCACAGAACTACTGCAAGAGACTCCCTACCTGTGAAAACAATGTAATTATTTCTTAAGGACCCGAGGCCGGCGGCGCGCCATCTTTGATCTCGGCGGCTGTGAAGAGCGACCAAGAACTGCCGCTTCGTCTCCCACTCACTGATGCTTAGTTATTCTGCTTTTTTATTGGCCGATAATTACGTCTGGTCTTTTTGCCGGACGCACAATTGGATCTTGTTCGCCATGCCATAGTGCCTTATCTGGTAATACGTGTAAAGGTTCCCAGCTTAATGATTACAGTCGAAGCAGCGGGTGGCTGAATGAGTGATGACCCTTGCGATGGTCGTTTGTTTGCGCGTGGGGGGAAAAAATGCCGCAAAAATGACACTTCACGCCGGATTTGTATCTCGTTTTTTATCCCGCGCTGCCGAACCAACATCTTGGCACAGAAAGACGGCTTGCTTGTAGCCTACTGTGTGGTCTGTCGCTGTGTTAGCCGATTAGTTATGGCAGCCTGGTAAAGGACAACCATATGGTTCGGAGGCTCTCATGCGTTGCCAACTTTCCAAGCAAGAATGGTTTGGTTAGACCCGTTCGTCTCTCTGCCTCGCCGATTTTCCTCCAGTTAGTTGTTTGCCTTTTCAAAGGATCGGGCGAGAGGACGCCACTTCGGGAAGAATGAGAGCGTCCAAATTGGTACATTTGGCTTTTCCATTAGTTCCCGGCAGCCTTCGCTCTTCTCATAAGGCGTTGGATTATTTAGTGATCCAACGTGATAGTTATACGTTTGCCGAGAAGTCCGATTATGATTGTTGTAGCTGATGTTTACTTCAAATATTTCCAACCGGCTAAAGGCGTAAGTGGCGAAACTTTTATGGAGTGGGAGACCTAAACCAACATGGCGTCATCCCGACCATGACCCCTGATGTTTGTCGAGCGAGTTTACAAAGACTTGTGTTACTATTCTAATAAAACCTCATCACCCTATTCACACACCAACTCTGACTGGCTAAAGAATGGGCCTTGATCGATCGTTTGCATCTGATAGAGCATAATTCTTCGTTATTCATAACCGGTGACCAACATGGTGGACTATTGTACGCGCAAGACCCGGAGAGTTCGTTCATTAAATCTATTGTCGGAGTTCGTATCAGATACACGAATTCCACATAGGTGTGAAGCGCACATTTGTAATAATCTCGGGCCGATGTGCAGGGAAACGGATGAATCATTACGATGACAGTGTGACTTTGGCCATGTTTTGGTCTCTTTACCGAACCTCGAGTAGAAACCTACCTTCAACCGCGGCCTCCAGACCCAAGTGCTCTTGCCACGGCCGCCCTGACCCACCAACTTCATTTTCACATTTTTGACTCAGCGACGAGCTTTTCCGGACATTTGGCCAACCGAATGAAACGCTGGAGTCCAAAAGAGGCGGGGCTGATTATCATAAAGGCAATAGAAGTGTCGGCTGTATTATTTGATCAGCAAACACGGCTGACCAATGCGCGTCACAGGGAGTGACCTCTCGACCCTGCCCAGTGTGGCCAAGCTTGCTCGCCTCTGGGACTTGCGACAGGGTACTATGACTTCGTCGTTAATGCATGCGTGATTATAAGAAATTTCACATAAACGCAACAGGTATCCTCATATGCCAAGTGCTTTATTGACGATAATTGCGCGTGCGGGAAATACTAGAATTAATGAAAATGCTACACTAAGTATACATAGTTTTTTTCCCATGCAGTAATTGTCAACAAAATTCTTCATGCACTTGCGAAAAAATATGGAGGGATCAACGCATATTAATTGCAAAATTATTCTTACCCTAAAGGTGTCTTGTAGTAATATATCATTTTTTTATTGCCGGCCAAGAACATCGCCGTCATGAGAACGTCCTCGTCATCATGTTGGCCCTATCAACGTCATCAGCGGCCACCATACATTGTTGTGCGCCTCGTAAAGTAGCCAGAATGCAATACTTGTCTCTTTGTGGCTGTTTTTATTGATTTTATTTTAATTATTTCTATTCTGCAACATGCTCAGTATACATTATCTGAAATTTTAATCTTTATTCCGTCTTCATCGTAATGGCAGCTACACTTCTTCTTACACATTTTGATCGAAGATCAATCTCAAATGCAGACATTTACATGCACACACACGAACGCACATACGAAATTGTACACCGCTTCCCCTACACACCTGCATGCCAGTTGATTGTAGACTTTTTTTTTAGCATCATCTGTTTTCGGAACATTACCATTTCACCCAACTGGAACGCAGACAGACTCAACATGGGTTACTCTCGTGCTGGAACGTTAAACTGATGAGTCATCCTCAGAGCAGGTAGTGGGCTGGAGTGGGCTATCCGACCATTAACTCCAATGCTCAAAGTTACACCACTCTCCTTCCTTGTGTTTGCCAGCCTTCTCGGGAACAGCTGCGGAGGTTGGCGGTGGTTATAAAGGACTTTTTTTTCTGAGATAGTCAAATGATTATACAACGCTTCCACGTTATAGGGATAGAAACGTGATAAAACCATGTGTTTGTGCATGTAAACAGAAAAGAGAAGAAAAGGGGGATTTATTTTTCTAATTAGATAAGAGAGTAGTCTTGTCACATATTTAACATTTATTTCTACCACCATGCAATGTATTTCAGACTACATCATCTCACGAATTCGTGCTATTCCAATTTCAGTCGATGGCCACAAGTTTTAAAATTCACAAACATATC
The DNA here is from genome assembly GCA_017312705.2 of Penaeus japonicus. NCBI lineage: Eukaryota > Metazoa > Arthropoda > Malacostraca > Decapoda > Penaeidae > Penaeus > Penaeus japonicus. Next base: position 346,711 of record BOPN01000094.1, read on the forward strand.
TGCTACAAGCCCTTATATATATCTGCCTTCGTATAAACGTCCAACAGACATTAACACTCCGCCCAAATTTTTGGCCACACAGGAAGCCTGTAAACTAATTAATTAACGCTGTCACTTACACTCCCAACGAGGCTGCAACTTCAAACATGCAGCGGTCACCGTACCACATGCACGGGTCTCGATTTGGCTCTCGCCGGCGCAATAGGGAGACTTCGATGCAGGGTAAATAATGAGCCCGAACAGTTGGTGATGTTTTGCCTGCTTGTGAATAATTTCACTTGTGTAAGATATGCATAATATTGTTATCATTATCGTTGTCATTTATAATTTTGTATCCTGCAAATATTTATTCAAGATGACTCCTAGACACTTATGAATTTATTCACAAGATTGCCTTCATTTCTTGCTGTGGATTATTCCTCTTTGTAAATATGAGTGATACCATGAAAAGGACAGATGGCGGTTCACGAGTGAAGTGAACCATGGAGCACTTCACTCTTGTGTGTCTAAGATGCAGCACTTCCAGTCCGCCAGCCGGCTATCGCTCGAACATCTGCCACCCTCAGCTGTGAATGGTAAATAGCTCACATTGTTGGATTTCCTAGAATACGTAAATTAGTATTGGATGTCACGGTTTCATCGTGTTTTTCTTTCAGATCACACTCTCTAAACATAACCCAAGCTAGGCCACTATACTAAACTATTTTCATCCCTTTCATTCCTTAGGTCATTGTGCTTGGCATACGTATGTAAATGGCAACATAAACCATAATGCATCCCATGTGCTGAC
>BOPN01000094.1:352500-357500 GCA_017312705.2 Penaeus japonicus
CAAAGCCGACGTTTTGTTGACTCGCCTCAACAAACTCGCTCCCTGCCCAGCCGTCCGGATTGCCTGTATCATTACCTGCCGAAGTTGAGTGTTGACGTCATATGTTGCTGATTTATCTTTCATTTGCAGGTGTGTGTTAGTACTTGTGCCTTAAGATGGACGTATGAAATGTGAGGTTGTGATTATAAGGGTGGTTAACCCGATGCATAAATCAAATGGAAAGAAAATATATTGGAAAGCTAATGCGATGTATCATCATTATTGCATTATTGCGTAATACTAGAACAAATAGTTGAGTCTTGTTTTATAAGTGGTATTATGATCATAATGTTGATGATGAGGAGGATTGTATTGGGGGTGGTGGTGGTGGTGATGCTGATGTAGCGATGATGATGATGGTGTTGGTGTTGGTGATGATGATGATGATATTGATAATAATGATAATAACAATGATGGTGATGATAGTAATAATGATGATGATGGTGATGGTGATGATGATGAAGATGATGATGATGATGATGATGATGATAATGACAAAGATTATGATAATGATAAGAATGATAATGACGATAACAATAATGATAGTAATAATGATAATGATGATGAAAATAATAATGATAATAATAGTAATAACATTGATCATAATTACAAAAAAATAGTTATATTAATGGTAAAATTAATGATAAAGATGATGATAATAGTAATACTAATAACAAGAATGTGAGTGATAATGATGATAATAAGAATAATGATTATAATGATAATGGCAATGTTTCCTAACAACGGATTAGGAGGAAAAAGAGGATAATAAAGATGATGATAATAATGATAGTAATGACATTGACATTAACCATATTGTCTTTTTTATCATTTGATATATTGCTAATCTGTGGCATGTGCAATAATGTAAATACCACGAATGCTTATTGTCAACCTAATGGTTGCCGTTATTACTGCATAAAATTTCCGTGCATGTAAGAAAGCAATAATTGTCAAGTGCAAATTTATCTCTTGAATTATAATCAACACTCGCGATTACCAGCGGGATTGTATAATGCCTCGAATCAAAGCTGCAACAGCTGCAGGCATTGAAATCTTCCTATCGAACCCCCTAGCAGAACGGAGCCCAGTCAAGCGGCGACAAAAATCTTCTCCTCACGACTAGAGGAGCGATCAAATAAAGCTTAGGAAGGCCCATATAAAGCACCCGGTCTCCCACCGCCTCGCTGATACTCACGTTCACAGATGTTTTAAACCTATTAGCCTCTGACGCCGCATTTAAGCTCCGCGCCTGTCATGGGGACGAAAATACGCATAATAAAGCTTCTACGGCGCCAAAATAGATCAAGTTACACGGTACAATAGACATTAAAGTCTATTCAGTCATGCCATTGAAGACGGCATCTTGAAACTCCCGCAAACTGTTACCTGGGATTCTTCTTCTGTGACGTGTAGGTGCGGGAACCTTGGGTCGCTCGCTGATCCTGCTACCGCGCTCCCTGCCACCGCTGCCAACACCCTCGCTGCGGCGGTCACTCCGAAAGGCGCTCTCGTCGTTCTAGAGTAACGAGAAAGTCTTTTGTTCTTGCGAGAAGAGTAAGCCGTGTAGAAGGGAGAGATTATGCTTATGCGCCTTCATAGTAATAGTCACAGGGAGATGTAGTGAAGTTGCTTTTGATTTTATCCAATGCAATCGGGTAATGGGGCTAATTCATCTCCCTTGGCAACACTGAGGATAATCCCTCCATCCTTTCGCTCTGGACACGAGGCGTTAGAGGGCCTGAATAGACACTAGGTGGGCAAAAACGTGCAACGAAAGCGCCCAAATGCGTCTGTCACCTTGCAAGGGTGATGATTTCATTCAGCATTCACCAGTAGAGCGATAAGCAAGTAAGTTCCTTGAGCAGCCATGACGATCAGGATTTATCTGCGGAACCGACTCCTTCCCGCGCATTTCTCTTGTCCCATATTACGACAGAGGCCACCGCGACGGCTCGTCTGGGGAAAGGCAGGCGTCACTGGGTCAATAGGGCTCTTTTAAACCGATTCATCTATTATCATTTATCTCAATCCTTAGATCTTCGAAAAGCATTGATCATGGAGTCATTAGATACCTTAATAACAAAGCGAAGGATAAGACTTCACTGATGTATACCGTGTACTTTCGATAAGCGCATGACAGAGTAACGCGTCGGCAAAGAAAGCGTCGCCACACCTGACCATATGTCGGGTGAAATGGCGATCGTCGTGCGTGAAGGGGACTGCCGTGTCCGATTCAGTTAATTAATGACTGGAGTTCCCTGCTGACAGTGGTGGCACTTCATCTTTTCATCGCCACAAGTGGTGGACATAACGTACCATTACCTCATATGACTTTCTACCTCTACGTACTTCTCCCTATTCTGTATAAGTTTATTTCATACAAACGGACATATATAGATTAAATGAAATGGTTCAGTCAAACGAACCGCAAATGAAGTGAGGTGCTTCCAGACTCCCGAATACTTCAATCTATGGCATGCCGAATGTGCTCTTGCTTTGTTGTGGATCATACATTTCATATGTATCACCTACTTGATCTATTGCATTTTGCTTTCTCGTATAATTCATAAAGGGAAAATTGTATTACATGAATACAAATTGTTTTGTTTGTATATTTTGATAAACCGGTAAAAACTAGTTTTACGGTGTGATCAAAGAGCCTTGGTGCAAGTGATATTCATGCGGGAACATTTACACCTTGAATTTCCATTCTGACGTAGTTACAATGTATGATCCTTGCCCACTGACTCTATTCGCTGGATGAAAGTTACATTGTGGAGCTACACTCGAGGCAGATGACCACTTGGTGTCTGCTATTACACTGCAGGTTTACTGAGCCAGGCCACTTAACGCCCCCATATTTCAACGCCGCGGCCTTATTTAGGCTCATTCCGCTTCCTAAACGCATTGATACGTGTCGGCGATCTCAGGAGATAGTGGCACTCCCGCAGGAGGTTCATGACGAGAGCATGTTGAGCTCCAGAGGGTAGTTTGGAGGTGCATGTGAGCGGGTGCGAGAGTAGTCAACCAGCTACATTGGGTGGTCCAGGGGCATGCAGTGAATCTAATGATGGTGTCGTGGCCGGGGGGTCACGGCGGCGCTTCTCATCCGTGCGACCCTGGGTTCCGGGTGCTGCTGCTGCTGCTTGTTCCCCGGCGCCCACGTGACCTCGCCCGACTCTTGAAACACTCGTGAGGCGCACTCAGTCGACGACGTGCGTTGGGCCAGTCATTCTGGAGGGACGAGGGCCCAGCATGGTGCCGTCCATCACTAAAGTTAGTGAATGACGTGCAACGACCGTCTTTAAATATCAACACCAAACAACACAGTCATAAACCATCTCCTTCGATTCAAGTAAAAGGTCAGACTAAAACCATGATATTGAAGAGGCAACAAAAAAGAACACCCAAATACTGAGGAAGAGTCCAGCAATAATCGTTAATTAATTGGCATGCCTCGCGGGTATTTCCAATGACCCAACGTTTAAAGGCTTTGCTGTGGATGTAATTACAGATCGTAACTAGCTTGTAGCCCATCATCTGTTTTATTATTGGCTCTCCGGTAGTGGAAGACTCGTTAGTCTCTGAGCACTTGACCCATAATTAGCAACGAAGCACATGGTAAACTTGTCTGCAGTATGGTGGCCAGATAACCTATTACTGGTCCGACGACTCAGAGAAGAAGACCTGTTGGTTGTCCAGCACGAAGATGACATATTGCTGTTTTATATTGCGTGAATAATCTGTATTTGACATGCTGTCAGGAGATTACTTAATGGTGTAGTGACACATATTCTCCTGTTCTTTAGCATTCATGGAACTTGAATGTAAGTTTGTTTTTTTTTCTTTTTCTTTTTTTTTTGTGTGTAGGATTTGTCAATAAATTTATCAAAATGCTGAAGGCATTTAAATACAGCCATTATCCAACTCTACTTACGAGACCTGTTTAGAGACCGTAAATCATGAAAAGTAACACAAGAATAATAAACAGTTTTCAAACTAATCCAATCCAACTATTACGGTTTGTAAAACCTAATGGACACACATCCAGAAAATTTGTAATAGCCCAACAACATCCGTTTTTTTTTTTTTTTTTTTTTTTTTTTTTTTTTTGGTTCACTAGCATCCCGACAAGCCTTTCCTGTGTCCAGGGGAATCGCTAGTCAAGGACCAGGAGCGGTCGGAATGTCGCCGATTTTTAGGTGAGGAGATGACTTCCATTTTAAATCCGAAGTAATTACTTATGGAACGTACGTATAAAAGTTTACGAGATAAAGATAGGAAGCGTCAGAAATATTTCAAAATCATGGCGCATTATTCGTAACCTGTCAGTATTAGACAAATATTGGTAATTATCCAAACATATGTTAGCTAGTCATTTTACAACAACCTCCTCCTCTTCTTTTTCTGTCTATGCTTCTTTCTTTCTCTCTTTTCTCTATTTTGCTGTTTTTGTAGAACCACGGGGAGACAATAAATTTTAAATCTATGTAACCTTTTGACAATTTAGGACAATTCAGTGTGAAAGAATATGAACATTCACGTGGTCTGTGTCTTATGGCAATACTGCTCACTGAATTAGTTTCTAGTTCCTCACCTGTCTGAAGAACTATTAATATTCCTCTAGCATCGAGTTGATGACACAGCACGTCAATGGCTGTTGGGGTCAGAATTGCTTATGTAAGTTTAATGCAACACTTTCAGTGAACACGAAAGGCAAATAATCATTTTTACACTACGAAATACATTCATAAGAAATACCACGTTTTTAACACTATCTGTTTTCAGTCATTCTTCAGTAGTCACATTCCCAAAGCTTCAAGACTATAACCACAACAACTACTTAGAGAAACTTAGCTTATCAGCAAAGAATAACTATTATGCATACAGGCTAATCAAACCAAGCCGTAATCACCACGATGCAGGAACATGCTATATAAAAACATTCTCTCTCTAAA